>CM060842.1:64527500-65025000 GCA_030762175.1 Metallyticus violacea
ACTCAGTTGTATTAAAATTAAAAGATGTGTCTGGATTTTTTTTAAAAAAATCGCCATATAGTACAGGCTTGTGTTTTAACACAAAGTTCTAGAAATTATATAGTTATAACATCAAACAACGTACAATTTTCCACAGTAATCGCTTTCGTTTTTGCATTTGTGTGGGGGGTCAATTCATGTGAAATGGGACACCAAGGAACTTACAGATTAATTTTATCTTTCAAAATAAAGAACAATGAGAGATATATATGATTATGAAAAGTTAATTTTTCCTAGTCCGTATGTTTCCTTATTTGAATGCGATATTTTATCGTTTATTTATATAAGTCAACAATTTCGAATGATGAAAACCTTGCAGTTAGTCTCAAGTAAATGATTTAATAACCCTCCCGTTGGTATGAGACAAATTTTTACTTAGGTAATATGCTGGAAGAAACCCTAGAATATGGTTATGGAAAGGTAGCTTTGCAGTACGGGAGACGAAACATAATTTATAGTTTTATCAGCAAAAAACTGTATAATTTGCTGAACAGTATAAATATATAACACCTGTAAAATAGATCTGAATTTTAAATAATAGCAAACTATAGTAAACAATAAATAACTTTAAAATGAAACTGAAGTAAAACGTATATTAGCAATACATCATTGAATCATTATAAAACAATAAATATGTTAAATTCGAAGCTTTGAATCTTTAAATTTTAAGCTATAAATCTTCAAATAAGTCCAAATTTGGCACTCGATAATTAATCAAATTACTAGCAAACAATTGTTATGATAAAAACACATAAAAATCTTTCGCTTTAACAAAAAATTAAAGACTGTAATACTATGCATGACTTCAACACCGTGGTTTACAAATTCGCGTTCCTTGTCGACAAAATTTATAGCAATGGAACCTTAAGCAATATAATAAAATAAAATAATTTAAATATAAGATCTACTAAGTTTCTGGATGTAAGCTATGAAGAAGGCTCCGTACCTAGCAATTTAGATTTATAGAGCCTCAAGTGTATGCATCCCACCTCGTTGGAGTCTAGAAAAAAAAAGATTTTCTTTAGTCATTCGCATTCAATGCCCATGCTGATGTGGCTCCATAAGGAAAAATGATAAGTGGGGGCTAGTGTATCGATCGGAAACCAAGTAATACGCACAAAAATACAAAAATAACAAAGCTTGAGAAAATAAAAAAGAAAAAGAAATAATGCTACCCATTTCAATAAAAGTTGATATTATAAGTGATAGTACAAGTTGTGTACATGTGCAGTGCTATATTAAATATTAAAATTCAACAAAGACATAAATAAATACATATTTCATTTCATGTCATGGAAACTCTAAAGACAAAACTATCGCCTACTGCTCTCTCTCTCTGAAAAGGTTCAATAGTATTTCAGTATGGTTGTACGGGTCCGAGAAATCGGACATAAGAGGGCTGATAGTTTATGTGGGAACAAACTCTGGATGTCAAACCATTGTCTAGATGTGATTATAGGAACACTGGCTATAGCATGCCGTCGGATGTTTGCTATGCTGCTATAACTGCATAGAAAATGAAGGGAACTCTCACTTGCTGTAAAAATACGACATAGTTAACTTCATATGTTCGGTGTCCGAATTTCCATTCCTAGTGATAAGTAACACTGTCAGCACATAGGGACTAAGCTGAAAATTTGCCATTGTGGGGAAATTGTTCAAACATTCTTAATATTGTTTTTCTTATAATCTTTTAAATTAATAGCTTTGTTATATAAATCGTTATGTTTAGTAACATATAATGTTTAAAATGAGATATTGACTTAGGTTTCTGTTTTAAAGCTATGTGTGTATAAAAAGAGAATTTTAATATGATACGATCCGCATAAATATTATTATATCTATGGGTACCATGTAATACATAAAAAGATTCGGCTTTATACAGGTGTAGTATAAGTATAAAATATATTAACATTTAAAGAAATGTGGGGTCAGAGAAAAGTGTGAGTTTATAGTGATATAGCGGTCGTCTGTTTTCATATCAGCTGAATTTGGATCTGCTCTCTATGGAGTCAATTTAGTGTACTACAGCTCTCTGAAAAGGAGCACGTGGACTCCGTTCAGAATGATTCTCTGACTTTCTTCAACACTACACACAAATGGCTAACCGATCCGATGATAGACCTAGCAAACGTCCAAACGGCCTGTGTCCATTGGTTCGTGCGTAAACGCTTTTGTTCATCAGGATTATATTCTCAACGCTGGCTGTTCCCACAGGATGTAATCTGCACCGAGAGGGAACGCTTCCGAATTAATTTCTGTTTTAGCGTTCTCGGTTTAGTTTCAAGACCTTTCTACGGAACTTCCAGAGGGACACTCAACAAACCCATTGCGTTGGAGAAGCCAAAATATCACTTAGCTTGCCGCTGTACCAAATGTAGCTGCAGCAAAAGGTATATATACATAAATAGTCCAAAACATGCCGTAACACATGACCACAAAGTGTCATTGTAGAATAATTTATTTTTTCAAAAGCAAAGCAGTATACTACATTAAAGCTATAGGTTTTATAGTAATGTGTTTATTTAAATATGGTAAAATGTATTAAACCGAAGTTTCCATTGCTTCTGAAAACAGAAGTATACCCTTTCTCGCTTATACTAAAGTAGAACTATGGGGAGAGGTAGGAACAAAGCACTGACTGAATATGGACAGAGGGGAGGGAATAAGGCTTGTATTATTGTTTATTTTATTTTTGCCGAAGCCCGTTGTTTAGAATCCAATGCTGGGGATAACACGATAGCTGGTGGGTGAAAGGTAAGGTGAAGGAGAGTGTTATATCTATTTAACCTGAACCATAACGAGTGAACTCTAGTTTTTTATACCTATTAACAATGCAGTTTCTCACAGTTGTCAATTTCCTATATCCGACATTTGTTCTCTTCCCTACAGCAGTCACATCGCCTTAATGATGAGATATTTGAGTAAATAATGTGTGTGTTTTTACCTTCTGCTAGCATTCCAATACAATCGCGCTAGCATTATCTTCTGCTACAAGTAAGAGTGGACGAGGCAAATATTTCTCATAGTGTGCTATCATCAGTTCAGCAACTTCATAGAGAATTAAAGTAATTATTGCTTGGAAATTCTCTTACTGATATTTATTTATATATAAACTGAAATAACACACTGTGTTCGACAGCGGATACTTTGAGAACCAAGGACTTTCAGAACATATCCTTACCGCTCGCAAAAGGTTTTGCGTCTCGTCAGCTGGATATGCCACAGTTGGGACACAACTATTTTGGCGGAACCAAGCCTCGTATGAACAGAATACAAGCTCTGGGTCTATTAACCTTTCAATCACTAATGAAAAAAAAAAAACACTCACAATAACGCACACGTGCTATGGGATCACCTTGTAGTAGACAATGAACACGTGTGCACTTGTAAGGTTTGATTTTTAACAATTTTATGCAGAAGATACTGAAATCCCAACCTGTGCTGATTTCCGTAATGATTCTGTTGGCGAACGTTCAAAACTAGCACCAATTTCCTCTAGTTTTTTTTAAGCTATACGTCTTTGCGTGCTTTATTTTATGCTGGACAACTATCAATTTTATTCCCAAAATCGTAAATTGCTGTTTTGGAAGGAGGCAATGGTCCAGAGAACTTCAGATTAAGCACAGCATGCCCTGATTCGTATTTATAATAATATTTACATACAAAAATATGTTGCTCTGAAGTCTTCGCGAACGAATGTAGACTGCTGACTGCTCGGAAGTTCAAGGAAATGCAGGCAGACGGCCGTAAATGAGAAGAGGATCCAGCCTTGGCCGAAACGCTAAAGTAGGGACATATTCTGAAAGCCCGGTATGTACATAGGAGGAAAAATACGACCTTTATGTTGTGGTCACCAGCCACTGCAATAGTAGACATCTCAGGTGTCGTTGGACAGAGATTAGAGTTTCGCACTGGAAGGTTTCCACATTCCTTTTATATACAAGAAATCTGAGATACAACCTTAAGAGATCTCCAGGATATGATAAACTCAAATGAGGGAGATTTGAGGCTATGGTCGGGAAGGGCACGGTAAGAACCACTGACACTGTGAGCCAAATATCTATGGTTCGAGTCCCAGTTATGACCTCGATAATGTCTGATTCTTATTCCAAATCTTAGCCAACACGCGGGTTGTCTGAGAAAAAAAATCAGATATTTTATTTGTATTTGTATTGAATTTTGTTATTTTGAAATTACAGTGCAATATCGATAACATAACACAAAGATGAAAAGTATAGTTCCCTGAATAACACCCTTCTTACGGCTCTATTACTGCGTTTGTAAGCAGCAGAAAAAGTCATATTCGGTAAAGAAAATTTCATTAGCATTCCAAACCATAGTTGTCATAAAATCTATCAAATGCTTTTTATTATGCTAAAGTGGTTAGGTCGTGGGATATAGTTGTTGCCGTTGCTGTTACCTCATATTATGAGCCAAATTATGAAGCGGTTTGGTATGGTAGCCCACGTTGGATGCCAACTTTTGAGACGGTGTGGATATGTTTCCTGCTATGTGTCCCAAGTTGGGCACCAATCTTGAAGCGATCTGTAATTGACGTTGAGTGGCCTCACATTGTGATACCAGTTTCTAAGTGGTTTCGTAGATTGATTATTGGTCGCTTCGGTGTAGTTACCCAGCTTCAGTGACAACAATTCTCAGGGTATACTGCTATTTTGTTGACTCGCATTCAACGGGAATGGGAGAGTGTTTCTGTAGTGTAAATAAGCACACGACGCGACTCAATATGTAATTGCGTCTAACTTATAACTACCTAATGAGTAAATGAGCTGCGTCTCACCACGTGTAAAACTTCATACTGCCTGTATCGCCGCGTGTAAAACGTATAACTGCGTACAGAACGGCTTCTCACCGCATATGATCTTATAATTGCGTGTGAGGAAATGCGTGTTGCAGCGTGTAAAACTCAAGACTGCGTGCCTAAGCCGAGCAAACTCTCCCTTATATATTAAATTCAAATCAAATGATCGTTGGTTAAACGGAGTCATAAACGCACGCCCAATCTAACATACGTTTTTCATTGATTGGTTTAATTTCATCTGCCGCACGCTGCATTCGATATTATTTTTGTTAAGTTTTAAAACATTCATCAGCATTGGCTGGTTTAAAGGGAGAAAGGCACCACGCCTGTCAGTATCAGAGACCTTAACGAGTTTAAAAGTCCTTCAGTTTATTAACAGGCCTTTTAAAAATTAGCCTAGAATTTACCCTTGGGTTTCTTTGCACTGAATAGAGATTTTATGATTTTTTTCCCCTGGCTTCTGTAGCAAAACACCAGAAGCTTTCTGCTTTATCCACCTTACACAATTCAGACGTTACAGTTGCATTGTATTACACGTTTATACATTATAAGATTTGTTTGGGCTTACTTAAGTATACATTATAATTTTCAAGGGAATGGATTGGAGGAACTGTTTCAGTGAATACGCACTGTCAAACAATGGACAGTTTTAACTAAAATGCTGCCTCCATACCTCTTCTTCCACGATAATTGACCGGTATGGAATGAGGTTATGCAAGGAACTAAATAAAACATACTGCTGTTAAGCATACAGTTGTTATAAATGTTGTTTCATATTGTGTCTCTTGTATGTGTATACACACTCGCCGCCATTTTGTCCGTTGTTTATTTCGAGTACACCTAAAGTGTATGCAACAAGCTGGTCAACTCCATTGGGAGTAGCCAAAACAAACGAACGAGAAGCAATAAAAGTCGAACGATAAACTGAAACGATAAATCTTTGCCGATGGACGGCTGCGATTGGTTGAAGGTCAACATTTCCTACATTATTGGTTGAAAGTAACATTACGTGATAAGGGTAAAAAGTCCGTGAAATTGCTTGCTGCACTTTAGTTATACTAATCAAAAGTTGACACATTTGTTTATATGTATTAAGAAGTATTATGATTAGTTTATGATTATTACTTCTTTAATTCTTCATTAATGTCTTTTATCGCTGCTTTTATTATTTTCACATATTATTTTCCCGCTTATAGGATTTCCATCGTGTGCTTCTAACTAGGGAATAACTCTTCAAAGCAGAATATAAGCAAAATACAGTTTACTTCGTCATATTGCTAGCAGTGACTTTAATATACTCTCTGTCGACAAGCGTTATATTGCCTGCTAACTGGTAATATTAATGTAATGTTATTACATTACTGTTTAATGAGCATTTGTGAATGCAAACTGTTATTTCTTGCAGAAAATTTCTAGAACAATGACGCACCGACTTTGTGCCTATGGCGTAGTAAAATTAACAGAATGGTACTTATCTCTCGCTCTAGTAGTATAGCGCATGAGCGACTCCACAATATGGTACGTAGGTAGACAGCGGTGAACTTCTTTCCTCGAGATCAACCCTTGTCTTTTAATTACGAATCATTTGAAACGCTTCGCTAATTCACTGAAGAAGAACACAGCAGACACTGCAACATTCTGGAAAGTGAGGCACCCTCTTATAAATTACCGCGGAAAGTGGAAATTATTTTCGACATTATCTTTAAAGATAAGAATGAGACTATATGTAATTTGAAAAATGATAGTACGGAAATTAAGCGATATTAGTTCTTCTATGCATGTAGTTTATGTGCATCTAGTTTTGCAGAAATGTTGTATTTGGATAAAAAGCACGTGTTTCCATAGAAACAGACTCAGAAGCAACACTGAGAACGAAGAAAGCTGCGGAATGCTTTGAAATTTTCTCTAAATTCGCATAGTTCTGTGCAATTGTTACGCTAATATATTATATAATATAATTGAAAAATAAAGTAACGCTTTCAACAATGTAACTAATAAAACGAGAAATAAAGGAGCAGAAATATATTAAATATTTAAATATTCACACAATTCTCGCTGTATTTCTAACAACTTGTGTTCTTTAAAGGCAGCAGACCTTTAATTCTTGTTATGTATGCATATACAGCATGTTAATGAACTGCATTTCAGAAAGTGTGGAGATGTCTTAGACAGGTAATTTGAGATAGAAAACGTATGAACTGTCTGTTCAAATTTCAAAGCTATGGCTATAAGTTGCTAAAGCGCCAGTACGCCACTGACTAATGAAGATGTCCCTTGAAAGCATAACACACGAAAACGAAGGCAGGTTTTCAGAACGTTATCACTCTGATGCCATCAGCTTTGTGTAAAAGGTTTTCATTTGTTTTCGAGTTCCAGTCTGATGCATCACAAATTTTTGTTTGGTTTTCTGACTAGAGTCTAATTATACAGCTTTTAGTCTACATTTTAAGTTGATGTTTCAATTTATACATTTAAATCTTAACATATCAATTCATATAATTACAACCTCTGTAGTTGTTGTACTTAACCAATCATAGTCGTGTCCTGAGTATGTGTTAAATACATTTTTAGACATTATGTTAGTAGTAAGTTTATTAGCTATTGTATGTTGTAATACATTCATTGTTGAGAAATAGAATAAAACTTGAAAGCATTAAGTAAATTTCACTCATAATTCTGTAGTATGCGTATCGCATATTAATTAAAAAGAATTCAACGGCATGACAAGAATTGAACCCGCGGACTGCGGAACATGAGTTTTTGCGTTATGCATTACGCCACACAAGCGTACGCTACATAATATAAGGACGCAATTAATAGATATTCAGTGTCGCATTGTCAAATAATTAGTTCGATATTTGAGGGATTTTTATTGCATTTAATCTTGAAAAAGCAGACAACAATCTGCGGAAAACCGATATTTGTATGCTCGCAAGACAATTTTAAAGACATTCTAAACCAATTTTTCACCTGGCTTGGCTTTAATACGGATTTGTCAGGATAATTATAGCAATGGTTATTATAATTTACTAATAGTCTTTATGATTGGAAATCAAATGTACTGGGAATGATTTTTTTAAGTTCTTTTGGCTATTCCATTGGTACTATGTGTTTTGTTGGTTAATGCAACACAGTTCAACACTATAAAACTGCATGTTTAGTTGTGACCATTCATTGCCTATCTCAAATTGCTTATAAACGATATCTCTACACTCTTTGAAAATGTTTCGGTGTAGTTCATTAACAACCTGTATGCACATTTGATCTATTATGACTTTTGAGGCATTCATATTTATAATACTATCTGAACCAAATGAGATGCCTATTTCCAAAAGCAGAGAGCTGTTTTTTATTGTTGTTGACAATAATTAATAAAAATATTTAAATGTTTTCTAATGTCCACATTTAGGGCAGTTTACTATTTTTCAACGAAAAATTATTACAGGAGCCTTAACAAATTAAGCA
This sequence comes from Metallyticus violacea, assembly GCA_030762175.1. NCBI lineage: Eukaryota > Metazoa > Arthropoda > Insecta > Mantodea > Metallyticidae > Metallyticus > Metallyticus violacea. The sequence continues at coordinate 64,535,827 of CM060842.1, forward strand.
ACACAATTCCCTTATATATTTAGTAATTAAAATTGTGAAAATGGAGTTTGGAAGTGCAGTTACGAATAATTAAAATCGTGTTTTGAAATATTTATGCACATGTCGAGTTTTGAACAATATTCGTTATTTCGTGAAATAATATTGCAGCATTATCTACATAATAGTTTAATTTGTTCTTAATCACATAAAATATGCATTCATTTTACAAAATAGAATGAAAATTGCGAATATGAGGTAAACAAAAAACTAAACAGTTATGCTTCTTTGAAAATAGAAATTCTAAAATCTTTTTCTTTTTGTGGCTCACAAATGAGGCTGTCTAATGTATTTTCTTCGTACATAACGCCCTTGTAATGCTAAATGTATTGTTTAACTTTCCATGTGACTTTTCAATAAATTGTAAATATTATTTTGTTTTTCCTTTTTCACTGTAACACCTAGTGATAACTGGATCATATTAAAATATGTTAGTATTTTCCCTTCCTCAGTTATATCTCCATACGTAGTTTCGTCACTTCTATAATTCTGCTGTCCACAAAGTAGGACCGACCATTTTCATTTATTAAAAATAACAAATTCTGTCAAATACTTACATCTGAGACCTGGACAATGACTAAACATTTTCTATAGAATCCGAGCTTCTGAAATGAAATTCCTTAGACCTATAGCAGGTAATACAAAGAAATATAAGAAAACAAGTACAGACATACGAAAAAAATTGAAAATTCAAGAGTTAAATATAATGATTAAAAACTAAAAAAGAAATTAGAAAGAAAATTTTGACAGAATCGGATAATGGAATATTCCATAAAGCAACTTTTTAGTATAATCCAGATGGGGAAGCAGAAATATGGGAAGGACCGAAGAAGAGATGATCTCAACAATTGGAACGGGTTGAAAACCAAACCGCGAAGAAGAAATCTTTTGCAAAACTAAAGTTGGAAGTAGCATGATCGTACATTGAAAGTAGGCTCTTTTTTTCCCTTCTCAATCCTAACAAAATCTCAATCACGAGGAATGAAAGAATGACGACACCATTTATTTTGCCGTATGAATAAGGCAAAAACTATGTTCGAAAACATTATATGCCGTCTTTTATAGCCATACGCCTGAAGTGATATTTTCATAGAATATTAAAGAATGAAACAGTATTGATATTTTTAATTTATGTTTATATCTTGGCCTCCTGAATGCCCAAAGTGTGTCTAATATAAATAATACAAGGAAAATGTATTACAGGGACCTAAAAGATAAAAACAGCCAAGAAGTAATTCAAGAGTAGCACGAAATATCCCAACATGCTTGGGTTTAATAAAGAATATGGTTTGTCCCTTAAGAAAATAATGATCTTTACTGGCAGAATATGAATAAATTATCTCTACATTTAAGCCTAAAAGCTGTACATTTTATATTAAAGGTAGAGTAAAAATACGATTACATTTTCAGATGAATTTAACATAACTAAAGACTTACGCCAAGATTCCACTCCCATCGTCATTAAAGACTCCAAGGCGTAAATGTAATTTAGTAATTCGCATTGGAAAGGATAGGTTATTCACATTACATTTTGCCAATGATCAAGGCATGATGACAGAAGAGTGCAGCGAGTTTAGACTCTGAACGTCTCTTCCTCCCTGAAAGGGACAAGCAGAAAATGAATAATTCATCATTATTGAATAACTATTTAATTTTATTCTACGATTTCCACATTTTGTTGTAGGTTTCTCTATTGCAAATGAAATGAATTTACACTTTTTATCAGTAAAAATTAAAACTTATTTTACATATCAGTTTTACTTAACATTTCATCACTTCAAGCGCAATTAAGCCCGGCAATTTATGTACCATCCATCTCTTTCGTCATAGCTTATTATTTTAATATTGCTGTTATCTCTTTTGCATAGGGAGTTTACTTGTCACTCACATTTCTTTATATTTGTGGCACTTTGCTCCTTTATTTTCCAGTTCTAAGATACATTGCGTAATCCCTAATTACAGAATGCAGTTATCCCATCCTCGATTGCCTTCCCCGCACATCTAACCTGCGGAACTCTTAATAAATAATATCTTGCACATAATATTAGTTATGTTTTATAATACCAGTAATCTGTGAAATAGGAGCCGTTCGAAGTAGCGTCCGTATACAATCAAACATTCCTGATATAAATATAAATTGCATTCACTTGGAACAACTCTGCTTCGTAATTCGTATTTGCGCCCTAGAGTATGGGAGCTATCCTGCAGATTTTATAATTCACTCTGTTCAAGTGGCAATATTGCAATATAGCACACTACAATAAAGTTTACTTCATTAATGCATTAGCGCAACTGACTTACAAAGTCAGAAAGAATGCTTGTTCTCGCAACAGCTAACTGCGACTGATTTTTACTTGTGTTCAGTTACCTGCGCCGAAGCTGTTATTTGACAGACGATTGGCATGATCTGGCTAAGCGCAAACAACTGCGGACGCAGGCTAAACATTTCTCTCGCTATGTAGATTGATCATTAAGCCCCTGTCACTGTAACACCATATACAATTTATCAGCACAACCTATAACGTAACATTTTCTTAATCGATTATTCAAAACAACATTTTAAACAATGCGAGCGATCTGCAACGTTCTTGCCTCAAGTCTTATCTTTGTGATAATTACGAACTCAGTCACAATAAGTAGATTCTGGCTGCTTCTTTCATCTATCCCCACTTCTGACATTTCATTGCAGAGTTTGTGTGTTGGTAGAGGACCACAGGCTTCTGTAGATCAGTGAAAACAAAACAGATATCTAAATTCCATTCCAGCCTTTTCTCCCATACCCTCGCTAGCCGCCCAATACTAAGAATATTATCTACATAGGACATTCTCTCGAACAAAGCTTTAATAACTCTGCTTCCTGGCCCTGATTCTATCAGATTTGCTGTGTAGAGTTGAATATATTAGTCCCTCTATTGTTTGAGTAATTCTTCATTTTTCTCTTTTTAAATACGTTACAAATGGCTCTGTTCACAAAGTCACTAGTCCAAATTGAATAATCCAAAGTTGTTAAAACATGTTTCTTTTTTAATATCTTATCCATGTAATCTTTCAGATCTAAACTATGAAAACACATTTTCTATTCTTCTAGAAATATCAATTAATCGAGATCTGGTCTCTTTGGTGTACTGTTTTACACTTTTAAATTAACGCCATGACTCTCTACGTAAGAGTCATAACTTATAACTCGTATAACGGGCCATCGAAAAGTTCCTCCGCACTCGGGCAATGTGCACCGCACAGGAGATAGCTGATACTCCTACATTTCTGACATTCCTTCCTTTGAAATCTATTTTTAGCAGCTAATCCTCCCACCATTCCTAAAGTTTGAACTTTGGAGTGTGTGCTTGCCTTGGTTTGATTGATTAGTGTTTAATGCCCATTTTTACTACTGAGGCACCACAGGCGGTATGCACTGATACATGAAATAAAATTGAAAATTATGAACTATATATATATATATATATATATATATATATATATGTGTGTGTGTGTGTGTGTGTGTTAAGGAAGGAAGCGTTCCAGGGCTAAGTTTAGCGTACCTTCCCGGCATTTGTCGTTTATGAGGACTGAGGAAAATCAGGGAGAACCGTCCTGTAGCGAACCCCGGAACTTCCGCTCACAAGTCCGCGCCTTAACGACCTCGGCCACCCGAAGCGGTGCTTGCCCTGGTGGTTAAGTACATACAATAATACCGGCATGCGGTCAGTGCTGCTACCCGAATTCCTTTCCTAACTAAATTTCGGCTACACAATGACTGCGAAGCGGCTTCTCGATTAGCCATTACCATCCCATATTCATTTTTTTTTTACCACCCTGCTCAAAATCAATCTTATTTTATTCTATAGACGTATTACCTGGTCTAATCCGTTAATGAATAAACTCGCTTTTTTCTTAAATTAGTATTTACAGACTTCGCCTTGTCATACTTTCTGTTTCTTGCACTCTTTAGTTTACTTTTTATTGTTATAAGGTTATTATTAAGGCTGTTATTATTTAGGGTCATGCTACTATTTTCCACTGGACTTGCAATAGTTCGTGTTCTAAATCAATGGAAACACTTTGCGAATTATATATATAGGTCATGGATGTCATCAAAACTTTAGATACCGAGATGCTGTATAAAGGATTATAATAATGCTTTATAGAGGATCCTCATTCCGCTATGCACCCGACGGCAAGTTACTGCGTAACAGCCTCTGTACTGTTGAAGGAAATAATTTCGCGCTGCCGGAACTGGTTTTTTCCTTCCCCCTTGCTGTTCATTAGTATTAAATATAAATTAATATTTTACTTGCCATCATAGTAGATGCTCGAAGTGTCTGTCCTCAATCTGTCATATCTAAATGCTTCTAAAATATTTTGAGATCTCGCTGCAATTCATCCTGCTGAATATTGTCAATTGAATATTGCTGCAATTCCTGAATATTGAATATTATCAATAGCTTCATTGATATTTTGTTTCACCCCTCCACGAGTTTTATTTCAGGTACAGCAGTAATTTTATATGGATGAAGATAAAGTAGCTGAGTGGCTTTATATGCACTGGCGACAGATGCACCAATTTGCTGGGCTAAAGAGTTTCAAGGAAAACTTTTCTAATTAATAGCCTACTTTATCAAGCTTTTCATCTCTTAAAACTTTTTTGTATCTGTTTTTTGTCAATGAAAACGCCTTAGATTTTAAAAATGAAAATTCTACTTCTAGATGGAGATGCTACTTCTGGAAATTTAGCACGAAATGCTTTCCTGCTGTACTTGTACGATTTCTTTTGCACGTGTCAATCATAATAAATATTCTTTGTTCTAGGTATTTCTCATTCTCGACATACCTCACAATACACAGTAGAAAGTTTAACACGCACTTTCAGCAGAAATGCAACTAAAATAGTTGGCATGATAAACACGACTGAGCGCGTTCAGTTGCCTCCATCAGCGAAACAACTCCAGTGTTTACTGGGAATCACGCATACACTAAAGGTCAACCGGTTTCCACGAATGTTTACAAACTCCAATAACGTTAAGGAATTATCATGATTATAACAGGACACAGAAAATTTCAGTTATATTTGAATGCTTCAGAACAGGTACTTTATATGATTCTCTGTCTCTGTTTGCTGTACATCTAAAACGATCAGTTCATCATTTACTATTTAACTTCCCAAAACTAGACCATAGGCCATACCATACTGGCTAGAAATTCATCTGAGAAGTTTTCATTTATTTTACTCACCACCTTTGACACAAATTTTACGTAGGGAGTGTTATTTAAACCGGTTTCTACAATTTAATTTTGTTATTTTTCAGATTCTGTAAAGTGCTGCGGTTGTTTATGTTTAAAATAGCTGTTTAATATTTTAAAAATATAAAACTAATATACTTTTGTAAATTGAGGCTCCTTCTTTTTGGAGATTCAATAATAATTGTAATAACAAAAGGTGTTTCGTTTGCTTAGAATAGTCCTTACTAATGATTTCTAAACGTGTTGAATTTTGAGCCTCGTATTATTTGATGAGTTGTGCTTGAGGAAGGATTTTACACTGTTGCCAAGAATACGATGATAAATATGATTAATAATTGTAACATCTCCTTCCCTAAACTGAGTAAATAATTTCTTAGTACGTGTTTTTGTATACTAGTTTAAAAGAAACAGTTGAGCATATTGCCTATCCATAATGACAATTGTAATCAGCATCTCGTTCGTTGCTGTGTGTCAACGTTCCCATGAATGTCACTTAAGAAAAGACAAAAGGACCTATATCTACTTACACCATATAAAAACATTAAAAAAAAAAGCAATTAAACGCACGAATATATGTATACACATTTATAATTGTTTATTCATTTAGTTTTCTATGTATTTACTTTTACACTGTATGTTCAAATATAAATGGTATCTTATGTCACTTTACGATGTCTTATTTATGTTTACCGAGTCTAACTGAAGCCAATAATATAATTATTCCTTTCTAATTTCTTTTGTTTCAAAGATTTAAAAAAAATATTTTATGCTTTTATTATGACGTACTGAAAATAGCATATTTAAACGATTGATTCGGTTTAAAGTATATTTAGATAACAAGGAGTTTAGTAGAGTTTGACGATCTCGCTCATGTCAGCCTATAAGGCGTATTGTGCAATCCCATATGGAAGAGATACTTTCATTGTTTCCCAAAATCCGTTCCTTGTACAAGTTCCGATATTAGCGTCCGTTCCCAGGTCTTCCTTGGTTATAGATACAGTGAGTTTCTTTCTTACCAGGAATGCACACTCAAATAGGATTTGCGAGGCAATCCCAACCTGTTTACACATTCTACAAATGGGTACATCTTTATAGATTCTACTTTTCGTAGGTGTTTCCAGAAGTGACCATGTACTACTTTCCTTATTCCTCTTCTATGCAGTTCGAGGACAAATAAGGAAAGAGTGTTACTTGGACCCAGGACCAATTTCCTAACTTGTTTTTGGTCTAATATAGGTTTGTCACCTAAGTTGGTATTTTCCCCTATCCATGTTTTTACCGCCGTTTTAGCAGTACGTGCACTGCTAACCATGGATTCAGGGCGAACATAAGAATGCTTTAGAACCCTCTTTGGCCAGCTGAACTGTTTTTTCATTTCCATAAACGCCACAATGCTCTTAACTCCCACCGCAGTTCAAATTTGTTGCGAGTTGCCAGGGCAGACATTTAGGCACGTTATATTTAACCTATTCAGAGGAAAGTTCAGGATAGCAAGTGCTTCTGCCTAAAAATATTGGTATTTCCCAAGACTTATACCGATGCTTGTCCTTGGAGACAGGCCATATAAGTATGCACCTGATTGTATCCCCTATACGGCATCTGTCGGTAAACCATACAAGTTTACAGGCCTTATTCCTTCCAACCGTATTCTCGAGAACGGAGAATTACCTTAAATGCAGAGTGTTCGTTAGGTCAGACAGTACTGAAATACGGTTTAAAGTACATAATCGTATAGCTTTATTTTTCACTTGACATCTGATTACATTTTTGTAAGAATTTCAGAGAAAATTTAAATGCAAAAATGAATTCTGCATTATTTTTATCCATCGAGGATTGAATAAAATCTTGAAAACCAGAAATGTGAGCGCGATCAGCATAAATGGTTTAGCATGACCACACTCTTTCGCTGCCGAAGAACATAAGCTTTTTCTCTATTCAGTTTTTATGCATATAGTCGTCGGACACCAGTACAAAGGTAACATTAGAGTACAATTATTTTATGGTGTAAATGATGTGAGCTTATGTTAAATGCAGATAATGTGAAGTTCATTGAGTTAGATTTCATTGTAATTATTGTTTTTGAATTCAGCCTCTTTATCATAATACTTAGACAATCTATAATATTACTTTGTCACTTGAACAAGAAAAATAGACTTAACCCGTTAACAGCCTGTTAGTAAGGCTTCTTTGAATATATGGTTGAAATCGTGGCCAATTAGCTAGGAGTTTATTCACATGCTGAAGTATATCCACCCCATCCAAAACTTCTATTCGGAAATAACTTTCAAGAATAAATTTTAATGATTTTTGTAACATTCATGAAGACCTTAAAAAATTTTTTTTTAATTTAATGAAGTATTGTTACAATAAAAACGTGTTTGAAATTCAATTCTACTCAAGAGGAAGATAATAACAAAAGAACAATATTCGATGTCAAAATGCATGGCCTACATCATTTATCTATGTATCGATTAAACTCGCTACACAAGAATTTAAAAAAAAAATCTGTTACACAGGAGCCGCGTAAACTAGCGAGTTCCTTTCCTAGCAAAGTAACAATATATATAATGCAAATTATGAAGTGAAATAACTTATGGCATTACTCTGTGGTATTAGCGGAACAAAACTAAATTCTTGCAACCTACAAGCATTACAAGAGAGAAACCACCACTTGTATTGTAATTATAATAATGATAATTATTATTATTATTATTATTATTATTATTATTATTGAGGTTAAACTATAAAAACTAATGGGAACCTATTAATTAAATGAAATGTATTGACTACTGATAAACAAAGCTATACTGTGTGAGTATTTTTAAACATTTTTAAATGTAACCATGTTTATGGACTGAGCCCTTGGTATCATCTTTACATCCAATAAAACAGAGAGAAATAGCAGAAAGTTTCCATTTACATTACTATTTAAGATGATGTTCATATGTTGCAATAAAAAGCGTGTTACTGTTCAGAAACAATGTACAAAGCATTAATAAAACAATCAAAACTTATATCGATTTTTCATTGGCTTTGAAATTTATCTTTGAAGTAAAAAAATGTAACGCAAACGTTTTCTGAAGGTTATTACAGAACGCTGTTACACAATACTCAAACAGAATTATATTAATATTTCACATTTGCTATCGACGACGATGTTTTTGTTAAATATAAAATATGCACATAGCTATAAATACAGTTTATAATTAAATTAATTTGTCCTTTTATTTTAAAACAATGTGGAGAAAAATTAACCGCAAAAACACTTTTTAAATTTCCGTTTTCAAGTGCACCACTACTCCTGATGGTCCAATTTCTCTAATTTCAAAAAATCATTTTTTCTTATATTATTTAAATGGCATTTACCTGATTTTATTGTGAAGAAACACATACTAGTACCACTAGAGCGATTTTTTTTTTAAATTTGGGGTTTCAGGTGAACCCCTGCTCATAAAGACCCGATTTCCCTAATTTTCAAAAACTATTTTTCTTATTTTATTTAAATTGTATATGCTGATTTTCGTTGCGAAAAGTCTAATATTGAGGCCGCTAGAGCGATTTTTAAATTTTGGGGTGCAGGCAAAGCCCCCTGCTCCTAATAGTCCGATTTCACTGATTTTCTGAAACTATTTTTGTTTATTTTATAGGCATATATCGAGTTTTATTTAAAAACATTTAAAATTGCGGCCTATAGAGCGGTTTTAAAATTACGCTTTAACCTCCATTCGTTTTTCAGGATACCCCACTCCTAATGGCCCATTTGCCATGATTTTTGCAAATGAGTTTCGTTGAGAAAAAAATCAAAAAATTCGGCCTCTATAGCAATTTATAACTTCTTTAAAAACGTTCACCCCCATTGGTTAACAAACTCGACGAATCATTTGTTGCTGTTTATATGCCGAGTTTCGTTGAGAAAAATAAAAATTGCCACAGCTAGAGTATTAACGGACACACACACACACAAGTTTCACGGTTACAACCACAATAGCTATTTTCCTTCGGAGTTTACTAAAAGGAAGTTTAAAAAATGAACATAAGGTAATGGATATTATTAGTATTGCTTTTTCGTTATCTAAACTACGACAGTATTTTGCCGTTATTTTTCAAACTCTGTTCACTTACTAAAATTGAATAGAGCTTCTGTCAACAAAAACGAACTGATGTAATAACTTTCTGGCTATAGATTACGCGAATTCGCGTTGTCATATGTGTGATTTTGAAAGGGTATATGCCTGCCTGGCAGCAATATATTTTGCAGATATGAACGCTTTTGGAAAGATGATCTCATTAGTTATTTTTTTTTTCTTTTCTCCTTTTTTCTTTCATATAACTCATTTGCATAAAACTTTTCCATGGTGCTGTCCGTGCATGGCACATACCATCAGATGTCATCGCAGTGAAATGACAAACTTCCCTCCGTAGTACAAGGAAGGTTGATGGATAAAGGGAAACTTTGTGTCACACGAGCAGTGTATCCAGCTCTCTCTGATTGCTTTGTATCGCAATAGCATTCTGCTGCAGAAATGGAGATATGATCGATGCTGAACCAATGGACAAAGGCGACTGAGGGAGAGGACCGACTTAACAAAGACGCCACTGTCAATCGGAGTTCACACGTAGCGAAACTCTTGAACAGACGTCATTCCTTTCTTCCACTCATAACAAGAATGGACTGGAGGAGTTTCTTGCTGCGACAAACTGCCAGAAAAGACCTCTTTCGGCATTTGTTTTTATATTTATAGTAGAACTTCAAATAACTTTAACCGCAAGAAATAAACTCTCTTGTGACATATTTACGTAATCTATAGATCATTTTCTGTTGTTCCTCGAGTTGTAGAACTTTGAGTTTGCGTGATAAACAACGAATTCAGCGACTAAAAGCAATATTTGTTATGTTGTTTGCAAGTTTTTGTGTATAAATTATCTGCTCGTTTGTCTTTTAGTTTCTAGGTGACGTGTGCATATATGTACTGGTACGTGTGCATATATGTATTAATGGTACTGTTTTGATTCAAATGAGAACATAAATATGGTAAATTTGAAAATATAGTACATAAGATTTAATCTTTCCGTAAAAAATCCATATACAGGGTGCGGGAAAACATTCTGCAGAAATTTGTACAGCAGAAAGGCAATACCAAACTAAACATTTTGAGGATAGGAGCATAGGTCGCAGATGCAGTATTAATAAGAGCGCTGCATAATCGTAATTAAAATCTGACGTTGTGAAACATCTTCATTTTCCAGTCAAAATAACCTCACACGACAAGTGTATATGCACTGTCTCAACTAATGGGTACTAGTATAGAATGAGAAATGAAAAATTTAACGCTCGCACTTAATTTATGTACGGTAGAGGAATCACATTGGTCACCGCGCCCGATCCATCTGTCACCAGATGTTCTGTTCAGATGATTTGGAGATGCAAGTGGAAAATGCGCAGGGGCACCGTCATGTTGGAACCATAAGTTTCGCCTAATTTCAAGACGATCGTTTGGTATTACTGTACCATCCAATAGGCTTCAAAAAACAAATGCTGCATTAAACATCAGACACACCTAGCGATAGTGACTAGTACTATACAAGAGTCGCTTTTGTTTATATCTGGCACACCATAAGCTACTTTCGCAATCTGAGACTCTAACATGACTGATTTAATTTTGATGCATATAGCAAAAAAAAAAAAAAAAAAAAAAAAAGCTTCTGCTACCCCTTGTTCTTCAAAATACTCAGTTTGGTATTGCCTTTCTACTGTACAAATTTTCTGCACATTGTTATTCCGCACCGAGTGTATATAAAATGAAACCACCTGACCTTGTCTTCTAATTAAGTAGGCCTTGTGAAACAAAAGGCGATCTTCCCACCATTCTCAACTGAATAGCTTGACTTTATTTTATGTTTGTAGTTTATAATATTATGGGAAGTAGTGCACCCTATCTTCACAGTATTAAAACATGCAAATATCTATGTACATCTCTATGAAACCATATTTTGATGATTTTTTTTTGTCATTAGTTTTGAGAGTTTATGTGCTTTTTTTGCATTTACCTCAGTGCATCTAATCGCATTAATTTTATAAATGATTTTTGTATAAATCAATTTATATTCATTTTAAAAGGTATATTCCACACTTTGTAAATATTTGAGCTACAAACTTAAAAATGTCATTATATTACCAACCACATATTAGCTCTGGTAAAAATTTCATTCTTCATAGTATGAATAGTTTCCGAGGAATAGGAACATGAATGTTTAAAATCTAATTTGTGGGAAAGTTGAATTAAAGATGAAGTAGGACTATAGTGCACGACACAGGATCATCTTTTTTTCTTCACTCTCCCCCCTTTTCTGGACACTTAAATATCATCATAGCTTGCATATCTGCTGTATTCACTGTTTTTGCTTCAAATTCATTGCAAATTGTCACGTTTTTGCCAGGATCTATGCCTATTTTTTCCAGTGCCTTCATTTAAGCTTATTACACACAAATCTAACATCTGTTTGGTGCCTGAGCAGAAGTATTAAACTCACAGCTTAGACACTTCAATGTTCATTTAGCAGATAAATATTTCCTGTGTTTATAATTCCCATATTATATGGTATTTCCTTACAGTTTCATGGTATTTTCTTCGCTACAGTTTTTACACTTTACAGACTCTGGAAAGTAACACAACATTAATTATATGATTACCAGATCACATTTATTCTTTGCCACATTTGGTATTTACAGCAGTTCTATTCTTTGTGAACATTTCTTCTTAAGGAACTAGTAACATGCTTAATATAGTCTAGCTCTCAGAAAAGGGCAACCGAGAGGAATATACTACGTAAACATTAACAGTGTTATCATATACTCCCCCATGGTTAGAAATCCAGCGGATGTCCAACATGTGGCAACATGGGTATCCCACATACACGCTTCGTGTGCAAATAAACAGTTCAAGCCCTCCTCGCACTTCAGCCCGTACTCGCCCTCTTCTGATGGCTGGACTTACATATTGCTACAAGAATTTTAAGATGCCACATTTAACCTCAAACTTACATCAACACGTTCACTAATTCTAGTATTCGCTAATCTGTAATCTGATATTGTATAATTGTTTTACGTTCTTTTCCTGAACCCCTAAAGGATTTCTTGAACACTTTTTATGATCCAAGCATCTTCAACAAAGTTGTTTTCACTCATACAGAACACATTCACTTTTTTTCAGACTGCAGTAAACACTGAATGAAGCAATGCGTAAGCCAAACCATGACAGGTTAGCCACATCATTAAATTTCCCAGGAGAACAAATACTAAAATGAACCTATGATGTGATACAAAAATGGACGTAATGTCAATCGCCACCATGACATTTAAATATTATAAATCTTTATAAATTATGTAACAAAATTTGAAAACAGTTATATATTTGGCTAAAAAGTAACATAATTGCACAAAAATAATTGTTTTTGGCCCTTCAAAGCATCCACCTCCCCCCAAAATATGTGATTTAAAGGTGTTAATTATAATTTAATTTGCGAAAGTAACTAATTTGAAAATATAATAAAATAACATAATGAATAGAAAGTAGCAAAAAATTATTAAAACTGTGTAGTCTTCTGTTTTACAAGTCCTACTAATTTAGAAAACAAGGTCAGTTGGTTTCAATTTATTATACGTACATTTTTATGACATTGTTAAATTCTGTGTACTAAATTTTCAAATCTATCATGTATTTTTCTATAAAACATGACCGAAAATGTACTACGACAAAATCATAATTTGCGAACTATTTACATTCTTTTTAATGTCAATTCAACAGCCGAAGAAATGAGTGAAGTACAATATAGTTATGTATTAGAATAGAAAATAATTCAGAGGATTTAGACAAATCTTGCTCTGAATGATAGTTGTAGAAAGGACCAAGGTATAGGTTTAAAATATTGTTGTATTGGAGTACAAACTTACCATTTACTAGCTTTATATATATATTCCAATACAACGTTTTTGTTTTGTGGGCCCGAAATGTTCTTAATAAATCAAACAAAATGCACAAGCAAAACTCAGGGACTATAATCAAGAAATGTAAAGTATTTTATTGTACATACAAGTATACAGTAATCATTCCATCGTTCATATATGTTCGTTCTTCTTATACCTTTTTGTTGAAATATTCTGTTCATATTTTTAAAATGCCTCGATTTCATAGAATGCTTTGAACTCGTGCTCTCTGTCAGTTCCTTAACTTGATTATGCTTTAAGGAAATGGATTGCTTTACATACGTACATTCAATCATACTAAATGGTGGTGGATTTGTAAAGAACCCTCATGAGAATATGTGGTGTGAATATCAGAGTTAGGTCAGTAATTTGTTGGGGGCAATAGACATTTAGGAGGTGTAAAATGTAGAACTTTTATTAAATACAGACTAATAAATAGCTGATACGGGAACCCACAAGGAAAGTAAAGCGAAATCGTTAGCTAAAACTGATTACTCACCATCATACACATGCATGCAACAATTAATATTGTCAACACAAGTCTGTAAGTTTTAGTTACGTTTTAAAATCTATTGGAAGTAGGCTATGCCATCAGAAGATGCTCTCAGGCTTTTGTGGATTTAGTTCCGTGACTGCAGGGAAATCTCCTGGTGAAAGCTAAGGGTCTCCGAGGAGACCACGTTGGGATCCCATTAGATGACAATAAACTCAGATCAGTATCGACCGATCCACGAGCTGAGCAATCCAGTTGACGTAACAATAACAGAAGCATCAAATATCTCGACATGTACAATAGCTGAGGGATCAGGGCGCTCAAATCTGTTTTTCAACAGTATGTGGGTAAAGCCTATTCAGGAATGTTGCCAGCATTTCTGCGGAAAACATTGTCATTTTATGTAGGACATACAAAAGTTAAGTGGTATATTTTGCGACCAAGCATAGATAGATTAAAGAAATATGTTCATGTACTAGCATGCACTATATCATAACCATGTTATTTAAATTTTAACTGTGGCTGAAATGTAAACTTAAACAGAGCTTAATTAAAACAAAATTTTGCACTCTATCATCAGAATCCTTGATCGCGTTAGGGTAACAATAGCACAGGTCTTTTTCGTGTGTTTCTTTTTCTTTCTTTCTTTTCTTTTCTTTTCTTTTCTTTTTCTTTTTTGGTTGATTTATTTATGGACGCTCTTTAACATCTCAGGTCATCAGCGTCCCATTCAACTAAGGGGTTGAAACCGCCGACAAATTTTGCTCAGAGGCCTCTCTTTCAGGATTGAGGTTCTTTTTCGTGCCGCAAATGTACGACACGGGACCCACGGCTTTACTTCCCTTCCGAAGGAAGCCATACTTAGGATTTTTACGCCCGAAAAAATCCATCGGTCCTGGCCGGGTTCGAACCCGCGTTTTGGGTTTAGGAGGCAAGTATGGTAACCACTACACCACCAGGACCGACTCATGTGTTTCTGTAAAATAAATTTCCCTTATATAAGTTTTATTAAACAATGCAATATAAAAATGCCAGTACAAACTAAACGTCTATAACCTTGTGAATATACATTTTAAAATCTTTCCGCTTTACTATTTATTATTTCGCACTATCATAAATGTGAGATATGGTACTGGTAATTAATATATGACGCAACGTTCTCCTTATTCTTTGCGAAAATAATTCTAAGACCATGATCTATTAATTTGAATTCAACATTTCAGAACTATTTCATAAACTAGAGAATAGACCTAAAGTCCCTTATCGTAGCTAAGTGAAATTATACCATTTTCACCTGAAAGAGAGAAATGACTAACAATAATGAGATAAGGATATACCGAGTGAACCAATTACTTTCGAACTAAAATGCGGTAACTTGAACTACTAGGGAGCGCGCTGAAATGTGTCGTACATTGAGGGAGCGTATTTCTTACTAAAATGTTAACTATTAAAACAAATGTACATATTTAATTTAAAAGATAGAGCTTACTGATATTATCTTATTTCTTGTTCTAAATGTTTGTAAGGAGTTAATACAAGTTTTTCTTTGTTGTTTTCTTTGAGAAATTGAGCAAGCACCGGATGTCATATTTTAGTTTATAGGGTACGTTTATTATTTTCATGCAGTTTTTCTCTTACAGTTCCCATATGTAAACGGGGTTAGTCCCAGAGATTTTTTATTCTTTTGGTGAATACTGTTTAAAGCCCCTTTTTACTTGGCGAGACCACATAGGCGGTAAACACTGATGATACATGAGAAGAAATGATCAATTAGGAAAGAATTTTTAATTTTTTGAAAGAATGAAACCTTTTAGACCTAATTTTAGGGTGCCTCCACGGTATTTGTTAAGGAAAACCTGAAAAATAGCCTCAGAGAGGACGATCCTGGCGGGAATCGAACCCCAGATCTCCTGCTCACGAGTTCACGCCTTAATGACCTCGGCCACCCATGGCGATTTGATTCCGGAGATCGAACGTACTTTGTATACAATTGCAAGATAATCTCAATCTAGTTCTTGCATCAAAATCAATTCAAAGGCTTCTAGCATTCAGTTTGTAACCTCTTGCACAGCGTCATGAGAAATGCAAGACGACAGCTACACGCCGTGCAACTTACCGGTAGCCAGTAGTGGATTTGCCATTTTACGATTCTGGCTTTGTTGGACATTCTTTTGTAACATACAGGATGTGCGAAAAACCCAGTACATGTACAGTAACCTATTATTATGCTATATTTATAAAATATGAATGAAAATGTACCTGTCATATGTCTATGACATCTCTTCCGACACCATTCTTCCGTTTATTTAATGAACACCGGCACGGAAAGCAGCTTTTAAAGCATTGTTGGAATTATATTGGCGCTGTCACACTCTTGACTAAATGAAACCCCACAATACATTATCTGCTATGGTGAAGTCAGGGCTATATGGAGGCCAAGGTAGAGTGCAGGTGCCTTTTGAGTTCGGCATCCAATCCAATGTGGAGACGTGCCATCAAGCCAGTCACGTACAACAACAAAGTGCGCCGGTGCACCGTCTTGTTGGAAACAGTGTTCATGATGCCTGATGCTTGCAGCTGCCGATTTAACCTGTATTTAACATGCGAAGATATGATACTTTATTTATCAATCCGTGAAATAAATAAGAACTTAACATACCGCGCACACTATTAATACCGATGATTATGTTGACTTTCTTTATAGAAATGTGGATTCTCTTTAGCTCAGAAGATATTCTGATTTCTGAACTGTCTGCCTCGCATATGTTGCCAATGTTTTGAGAGAACAAGGCAAGTGCAGCCTAGCTCCTTCAGCATTCCTATCACCGACACAGGTGGCCCAGGTCGTTGAGACACGGACTCGTGGGGGGAGATCAGTTGTTCGATCCCCTCCATGGCTTCCTCCCTCACTGAGACTTTTTCTAGTTTTTTTCTCAATCCTCATAATGGCAAATACCGGGAAGGTGCTCTTAACTTATGCCTGAACCCTGTCATTCTTAGTTTATCATGTATGGTCAATGTCCATCGCCTGTGATGCCTCCGCAGTAAAAACGGGCGTTAAACACTATTGAAAAACCCTCCATCTGTTATTTATTGGCAGTCACTTGCAACCCGGTGGCACGCTTTTTGGTGAATTTGATAGGCTATTGAGCCACTTAACTGGGCGATGGCAGTGCTAATTTCTGCTCCAGTGGGGACGCTCCCATTTCGCTTTGCGCCTTTAACACATCCTGTGCTGTAAACCATTATCTCTCACTTCAGCGATTACCTCTGCTCTGTGACGCCTATGAGGCCGTTCTTGGATTCATGCGGAAGCCATAAGTCTCTCACCTAAACTGAAAACACTCGTACCCACCAACATGTGCTTCTGAAAATTTCTGATTTGTATTATTCAGTGTTTTGTTTGTTTGTTTGTTTTTTTTTCCTTTCCTGCCTTCCTTTTTTGTTATCTCCTAATCACATTCATATTGTATTTTTGGTACACGTGTATCATTCACATATATATTGCATAAAGATAATCTATAATATGATATAACAGGTTAGTGTAGGTGTCTTTTTGCCCATATTGTGCATTATAATATGAGAACTGTTCAATAATAACTGTCATTCTTTTTACAGGCATAATTTCTCAAGCTAAAATTTAATTACAGATTTTTTAGCTTAATGCGTAATGTACACATTGTGTTAGTTTCAATGCTGTCGCCTCCAGTTTCCGCCTGTAAGAGGTGTGTAAGTTGAAACATGTTCAGTTCCGCCTACAGCAAAATGGAAATATGTGGCGAACAATGTGCTGCTCTGTACTTCTGCTTTCCTCGGCTGAGGCCCATGGAAAGTTCATTTTTCCCTATAGCAGGCTCGAAGTTAGTTTAAAATGTTTAAATAGGAAAGGCAATCAATTTCAAAGGAAGATGGACTCGGAGCTTCAGTTTGTGCTCTAACGGAAGAAAACATTAACACCGCTGCTGTCATCATGAGAGAGGATTGTGGAATTATATTAAGAACAGTTTCGGGAATTCTGAAAAATTCATTGGGTACCACCCATTCATTGCTAATGAAAAGTTGCACATGAGACGTGTTTGTACCGGGGGTGTCAAGACTGCTGGTTTCCGGGGAGTGTGCTTGCAGTTGAAGATGATGTTACAGGAAGAAGAGCAGTGTCTTTCAAAGGTGATGAAACTTTTCGATCCTGAGAGCAAACAACAAAGCTCAACTGGATAAAAAAGAAGTGGTTCCTTCTGGTGTAAAAGTTTGGTCATCTCATTTTTCGATATCCAAGGAATGTTTCACCACAAGGCCAAATTTCCGTGCACCAAGCTGGATGCTGAACCACGGCCACACATCGTAAAACTGTAGTTGATTATCTCACAGAAATCAAAGTGAATTACGTCCCTAAAGCCCTGTGTGACTTTTTTTCCTTTTCCCGAAATTGGAGAAACTGCTGTGTGGAAGGCATTTTCGACTTTGAAAGCAGTTGCGAAGACTGCGGATGCGATTCTAAAGAACATGTCAATAAATGGTTTCCAGCGTGTCTTTAAAGACTAGCTGAAACCCTGGGATAGATGCAATCATTCCAATGGAGACTGCTTTAAAAAAGATCATAAAATTATGGAAATGAGTTAAATTGTCAAAAATGATTCTTTATTTAACAGTCCTAGTATAATATATTTTAAATCGCATTTGGCTAACTACAAATTTAGAATAGAGTTAAGTAAAGTTAAAGCCTTAAATGGATACCAGAATAATACAAAATATATTGATAGTCATTAAGGTTTGATTTTATGTAGAAGTTTCTTGAACTACTTTTATTGCTGTAGATTTCATGTTTTTGTATATGGGGCAATGGTAAATTTATTTTAAATCCTTCATCTACTCGCTTCAATAAAATTTAGATATTCTTTCAAAAGCGCCTTTAAGCCATATTATTATTACTTTTAAAATGTAAAGAAATTTTCCCAAATGTTGGGCAGCATTTCTATGTTTAATTTTAGATAGTATCCATAGGCAGTATGGTTTTTATCGCCATGTTGTGCATCCCGCGAGTGTGAGACAAAGAAACGAATCTTCCTTCCGTGGGTGCTTGAATAATATAACAGGCAGCTTGAATGTACAGCACGCGCAGGGCCTCGGCGGAGAGATAGCACTAACTTGCCTGCTCAACACAAACACAAAGGGCTCGCTACACGTGATTCTTACAAACCATACAGCAACTGATATTTTTGTTTGTTTACTCCTCTAATACATTAAGGGTCACCTGCGTAGCGTTGGGTTCACCTCTAGGGTAGAGAAGACAAAACATGCCGCACCTTTTCATACCCAAAATGGGTTCGATCTTTTGGAAAGTCGAGAAAATGGAACTTCGGGTACCAGTGTGAATCTATGATGATGCTCTTTTTAATAATGTATAAGGGTTTTACTACTGAGGCACCACAGGCCGTGGACACTGATGATACATGAGATGAAATGATATATTGAGAAAGGATTTTTAAGGAAGGAAACGTTCTAGGCCGAAGTTTAGGATACCTCTCCGACATTTGCCATTTATGAGGACTGAGGAAAATCTGGAAAAAGCCTTAGTCAGAAAGGACGGTCTTGGCGGGATTGTAAGTCCAGACTCATAAGTCCGCGCCTTGACGACCTCGGCCACCCGTGGCGGTAGATGATGATGGTGATGATGATGATGATGATGATGATGATAATAATAATAATAATAATATAAAATTTACTTCTGAAATACCAAGGGCAAATAATAATTTTCTGAAATTGCTTGAAAATTACATTTTCGGCATCTTACAGCCAAAATAGTATAACTCCCTGCGGTTCTTATTCACGAAAAACACAGACTTCTCTCGAGACGGGCAAATAAGAATGAGCATATTGTGGAGTTTTCCCAATATAAGCGATAAAAATACGCAAGCAATATCCTCATTTGATGTTATAATAAAAATGGGTGCTAAAATATATAAACATGTAGATATATAGGAACCATTGACATTATTTTTCAAGAACTCCTAGAATAACCTTTCAAACACATTTTAAACTAATAAAGTTCAGGAAAAATACAGCACTCGGGCACTCAAATTTTAGTGGAAAAGATCTTGCCAACTTTCTCTTTGGCATTGCTTAGCAGCTTATTTACTTATAAGTTACGTAACAAAATGAAATTTTAAAATGTTCCTAGTATTCAAAACGAAATACACGACGTCACATAATTGCTATACACTTTCCAATCATTAGATACAAGTATGTCACTGTCGCGCTGCACTTGTTTTAAAATCTGCACATCAAGCTCTCCATTGTTCACCCCACTCAATGAGCCACCGCTCTTGCTAGGCTCTCTACGTGGATTTGAAATGTGGTTGTCAACGCCTTGTAGATGATTGGAAAGAAAACATAGAAAAGAATTGCTTGGGAGTTGAAGTGCGTTCCCTAACGTCACGTAAAAGAACGAGGAGAAGGATTAAATAACGTGACGAAGGCACGCCTCACTACCCAAAGAGACGTATATAAATCTGAATCCTTTCTTGGTTGGTGGGAAAGATTTAGTAGTTAAGAAAATCAGAGATAATTTAACATACCAGCGTTAATTTTTTTTTAAAAAACGCAATAATAACAATATAATAAATATTTACATATAAATAGAACAAGATAACATACTATCTAGCCAACACTTTTATATTATATCACAATAAAAAATTACAGAGCTTCCCCCAACATTTAGCAAATAAGATGAAGGGAAACAAGTAAAGTAATAATTTCTAAAATTGAAAACCGAAGCACGGACTCGCATGGAAGCCGAAGCCGAAGCCGAAGCCGAAGCCGAAGCCGAAGCCGAAGCCGAAGCATGATCTCTTGCATATGGTACACTGCTCAAAGACGCGAGTGATGAGTGACGATTTCTTGGCCTGTGTGACGTCACACGTAAAATGTTGCGCTACAGAGTACTATAATTGCGGTATAAATCAGTGGACTATGCATTGAAAATAAATACGTGACGTGTATTAAAATAAGCTATCCCCGAGGTAATAATGGCTCTCTCCACAATTCTTAGCAAAGTGGACCCAAAGAAAAATCCATACTGAAATTGTATAGCACTGCTCATAATTTAAATTTTAGAAAGAAAACATGTTGACTTTTTCATTGGTGGCTGGAAAGGATAACCTGAATAATCCTTAGATGATTTGTGGCGTTTAGATTAGCTCTATGCATTTAAAGAAAACTCACCTACAAGTAAAGTAGGTAATAAATATAGAAACTGTAAAATCATATATATCGTATTACCGGAAGTGTAAAAATAACTGTTAACTATGACGGCTGCTCAGTAAAGAACGATCATAAATATCCTCATAGCTTTGATGACATTCCTGTAGTCATCGTTGAATGTAATGCATTTTTCCTAGGCTTTCTGACAGTCTTCAAAGACATGCTGGAAATCGTTTTTGACGGATTCTTTTGAATCACTATCGCAATGTACATCATTGCTTCTGATGATGAAAAATATATCCCACAAAGATTTTCCTTCAATTTGGGAAAGAAAAAAATAATAATTTGGGACTAAATTAGGACTATAGGGAAGATGATGGGCACACTTTATACTGATTTTTGTGAGATATTCAGCAATGACAATTGTGATGTGTGGCTGTGCATTATCGTGGTGGAGCATCCAGCCGTTACAGGGAAATGTGGATTTTGTATGAGATATGGACTTGCAGACATCGCTGTGATATTTCTCATTTATAATTGTGTTTACAGGTACGACCTGCTGGAAAACCATTCCTTGAATATAAAAAAATATGAGATGACAGTAACTTTCTCAACAGAAGCAACCACATTTCCATTTTTCTGATGTTGGGGATGATGGAGATTTCCGCTGTTTGCTTTCAACATTAAAATGATGTAGCAGAGTTTCAACAGCAACGATTGCCTTTGAAAGGAACTCCGTATCTTCCTGTAACATCTTCAACTGCATGCAAACCTGCACACGAACGCCCTTTCGTGCGGGAATCAGCAGTCTTTTAACCAGCCGTGGAGAAATGCGTTTCATTTGCATTTTTTTGTTGTTACCAACATGTAGGAGGAAACCCAGTGAATTTTTAAGAATTTCTAAAAATGTTATTAATGTTATCAAACGATCCTTTCTTACAATGATAGCAGGGATGTTAAAGTTTTCTTTCGTTAGATCACAAACTGAAGCGACGAGTGCACCTTCCTTTGAAATTATTGGCCTTCCCTCTTTAAACGTTTTAAAGCATATTCGAGCTGTGCTACAAGGAAGAACAAACCCTCCATATGCCTCCGCCACATTAAAGGCTTCGATGAAGATTTATGCGACGAAAACAGTATTTCAGAACAGCATATTGCTCGTCACGTGCCATCTCCATTTTGCTATAGGCGGAATTGAACATATCTCAACTTGCACAGCTCTCACAGGCGGAAACCGGAAGTGATGGCAATGTACATTACGCATTAAGCTATTAATGTTTTATAAAGTTAAATTTTAACGCGAGAAAATATGATTGAACATTTATGATAATTCTTTATTGAACAACCTTAGCACATTTATTTATATTTATTACACAATGCATGTGAGATTGCCTTGAGAAATTTAATATATATATATATAAATGTGCAATCTGAAACGATGATAGGAGAAAGTGATATTCAATTGTTCTAAGAACGATCATAATCTCTCATTTAAGTCATTTTCCTCTAAAGTCTGATTTTATCTGAGAAACGTTTTCAACAATCACATTTGTTGGCACCTCAATGTATAAGATATGCTAGTTATTACAATGTTTATTGGAGTATTCCCCTTCATCTGAAATTAAAATCCATCTCCTTTGTCTGGAAGACTGTCAGATATGAAAAACTTCGGTGACGGCAGGAGCTCAACTCTTGAGGAGTCAATGTTGACGCTGCAAGCATTGATAATGAATCTCTTTTTAATGTAAATTAATAGCAAAAAAAAAAAAAAAAAAAAAAAAACCTCTGCCGTAAAAATAATGACAGAGAACCTCACGTTATTACAAAGTATTTGCAAGAGACCCTGATCTTCCAATATGAGAAGGACTGAATGTTTTAATTACCCTCAAAAACACATTTAACTTCTTGATCACTTCATTTCCTACCAAAGCATACGTTTGTTCATTGTATCATAATTGTTCTACGCCTTGCCCGCAACTTCCACATATACCTCAATGACTTCACCTGGGAAAAGTGTGGCGTCCATGAAGCTTTTTCTTTACTAGAAAAATGAAAACATCTCAGTGCAGTCAAATTTGGGCAAATTGGTGGACGAGGTAATACTCTGACTTTTGTGTGTGTGTGTGTGCGTGTGTGTGTTGCTCAGTTGTTTACTGTTCTTATAGCAGCATGGAAGGAAGACATATCATGGTGCAATTTTAAATATATCACCTTTAACATGGGTGTTTCTCCTTTTGGAACATAGGACTCGTACCACTCCTCAGTAATGGAGATTTTTTCCACAATTCGTCTCCTTCTTCATTTGATGCAGTTACTTTCAGTCTTCAAAGAAAGAGCTCGTCTCCAGTTTACAGCAATGAGACCAAGTTTGACATTTATAAGGATGTTATGGGTATCTAAGCGTTCACTTCCAACAAATGCTTCCAGTAGAAATAAATATCAGCTACTGCAAACTGCTGTTTAAAGAACATTGAGGTAATGTGAAACCTAGCAAGAACATGCTTTTGGTTAGTACATAGACGTTCGGCTATGATTTATTTTTCAGCTATCAACGCTATGTTTACAGTCCTCTATATTTCAATAAACCATGCTTACAGGAGGACTTTATTTCTTTTAACTTGTAACTGATATGAATGGTGAGCCGAAGTGAGGTGATTGTGAATTCCCATCCTGTTCTAAGTTCACGAATCAAGTGTTCACTTGTGTCAAGTGATTTCCTTAAAGAGTCCGCTAAAGAATTATAACTTTGCTTGTAGTATAAACTTTTTTTTGAAATAGAGAAATCCTGAAAATCGGATCTAGAGAACTTTGTCCTCGACAATGCACTGAAGGACACAAGAAGGGCTTGACAGTGCCAGAGGTACGCACTTAATTTTATAGTTGCCATTGTTAACATCGAGCCATTACATTTATTCATAATTTGCAACCATTATACTTTAAAATTATCAAAAAATAAATAAATGAAAAATAAAAATTCGAGCAAAATTCATGCGTCATTGCTATTGCCAAACGTATCTGTGATGATAAAAAGATATTTTAGGTCCATAAAAAGTCATATTTTAGAACCCACAAGTGTTTATTTAAAACATAGAATGTAGTAATAACATGATGCTCCAAGTAATTTAGTCTCTCTTCGGATTTTATAGCCGTTTGATTTTTTAACGCTTTTAAATTCTATTATTAAAATTCCAGATCATACATTTGTAAGCCAACTCTTTATATTATACTACTCAATACCGTTAAGAAAACAAAGAATCGATGTTATTAACCTGTATATTATGTTCTGGGTGCAAAACAGTCTCGAATTAACCCTATTAGCCCTACTTTGTATTTCAGCTGAGGAATTTTGCTCTTGTATGAATGGATTTCCTAGGGCAACCTCTGTAAGCTCTTTGAACGTTCTCTGCACCTCTTATATATCGATATGTTTAATTTATTCCCAGTCACAATTTGCTAAAACACTCGAAATCTCATCTAGACTCAGAAAGGTGAATAGCCTCACTTAAGAATTAATAAGCAGATTTTAAATATAATTTATTCCATGCAGAAAATACCTTATAATGATCAAAGTACCGTTTGAACTCCAGAGTACACAATAAGTTTACTAGGCATTAAAGGAATGCATGTTTTCACACATGTTTTTTCCCCTTTATGCTTCCTTATAAGCACTAAATACCTCATAAACTTATCACTGGGACCCTATGTTTGGACATAAAAAAGTTCCAAGCAATCTGCAGCAGTGTATCTGTGCATGGAGTATTGTTATACTGCTCCTGCAGGTATTAGAGGGCGGGGGGAGACACCTTCACTTTAGCTTGAGCTATTTTGACCCACCATGCTCTTCGTTTAAAGCGAAGGTTCCAAGATGGATGAACATTTAATCTCTATTCAAAGTGACCACTTTGGACTTCAAGTCTTTAAACACATACATCTACAATTTTCAAGTTATGTTAAATGCTTGATATGCTATTAATAATGTCCAAATATTGGTAATAATTCACTGTAAGTGTAATAAGTTTTTCCAAAAATGAAAATTTTATGTAATTTTTATTAGTAAACTTACTCAAATATTAAGAATTTGAATAAGTATAAATGCGTTTTCTTTCTGATTCCTTCATAATTAAAATCTGTTCTAATTAAATAAATGTTGAAATATCACAAAATATTTTAAATTACATTTTTTAACCCCTGCCTACACTCTATATGCTTAATTTTCACATTTTCAGTCCCCACCTTGCATTAGTCTTGGCGCAACGTTACGAAATTAGTCTTTTGATTCGACGCAACAGCAGGGAAGCAACAGACCCCTAGCATGTATGTAATGCTCGAATCACACGTAATATCTCGATGGCATTAAGCAAATATTCGCTGGCGATATGCAAGACATTACCTGGTATTTTTTCCCCGCTGTCCCGTGTGTTTGTCATCAATTTAAACGGGCAGGGGCAGGCAGTACGACAGGCGGTATCAGCTGACACTAAATCATTGCCTCGGCACCCGATACTGCCGTAAATTAACCCACAATCCCCTACTCAAAACCAGCCATTCGTTATCTACGGTCTGGACATCGTATACGTAGCAGCCCTAGAGGGCTAGTCATCTGATGGACCAATCAGTCGCGCAAATAGGCGCACGAACACCGAAATACCGCAAATTAGCAGTAAAGTACGTTGATGGAGCCAATACCCTCCCCTAGCGGCTGATTAATGAAGTAATTAATTGTGCGAGGGCTTTATTAAGTGACGTGTGGAATAAAGAGACCGTAATTACTGCAAAGTTCAAACAGTCTTAGCTACAGCTTCTTGAGATAAGGCGAAACGCTTAAATAACCACAGGAACGGCGTTTCATCTTCACAAAGTACCCCTCTGTCTAGTTTTTAACTTTTTGTGCTTCTGCTAGGAAGATGGTACTAACGGAACAGACAGAAGTTAAAGAGGGAAGGATTTGTATAAATAAATCTTCTTCCTACGTCAGATAATGGCGAACATAAGCAATTTAATTCAGAAACAAGTTTGTTACTACAAAGTCTTCAAATAAATAGACTATAAGATAAATTAAAGAGCAGAGTCTATATAAAAGTGTTTGTTATTAAATACGTTTTTAAAATTGATTATGAATAACTAGTGAGATAAGATAAACGTTAGCAAATAAAGTAATTAATATTATTAAAAGATAAATAAAACAGGAATTATATATCATTTAGACAATTAATATGAAAATGTCTACTGAGAAACACAATTACAGCTTGGTTTATGAGAGTTAGAATTTAGCCCTGGAAACCATTTTTTTAACAGATGAATAAACCATCATAGTGTTCCGAGCAAATTTACAGGTCGTGTTGAAAATCTGCTGAATATGCAAACATACCAACAATATTCTGGAGGTTCCTCCATTTGTCAGATACATCTTGACCCTCTGGTACATTTTAGCAGCAACTTTTAGCTAAAATCGTGTCCAATTTTGAGAATAATTTACACCATTGTGTTGATTACAGTGATGCCCATCTGAAGAATATGGTTTGTGACAAATGGCTCTAAATAAAATCTCGCATATTTACTTATATTTTGCCGTTTATATCCTAAGTGGCGTAAATCAAAATTTGCTGTTTTGAGATATTTAACAGTTTATGTTATATCTCAGTGCTGCTTATTCTGAAAAATACCTAACTTAATTTTGATAAAATCATATTTTCAATGAATTAAAAATGAACTGCTTTTGGGGTAAAATGTAACTTTAACCATTTGAAACCACAAGAATGCTCTGAACACAAAAGTTTATTTTTCATGTTAAATTTATTGGGATAACAAATTTAGGACAATGTCCACGCTTTTCCACAAATATTTTAAACTAATCATATTCTAAATAAAGTTAGTATAAGTAATAAAATATTGAAAAATAAATAGGATTTTTGTATAAATATGTTAATATGGACATTAGCGGGCCTTTCTTTAAACAAATTTCCCCATTCTAAGAAAAGGAATCAAATACAAAAATGTATATTTCGAATTAAAAATAACTATAAGTAAATTGCACAATGTTATAAATAATCTATGGCTCCCCGTAGCCCAACGCGTTGGCCTACCACGACGACAGCTGCGATCTCTATCTCCGTCTGATGACATCATCGGTAACGAGCAGTATTGCAGGAGGGCACGTGATTAGCACACCCGACCCGCGCGGCTTGCGAGCTCGAAGATCGCCACCTCCATCTCCACCAGGAAGCTTCCTCGCGAGGCCGAGTGGACCCGTCCAAGACCTCCCTTTTTAAATAGGTATCGGGAATTGCACCCGGGCCCCCAGCCAGCAGTCAGCAACACTAACCACTAGACCAGGGAGGTGGTCATTATAAACAATAAAAAAGATAATAAGGCTGGTGTTATTATGCCGCAAATACTTTTCTTAAATGATGAACTCTCCCAGCATGATATTCTGGTTCAGGACCGTAGACAGCTCATTTGAGGAGTGGCAGGCTCTGGAGGGTTTGTGAGGTTTTCGAAGAACATTCGACGTACAAGAGGAGTGAACCTCAACGTTCCTTTCTTAAACATGCAGCCTAGCAATTCATCATAAAGCACTATGAAGCCCAACTATTGAATGAGTAACTGTGGAGTGTATTTAGCATAGAGCGTTGAATTCTTGAGGTTTTCTTTATATCAATTTGTACATTGGTGAACTCTGTCATACCAAATACATTGCATTTGTGGCATTCTCAGAATTTATCTTTCTCTTGAAGATAATTTTCTCTCTGTAGATAAGAAATCCAAATTGGACATGTATGTTCTTTATTCTAGCAGACGCTATCACTGAGTACCACAAAGATAGTCCTTTCTTCTCGGTCTGTTGTTTCCAAATACTGCTGCCGGTTCTGATAGTCTAGTAGTAACCATAGTTGCCCCTTAGACCCATATTCATGAATCCTTTCAACCAGGATCGATGAATTTTTTCGGGCGTAAAGGAAAACGAAGTAAACCCATGTCGTTACGTAAAAGAACCTCAAACCTGAAAGAAGAGGCCTCTGAGCAAAATTTATCGATCGTTTCAAGTCCTGAATTGAATGAGACGCTGATGATCTGAGGGCGTTCTTAAATAAACAAATGAACGAAATCAACCGACTCCCTCTCTATCCTTACTGGTCAAAAATTTAAAAAGAGCAAACAGTAGCTCATAAACCCGAATGAGAGTGACATTTTTTCACAAATTAGAGCACGCACTAATGGCGTTTCAGCAAAGATCATGGTGCTGGACACGCACACTGTATTTGCCATGTCGTTCAACACAAGTTTTTGCTGCTTCCAATTAGAATATACATCGCTTTAGTTAAATAGGAGTCACTACACACTATTTTTTTTTTTTTTTTGCTGTAAGTCTAAAATTGAACATTTTGGACTTACGCCACTTGGGAAATAAACGACTCAATTATGAGTTTAATTGTAATGTACAGGAATTAAAATGAGTTATGTTTTGAAATATGTCAGTACTTTCTGTCTCTTCTCATGAAAGCACAGGTTATATAGGAACGATGAAAATTCAAAAACTAATTGGAGTATATTGAACAAAAAAAATGTAATATGTAATGTCTTCAGTATTTTTTTTCTTTGCTCCATTTCATACAATCCAATTGTAATAACAGACATCAGAAAATAACTGACCTCTTTTCTTTGCAATTATTTCATATGTAGAAGCGTGTTGTCAAAATTAATTATAAGGGTTACTTAGGTAATTTCATTTGCAATTGTAAAATGAGACTGCATCACTAAGTTTGCTTAAAGAATAAACATAAAGCTAACTTTATTATACACACCATGCTGTTTACGAAATACTCTACTAACATGATGATGAAGTCAAGGTTTAGAGAAAGAGAAATATCTAGTGTTATAAAAATATTAATTAAGCGTCGTCGTTGACAAATATTTCATGACACAATCATTTCTTTCTCTAATAATTTTGTTGCCATTTTTTGCTCTACTGTTTTCTTTCTTTCCTTCTTTTATTCTGGCACTTACTTCCTTTCCGTCTCTTACATGAGAGATACAGATGTGTTAAAGTCTTTCAAAAATCACTCAAACTTTAAAGCGTTATAAATATTATAAAAACAATTACTGTGTTCGATATACTAGGGGATTAGTTTTTTACAAAACATTGGGAACATGTTTCCCGTTTTCTTGTTCAGCAGGATTTTTATGCTACTAAATACAGCTTTCTCGCTTGTCATTTTCTCTATGTGCAAACATTGTCATTGTTTCAGTACGCACAAGGGAATGAGGAGGATTTTTCGTTAACACAGTAAAGAAACTGTGGTTTGGTTTATTTGTGAAAACAGAGATTCAAATTAATAATTCACATTTCTTCTTCTTCTTCTTATTGTTATCATCATCATCATCATCATCATCAAAAGCAGAAGCAGAAGCAGCAGCAACATAACCTCCTAATAATTACGAATATAATATGGATCTTCTCTTAAATTGTTACGTGTTAAACATTTTCTCAGACCCCAAGAAAGTCTTCTATTACTTTCATCTGGACCAGATGTATTTTAGCATTTAAAGGTACACTAAAGGATACAGGGATAGCTGAGCGCGGCTTTTAATTGCTAAATGCGGTCACTTTGCATAAAGTTAGTATTTTTACTTTAGTATACATATTCCTGCTGAAATCATAAAACTATACTGTGTACTAAGTACTAATATATGTAATAAGAAATATTAAAAATGATGCCCCTCAGCAGTAATACATTGCCGGCATCTACTAAGAAAGTCCTGTATGTAATTGAATTTTCTTCATTAAGAACACAACAGTTCGTAAAGTGTTTCTTGTCATTGAGAGATCCAGTCTCTCAAAACTTTTTAACAAGGTGGCGAACAGTTTCTCTAACTGAAACAGATTGCCAGAATATTTTCTTGCGAATAACCTTACCACCTCTCTGCAAGAAGACACTTTTACATATGTATCATATATATATATATATATATATATATATAAATATAAATCTCCATTTTCAAGAATATATATATATTGTGGCATAACAAGCAAAGAACAATTAGCAAACCATTTACAGACAATGAAAGCAATGAGTAACATGAAAGTAAAACCATTTGCTGACAAAGCCTCCCCAAATTAACTTCAAGCTGCTACCCGCACATGCATTATACGGCCTTGACGTCTGGGTTCTCCCAGTAAGCCGTCTCGTTATTGAAACTTACTGTAGATCCATGACTTGCGACTTAAATTCATGTAGCAATACTAATAAGATCACCAATGTTTTAATAACAAAATAGTAATTATGGAATGCAAAACGAAACAAATGAAAATTCACATCCCGTTCTTTTGTCCAACATAGTGTTTTGTTTTATTTGTTTGTTTGTTTTTTTCCTACCTAAGTTATTATATGAATTATAACACTTTAAAGTTTGACGTAGACCTGATTTTTTGGCACATACTAATCAAAAGTTCTTTTTCTTTCTTTTTTGTTAATGAAACTTTCTATGAACTTTAACAAAAATAAAAGTATAACGCTCAACGCGTAGATGTGCATAACCTCGGTTTAATAAAGCACGTTTCATTTATAGTGTAAAGAATATAAGTAAAACTAATCGTAATATGCTGCTTATATTTTAAATTATATGTATAAAAATTAAGGAATGAACTATTACATGTTCTTAAGTTCCTGTTGATATAGAGATTGTTGATTACTATAAACATGTGAACACTGCTATAAACAGTTATATCTGAACCATCTTGGCTGAAATTTTTGTCCGAGAGTGCCCCTTTCTACATTAGAGCGAATACTGAATATCGTTAGCAGATTTTACATGTTCCAGTCATCATGATTCATATCTTTAAAATGGTCATTGAATGCTACAAAATTAAGCGAATCTAATCCGCCATCTAATGTAATGCACACTCCAAATTTGAAACTGAAAAACATAAAGTAACAACAACAGTAGTAGTAGTAGTAGTAATAATAATAATAATAATAAAATAATAAAAATAATAATAATAATAATAATAATAATAATAATAATAATAATAATAATAGGTCATACTGTTGTACGGCGTCTTAGGGATAAACCCTTCCGCTTCATAAAACGACCAGAAAGTAGAAGTTTTAAGTGGACTGTTGGTACACCTTGGAGCACGTTGGACAAAATCCATCACTCTTGCTGTTGACGTAAGATCAAAGAAGAAAACGTTATTTCTTATGGTTGCCCGTTCTTTCTCCTTTCATGTGCTTTCTTCAATGTCAGGATGCCTTGCTTTACGAGGACCAGTGAACTTCGTATTAGCTTTAGTTGGAAATAATGCCAATTTCTGTTGCCGCCACAAGCGATCGTTGCTTTCAGCTACATTGAACTCTCTTCCTGCCTTTCTGTTACCATTTTTTCAGCATAAAAAATTGCTTTACACCTGAAAGTAGCGTCGTAAGATGTTCTTCCCTGTTTGCACTCCATTTCTTAACTACTTACTATTCAAACGTTCTATGCAGCAACAGGCCAACAATAAATATAACAAAGTCGAGAATTGCAGCAAAGCATTATGGCGTAATATACGATACATTTGATTGAAGTTAAGTTAACGCGAACTATAGAAAGATTTGCACTCGAATTTAATACGCACCACAATTTTGAATACTGCATTTGGACAAAAAGGAGCGCATTTGAATTGCATAAATACGGCAATTTCCTGAGTGATTAAACATTGTAATAGAGATTAGAAGCCAGTCTGGCAAACCCGAAGTCACGTATGCTGGCTTAAGGCCACGGTATTAATATAAAGAACGAAAGTTACATAAATGGACTAAGTCTGTTCTCAAAGGTGCCTAGTCTAAAATGTATTATGACAAAGTAGGCCTGCACCATAATTCATTCAATAAAGCCCACAACCGAATTAAAAAGCGCGTCAAGAGATAACAGGCACCAAGAACTCTGCTAGCAAAGAGAGACATGTCGCTAATAAAGGCTAAACAAATTCCCCGGATTCCTCATCACCATAGAAATTGGGATTTTCCGTCTAGAGCGAGAAAAGTGGAATATATTGCTGCCAGGGGCGGGTCTCTACTGGGGCAGCGCTGATTATCGGCTTCAACTCCCGCCTCCCCTCTCTTGGGGCTTCGAGTTCTTTTTTCTCTGCATTCCAAAAGGATAGAACCGTGTGCATAAAAAACTTGCATTTTAAAAGAGCGAGCTAGCTTTGGAGATATCATATTTGAACTTCTAATGAAAATTTACGAAATAAGTTGGTGTTTTTACACAAGTTAGTCAGAAGTGCCGTATGTCGGTACCTATAAACATAATCAGAGATACCAGGATGATTCATAACTACCGTCTTAAGTCTATCTCAGAAATCTTACTTTTTGTTTCAATATGATTGAGGAGGGACCAGTTTTATATTGGGGAATAAAATTTGGAGTACTTGAAAAACAGCTAAGACGTGTATCACAATTTAAAGTATCAAACATAAGAAAGAAATCTACCATCGTTCGTGTACTTTGGGAATTCTATGGACAGCGTTCTCATCCGTTATATCCCATGCTGTGGGCCTTGAAATAACATTGTCGCCAACCCATTAGCAGGAAAACTGGAACGTGTAATCTTTCCGGACAGAGCACATTATTGGCACACTCTGTTGTCATCATATCTGTGGAGTTCATATTGAAGGCTTGTAACAGCGGGAAAATATATACGACCATTTAGAATACCACGAAAGCGCCCTCATCCGAGAAGGACCCCCATACCCCATAACAAGTAACCCTGGGTAACAATAAAACATCACCTACCAACTTGTTGATTATTGATTTTGGTTTATTTACGGACGCTCTGTAACAGCTCAGGCCATCAGCTTCCCATTCAATTCAGAGCGTTAAACGGCCGATAAATTTTGCTCAGAGGCCTCTCTTTCAGGCTTGAGGTTCTTTTACATGCTGTAAATCTACGACATGAGACCCACGGCTTTACTTCCCTTCCGAAGGAAGTCGTACTTAGGATTTTTACGCCCGAAAAAATACTGATCCTGGCCGGAATTAAACTCGCGATCTTGGATTTACGAGGCAAGCAGCAGGGTTACCACTAGTCTACCAGGACCGACATCACCTCCCAACGACAAAATAGTCATCTATACCAGGTGTAACAATATAATACGTTCAAACTATCATGACACATTCCTCACACGTAGAAGAAAACATTTGTTATATGAACAAAACTATAACGCTTTATTTCCGTATTAGAACTGATTTTCCACAACTCTTTATAGTATGTTAATCATGGGTAACATATAGAAACAGACCTTACTAGTATACCACACGAAATTTTTTCTAGCATGAAATGTTCAAAATACATTCCTGGTTACGTCTGGTTAAGTTGTAATTCTTAGGTTCATCTCCATGTTTTCTGTTCCATTTGAAAGAGAGTAATGCTAACATGGGACTCACCTCATTGCTGTTTGTGGGGGCATTTGAAAGCTGTTGTTTATCAAACTCCGGTACAATATGCACAGAGTTTCCGTGTCCGTATTTTGGAAGGTTGCGAAACAATACGCAATTTTCCAGAGATACATCATTGCATCCGGCATTCAATGTGACGACGGGTTGATGCTTGTATCAATGCTAGCAGAGCACATTTGAGCATTTCATGTAGGAAAGTTTCATGTGATGTGCTGGTACGTACTTTTCCTGTGTGTTTCCCATGATTAATGTACTATGAACAGCTATAGAAAATGAGTTCTAACATGGAAATAAAGCGTTTTCGGATCCATGTTCATGTAACATATTTTCTTCTTCTTAGTGTGAGGAATGTCTCCTGAAAGTTTGGCCATACCTTGTTGTTACACTCGGTATAGTTGGATTGGCACTCCAAGTATAAAAGAAAATAATCGGCCCCTGAACGACTGATTGCATGTAGGAATCGCTACGGAGTAGCTAGAACTTATCAAGATCTAGGATACGCCACAGCCGTCCTTAATGGCTGGGCGGACCTGAGAAGTCCAAGCAGGCATTATCTTGTACCGTCTAGAAATCTCATCCATACGCTGTAGTAAAACCCCTTCGCCGTTAGAAACACAGCAACATTCTACAGACTGATCACTAATCAGCCTGCCAAATAGACTTACTTTACTTCAAACATAAAACTTTGGTTATTAGTCTTGTCGGCTCACCGTATTTTACCGAACCACACTAGAGCCAGAACGGGCAACGCGACATCCGAGTCGATAGTAAAAACACTATAGCAACAAGTGTAATACCTAAAATGTATTTACTCAAGCAAGTCGTCAAGGAGAGAGTGTACCTTTCTTTATTTTTCCACACATTACTCCTAAGAGTGTAAATTGAACCCTTGACTGATGTTATCCTTTAGTTGTCTCAAGTGTGCTACTAATTTATCCACCGGATTACGGCTTGAAACAAGATCATCTGGGAATATCTCTTCTGACAACATAAGCGCACTCGGATGCCGCACTGACTCTTATAGCCCTGCTGACTTGAGCAATTTATTTATTATTCCCACCACCACGTCGATCACTAGACAGCACTGTATTATAAAAGAACAAGAGATTTTTTTTTTTTTTTTGGACAAGAAGTATATATAATTCTTACAGATATTTTTGAGCTGAGTTCAGATCTAAACTTGCTTTTTTTTAATCAGAAAGTTTCTGAGTTATTCAGTTAAAAGTTAGGTTTGTAGTTTCACTACTTTGGTAGAGCTTAGTATGAATATAACCAATGTCAAGGATTGACATTTAATTATAATGGTGTCATAATAACTGTAACAATTTTGAACCATCTGATAACATCTTAGCATAAAATATTTTACAAAGTTATTTCATATTTACTTCAATATTTAAACGGAAAATGACATAAAAGAATAAGCATTTCAAATATTACAAAAAGGTTAAAACATTTATGAACACGTCAGGTGTGTCTTATTAAATTCCAACAGAAATCGGCCAACATTGCAAGCATTCGCTTTCGTTCATATCTCTTTTCTATAGTCTGTATAATCGTATGGAATCTCTCGTTTATTCATCTTGTGCATTCTCTTAGTTTTCTGAAAAGTAATTGAGAACTTAGCAAGTAAGTTACTTTAATTGATATATTGCATCCTAATTCATGCTGTCTGTCCTGGTGTTGTAGTGGTAACCATATTTGCCTTCTAAACCCAAGGTCGCGGGTTCAAACCCGGCCAGTTCGATAGATTTTTTTCGGCCGTAAAAATCCTAAGTATGGCTTCCTTCGGAAGGGAAGTAAAGCAGTGGGTTCCGTGTTGTACATTTACGGCACGAAAAAGAAGCTCAAGCCTGAAAGAAGAGCCCCCTGAGCAAAAATTTTCGGCCGTTTCACGTCCAGAATTGAATGGGACGCTGATGACCCGAGATGTTAAAGAGCGTCCGTAAA
The DNA here is from genome assembly GCA_030762175.1 of Metallyticus violacea. Classification (NCBI taxonomy): domain Eukaryota; kingdom Metazoa; phylum Arthropoda; class Insecta; order Mantodea; family Metallyticidae; genus Metallyticus; species Metallyticus violacea. The sequence continues at coordinate 64,571,162 of CM060842.1, forward strand.
TAAAACAATTAAAAAGAAACAAATCTAATTCATACTAAGTATTCAAAATCTCATTTTCAATTCTGTATACGCTGGAGATATATTGTTTGCAAGGAAATAGTAATTTTTTTTATGCTTGTCCAAGGTTTTTTGACAAACATTGTAGGAAAGTTGAACCTCTCATCAATTTTTTTATTTATGGGTGAATAAGCATATTTTCTTATCTCTGCGGCAGAAAGACGAATAAACTTTATTCAAAAAAGGGACAATTTTCCCCCATTTACATCCATAGCTTTCAGAAATTGTCTCATACTGAATCATACAGCCTAATAAGGGTCACCGCCAGAAAACATAATGTATATAACATTTAATTTTTGCATAAAAGTATTGAAATCAACATAAATTGAAGTAATGTTAATTACCCTTTTGTAATAATAATAATAATAATAATAATAATAATAATATGCATCTACATATCTATAACCTATCCCTGGTATAAAAAATTTACTTCATATTTTAATTTACAATAACAACCCCCCCCCCACAGAAAGCATCCAATGTAACATGAAATTAAATCTCCGAATATTTTGAGATCTATTTCTTCATACTTTTCAATTTTTCCTCTATTTTAATTTCACGCTTCTTGCTTAGTTTTGTTAATTAAGTTATTTATTTATGTATTTAATGTGAATTATGATGTGGGCATAAGATGTGTTGAGAGCTGTGGTTTTCCTGTCATGCTGTATTACACGGAATTAGAGTGCTATGGAGAGCAATTGTTTTTAAATGGACAATAAATTACCTAATTATATGGGATTGAATGTACGTTTTCAAGTGATGTGAAGAGGCAAAAAACTGCACTGGGGACACAAGTAGAGGGCATTTGCTCATTTACAGTGGAAGGAAATTAGAAATTAAAATTTTAACAATCTGTTACATGATACTGCTGCTTTAGACTGGAGTAAATGGAGCATATGACTATTGGTGTCAAAGTTTGTGTTATCTCTTTTTGCGTAACGCCACAAAGAAAAGAAAAGGGTACTTTTTAAAAAAAATGAACAGCTCAAAAATGGGAAACATTGAACTACGAATATGTCAAAAGGCAAGCAGTATGTAACACTATATAGCCTATGTAATTATTCAACATAATTTATCAGCGACAAAATAATGTACTTCACATAATCAGTTTGAAAATCTGTCAGTTCTGTTCTTTGAAATGTTTGTGAATCAGTAATGAGCAATTCATAATGCAACACCGAAAGAAAAAACAAATCTGCTCTTTCATACATCTTTTACAAACAGCTGACTAATGCCTATCTTTAAATCTGTTTTATTTCGTTATATAGATGAAAAATATCCGTGACCGAAATGAGCAAAAAGTCTATTAAATAGCTTTGGTAACATACAAAGCGTGTCCCGTTCTGATCAATTAGCACCAACTGATGAGACATTTAGGTGACAAAAGAACATCCCTGTAATGTGTGTATTTCAGTCTGCAGGACGTAGCAATATGTTGAGAGCGTGGTTTTTCCCTGGCTTTTCTGGCTGGGTTTGCTGACATCCAGAGCTGGGTACAAAATGTAAACTGCACAGGATTAATGAGATAGGGAAAACATAGCACATAAAACAGCTGCATACACTGGGAAGGCAATATCAAGCATGTTTTAAAGAGAGACTCCTCAAATTCAGCATTTGTTATCGAATTACTCTCAGACCTCAGTATTTTTATGTTTTTATCTTACAAGAATATTAATTGTAATGTTTATTATTACATTTGTATTTTAAAATAATAAATAAATTCAATATTATTGTATATATTTCAAACTTGGCATTATAAATGTACGATAGTAGTTCTGAGATCCATGCGTTCTTTATGATTTGGTAATTTAAAACTTGTTAAACTTAGAATTCTGTATATCATTAATATAGACCCCAAAGTGTCACCATTGATCAATAAAGTAGCCCGCGAAACCTCGAACTATAAAAAAATGGTTAAGGGGCAGATCATGTACCGGTAATATGTGAACTCCCCTCCGACAGAGAAAATCAGGAGTTTCATATATATATATATGATGGCAATGTATTACCGCTGAGCGGCATCACTTTCAGAATCTCTTGTAACACTTATTATCAGTTTTAAATTCAACATCGCTTTATCCTTTTAGTAAAATTTATTAAAATAAAAACACTAACTCTACATGCAGCGACTCTTATCTCTCTCTTTTTTTCTGCTTGTGCTGACTGTGCTTTCAGGAAGCAGCCCAGCTCAACCGACCCGTAACTCAAATAATCTCGTTGTGTTATTATAAACTGCTTTAATTCATACTGACTGTCTGACTAAGTATTTCAACTCGCTTACCCACATTGGAAATAAACTGTTAAAACATTTTCCTTAAGAGAACATTATCTCGATATCAGCTTTGTTTTACTTTTTCCTCATATCTTCTGGAATTTACATTTTTCTTGTTAGTCTGAAATAATAAAGAGCTCAATCCATATAGAAATTAAAAATGTGAAATGAAGTTTTTTGGCAGTCTACACTGCTAATTCAAGAAAATCAAAAGATATGCTAAACTTCTTGATTATATGAAATCTTTCATTTTAAATTTTAAAATTTAAAATTTTAACTTCGATTTAGTCGAATTTCTTTCATAAAACAAAAGAAAGATATATACTGGAAAGCACTTTTTGGATATTGAATGCATATTTTTGGTGAATTCCGAAGGAATCTAGCTATTGCGGTTATATCCATAAAACTATTTTGAAAAATGTATTTAAATCTACACCGATCCTATCTACTAGACACCGAAAATGATAATGAATATAAACCGAGGATGCCAAAAAAATGTATACACACTTTCAAACTAGATATCTATTTAATACATTTCAAAGTTGGACCGAAAAACAACAGGAATGTGTAGTATGATGTGTTTTTTTTAATAGTGTTTAACGCACGTTTTTATTACTGAGGCACCACAGGCGTGGACACTGATGATATATGAGATGAAATGATAAATTGGGAAAGGATATTTTTTTACGGAAGGAAGCGTTCCAGGCCTAAGTTTACGGTATCTCCCGCATTTATCAGTTATGAAGACTGAGGAAAACCTGGAAAAAACCTCAGTCAGGGAGGACGGTCCTGGGGGGATTCGAACCTCAAACCTCCCGCTCACGATTCCGCACCTTAACGACCTCGGTCACCCGTGGCAATAAATGATGTTCTGTAAACAGTTATGATTCACACACATTATGATAGCGCTGCTACGTGACAGGTGAATCAACCATGAACAAACGAAGCCAAGATTATCGTTTGAACCCCGGAAGGAAAGCAATTTTGAAGTGGTATTTGAAAACCGAGAATGTTGTTGAAGTTCAAAGGCAATGGATACGCGTGTACAGAACAGAACCGCCAACGCGAGTAACAATTGCACGCACTCGAGACAAATTTGAGACTCATGGCACCGTATGTGATGTTCAAAAGGGCAGATCTGGGAGACCTCGCACAGCAACAAGCACCGCGTCCTCTGCTATGGTTTTGGAACGTTTTGAGCACTCACCGCAGAAATCTACAAAGCAATGCGCATGTCAGACTGGGATTAGCAAAACCAGAATGCGCCGTGTTATTAAAACAGCAAAGTTGAAAGTTTTCATCCCAAAACTTTTGTATGCATTAAATGAAGATGACCCTGATCGGAGAATGCAGTAATGTGAGTGGTTTCGGAACATGGTGCAAGAGGATGAGACCTTCATAGGCAAAGTTGTTTGTTCCGATGAGACACAATTTAAGGTGAACGGAACAGTTAACCGGATAACTGTGTCTACTGGTGTGCAAACATTCCACATGTTATTTTTGAAAAGGTTGTTAATCTACCTGGAATTAATGTTTGCTCTGGCTTGTCATCTAGTGGTCTAATTGGACCATTCTTTTTTTAAGGAACAACAACTGGCCCTGTGTATCTAAACATGATACACACATCCGTCTTACCCGCCATTCATACACTCTATGGAAATGAGGAATTTTGCTTCCAACAGGAAGGAACACCCCTGCATTACCATCAAGATGTGCGTGCGTACCTTGATGATGATCTCCGCGTCTAACTCCGTTGGAGTTCTACCTATGGGGAACTCTTAAGGATGTTGTATACCGTAGAAAACCAGCTACACTGACAGCACTTCGGGAAGAAATTCATGTGCTGCAATCGCTGAGGACACTTTCGCAAATGTACTCAATCAGTAGTTCAACGTATTCAGAAGTTTATCGACGCCAATGGTAAGCAGTTTCAGCAACTGCTGTAACTGTAAAAGTCTAAGATGATTGGTGTTCATCATTTTCTGTTTGTGTGAAGAAATAACATATGCCGGCTTTCGTTAAGAAAAAACAGTAATTGCGGCCGCTAGAGCGATTTTTAAAGTTTGTTTTAAATTTTCGTTTTAGATTAGTCCCTACCCCCAATGGTTCAATTTTGCTGGTTAACGAACTAGACAAATCGTTTGTTAATCGATGGTTATATGCCGAGTTTCTTTGGGAAAAAAAGTGAAATATATATGCATACTACTTAGAAAGGAAGCCAAAAATTTATACACACTTCAAGCAAAGAAAAAACTGTGTTGCATAACAAAACTGAATTAAATAAAATAATAAAAATAGTTGCTGAAAGTTAGGTAAAAGGGGTCATTAGGAGTGGGGTATACCTGAAAACCGAAATTCTAAGAAAGGAGATTAAAGCGAAATTTAAAAATCGCTCTAGCGGCCGCAATGTTGTATTTTTAGAAGAAATTCGATATATGCCATTGAAATAAAATAAGAAAATAGTTTCTGAAAATCATTAGAAGGATTTTTTTTCTAAAATCCAATATTTATAAATCGCTCTAGCGCCATTAATATTTATTTGTTTTCTGCAACGAAATTCCGTATACACTTTAAATATATATATATATATATATATATATATACATATATATATACATAAAATAGTTTCTGAAAATCGGGTAAATAGGGTTTACCTGAAATCCAGAATTTAAAATTCGCTCTAGTGGTAGCAATATTTATTTTTTCACAACATAACTCGGCATATATTATTTAAATAAAATAAGAATAATTTTTTTCTGAAAATTAGGGAAATCGGAGCATTAGGGAGTAGGGGTATACCTAAAAAGCGAAATTTAAAAAAGTACTCGAACGATTAATTTTATCTTTATTTTTCAAAATAAAAGTACAAATTAACTCAGTGTATAAAGTACATTTATAGCGATGCATAGGGTTTTACATTTGACAAAAAAGCATTTTCTTGAAGCTAGCAACTGTGAAATATTAATCTAATATATGTGTAAGAGTTGTATTTCTATGTAAGACTGTCTGTGATAACATTCAGAAAACGTTTGCAATGCATCGTTTTACTACAATAAAATTTATAATAAATTTCAAAGCCCTGAAAATTGATAGAACTTTCCATTGTTTATTAGTATATTTGCTTAATACACTGTATTTGTTTTTAAATAGTAACATGTTTTTGTTTTATTGAAACATATGAACATCATCTGAATTACACAATGTAACTCGAAACTTTCTGTTATTTCTCTTTATTTTAGTGAATGTAAAGGTGATATCGAGGGAGCAGTTCATAAACATAGTTACATTTAAAAAGGTTTAAAAATATCTACATAATATGTCTTTGTCTATCATTTTCACATATTTCATTTAATTAATAGAATACCATTAATGTTTTGGTTTAATCTCAATAATAATAATAATAATAATAATAATAGTAATAATAATAGTAATAATTAATAATAATTCTAAAAAAGGTGGTTTCTCTTTTTTGATACTTGCCTACAGATTGCAAGAATTCTTATTTTGTTCCCCTAGTACCATAACTTTTAAATAATTAATAAGGTCATAATTTAGAGTTGATATTTTTTAAAGTTACTCTAAGATGAGGAATCCCCTTAGTTTACACAGTTCCTGCGTGACGGACTTTTATTGTAGTAGCAAGATAAGTTATTGCCAAATAGCAAACAGGATATTAAATATATAATTTTTTTAATGAACATAGATGTTGAGAATATTTTTTATTTTTGTAATTAAATATTTAAGTGACCTATTGTTTTATCGCCTTCTAGAGCATCAACAGGCTGCACAACGTTTAAAGTCTTGTAGCTTGTATAAACTCCGCTTTAAAGGCGCTGGTATACCTGTAGCTGGTGCAGCCTCCTAAAAGAAATAGTTAGATCTTTACAGCGAGCTATAAGCAGGGGATTTTGTTTAAAAGAGCATGAGGGAATAATGAAATAAAACTATGAGCTGTACGGCGGGGAGTGCACATATAGGCGAAGCGACCTATTTAGGAAATTGTATTTTATGTCTGCAGGTAACGTCACTTTTAGCTTATCTTCCGTGCTGGAATAAAAAGAGAACTGCGATGAGGTTCGTCTGTGTTGCCCAGTTGCTTTAGAGAGGATCGTACCATGGCGTAAATTTGCATCTTAATATTGAGAACGAACAGTACAATTTTTGCTAGAGTTTCTAAACTACGTTGCACGAGAAAGCGTCCGTCCATATTTGAGCTCTATGCCTTTGCTTTTTTCGTCCATCCACTGTTCTTTGTATTTTGCAGTTTATTTGAACTTTCGTTAGTATTTAAAATATTAGCAACAGACTACAAATGAAGCAACTTTGCTTGGAAAAGCGACTGTGTTTTCTGGAATATCAAGAATGAGAAATTATGTTTAATTCAGTTTTACATTATTTCAACCTGATTAAGGTAAATAAGTATATTTTTAAGTTAAAGAATCAAGTTAAAATAATGAAGCTTGCTTACTTTGTTACGCTAAATTAAAAGTATTTACATGTGTTTTGCAGCAGTTATCAGATTTTAGTATGTGGGAATAAATTTACCTAAATAAACAATTGCGTGCAACTAAACTTTCTGAATTCCTTTGCTTTACATTCATTATTGGAAGACAAACTATCATATAGGGAAATATAATTTTATGTAAACAAAAATAAAGAATTATGTAAACACAGAATTGGAGATTGTGAATATCACATTTAATTAAAGAAGTCATTAAATTCGAGTTCATAAAACTAAAAAAACTGAATAATAGATCAGCCGAATGAAACCACAACTTCCCCCCATCCGAACACACATACAATGAATTACATTAAACGTTATTTATTGTTATAAATATATTATGTTCTATCACAAAACTTGTAATTTTATTTAGTTTGTCTTAAGCTCATAAATTTTTATTTTCACTCCTTTATACTCAACATTTGTCTTTTAGGCCTAGTTAATTTAAAAATAATATTACTGTACATTTGTTACAATATATTGAATAATACTTGAGCACTATAGCTTATGGCGGACCAAGGCCGATGCGTCCTATATACCCGTCGTGCAGACTATATTTCAGGGGACATGTGATGAGGATATCTTATCCCTCCGATCGCAATAAGGCGGCTTTTCATGATCCAAGGACACTATCTCTCTATCAGGTAGCTTCACAATTGTCCTCACGAAGCTGGGTGGACCCCTTTCCAGACCTCCCTAACTTAAAAAATAACTAATCAGATACCAGGGATCGAACGTAATGTAATGCTAACCATCTGGCTAAGGGGACGATAATGTTCAATAATAGTCAATTTAATATTTAATAATAAAAATATTGGTACTATGTATTCATTAAAATAATTATAAAACTGTCTTCAATTACACTTTTGTATGATGATATAACAACAAAGTTCACTTTAAAATTCCTCCAATAATATGTTTTGTTATTTAGATGTTTACTTACAACAGATTTAAATACAAAATAACATTATTATGCTTTATCATGATTTAAATCTGTAATATAATTAGGGAAAGCATCAAGTATTTTTACACAATGATAATTAACTCATTTTATAACGTACTAAGGTGATTGATGGTAAATGCAAAGGTTTCTTTTGTCTAGTGCTAAGGTCCCACGTTTAAAGAGTTTGTAATATCTTAATCATCTAAGAAAGGTTTATGCGAATATAAATTCTTTTGATGGTTCTTGTAGTATTTTAGTTTTCCTTTTTTATTTTTGACCATGTAAAAGTGTGTTTGTTAGTAACAGAATTAATGTACAAAATAATCCTACAATTCATAACTAAATTGGAGCAAATATTTGATAATATTGGTTGACTGCTGTTTATCTATTTGCTGATCATGAAATTCTGTTTCATCATTTGCTTTGAAATTACCAGTATTTGCTTCATGTAACAAGGGCTTTAAAAATTTATAAATTATTGTGGATTATTATGAAGACTTGAAATAGTTGCAGAGAGATCACTTATGCAAATTAGAAACAGTAGAGCTCTAATCATTGAACTGCAATAAAGTTTGTGATTGAAATTTCTCAGTTTGAAGTGTATGCTTCTTTTATTGTTACTTTAATCTTTTGGTTCCCTTCACTTATACAGAGTGAGGCATTTATAGTGTGGCGGCCATTTCCCTCCGAAACGAAGAAAAAAATCAAAAAATGCTTGAGACAAAATTTGAAATGCTCTTAGGGGACATAAGATAGCGACCTTAACTCGTCCTTGAAATGCTTTTCTCAATTTCGTTTCAAGGTCAAATTGAATTATGTATTTTCTTTTCCGGAAATAGAAAGATCATTCCATTTTCAGTATAAAAGTTGTAGTATATCTATTAGATAGGGGCGATAGGTGATGTAATATTGGACAAATAAGATAGCAAATATTTTTCACTCACTTTCACTTTACTGCCATCAATATACGTATGTTGGAAAAGTTACCGTTTTGAATTTGTAGTAAAGCCTTCGGCAAAATCAAATACTCTTCTGAAAATCATCCCCATGAAGGGCTTGAGTAGGCTATGTGATGGTATTTGTGACGCTTAGTCTCTCCTTTGAGAGATTCCCGAATCACGTTCCAGTTGTAGGGAATTTCGGTGAGGATTAGCGGTAACTGCAGCTAATACAGCGACTTCCGAATTTTCCCCTGTTGCACTTATCTATCATTCGATGTGTGTTCTTGGTGCGACACCTCCCTTTTTGGAGAATAAGTTTGCAAGTCAATGAAAAGTTCTAATAGATGGCAGCCTCCTTTCAGAATAACGATCTCCGTATAAGTTGCAAGTTGCTCTAGCGTTCTTATAAGTTTTGCCATAAATGTAAATCATATCGACCCTCTCATTGATAGTTTAAACAACATCCATGATTGAAAACGAAGTGAAACTGAGAATAACATCATTTGAGGTATGAATTGGCAATAATGAGCACTTGTTTGTGTACCGATGACAACAAACGGACTTCCTTCATAGCAACAACAAAATAAATGAGAGAGAGGTGAAAGTGAGGGGAAAACATTTTCTGTCTTATTTGTCCAATATCACATTATTTGTCACTCCTAGCTGATAGATGTCCTAGAACTTTTATACTGAAAATTGAATGCCCTTTCCATTCCCGGAAAAGAAAATACACTATTCCATTTGAAGAAACCAAATTGACCTTGAAATTACAATGAAAATGGCATTTCAAGGGCAAGTTAAAGTTGCTATCTTATATCCCCTTAAGAGCACTTCAAATTTTGTTTGAAGCATTTTTTGATTTTCTCCTTCGTTTCGGAGGTAAATGACCGTAACATTATAAATGCCTTACCTTTATATACGGATACTAAAAATGAAAAATAAAGTAGTTCGTAAAGAACAATATAGGTAAAATAATAAGAATAACTAGAATATTGAAATGTCCGCAGAAATAACGCAATATTCCAAACTTCTTGATATTTCCAACCGCTTATTTTCTTCTTCAAAGACAGAAGATAAATGAAGGTGATAAAAGTAAATATTTAATATCAAAGGAATCATAATGCTTTAAAACTGTCTAAACAATACACGAGGGGGAAAAGGTTGAGGGGAAATAATTTAGACTGCTATATTAATAATTGGAAAAAATTAATAAGAATAAGAATTAAAAATGGAAATTTTAGTACGACTTAAACTTAGTGTTGTATGCGCGTTATACAAAAATGTAACCATCTATCTCTGAGGTAGCTTTCAGGGACATTATCATTATCACATCAAGAGATATTAAATTAAACATATACAATGGTACAGGGTATCTGTTATATTTATATGAGAAGTACAGCGGAAAATAATCAAAGTTTACCTGTGATGAAATTCGATATTTTGATTCTACGATGTTCTAGGGATCGACTTATACATTCCAACACAACAAAACATTGAAAAAACGCCAAAAAAATGTGTATTGAAAAAAAAAAACCAATCAAAATCCTTCTGTTCTTCCGGTTTGTTTAAATTCCTGTTTGTTTGTAAAGCTTATTTAACATACATGGTATTACAAATCTAAAAGTGATTTCAATGATTAAGAAAGCACTTTCTACTACTGATAAATTTTCTATAGATAGTCGAGGTACTAATGTATCTATGAATAAAAAAATAAAAAATAAACCGTATCAGTTTCCTTCAAGGGCGGTCTTCTCATGCGGCCTGCATAAATTTTCCAATATTTATCTTTCAGAGAAAATGAATATAATGGAAGTACAAAATATGTGAACATACATAAATCCAGAATGTTATCCTTATAGGACTGTTATCGAAATATTTTCCGAACAATTTAACATCGCATTTGGGCATCCCAGATCCGATACTTGCTCTGTGATGAATTGAAAGAAAATTTAAAGCATTTTCTCAAGAAAGCTTAACTATACAATAGTTAAGACAAAGGAATTAAAATGCTGGAAACTCTCAAATTATTACTTAATATCATGCTAAAGCATCCAATACAAAATATCCTCACAAATGACGTCTACTGCAAGAAACAATTATTTTTTACTTGTTCAGTGTGCACGATCTTGTTATAATAGCAAAGAAAGAAGCAGACGACATTGCATCAATGCTATATGACTATTTATTTAAATATTTTGATTCTTCAGTGTGATATTTGCAACTTTTTTGTAGTTCATGCCCTGGCCAGAATAAACATTAAACATTATTCGTATTTTCACACATTGCTTCATAAACACAAACAATTTGCTCAATAAAATTAACATTTCCCATTGGCGACATAATTACATGGAATGTGACAAAATAAACCCAAAAATCCATGTTCAGACGTCTTAAAGAGTGGAATGAACACATTCAATTGCCTGTGGTGCCTCAGTAGTACAAACGGGCGTTAAACACCATTAAATAAAAAAAAAAGAACACATTCCAAGGTGCCACAGGAGACTTTCCTTTCTATATCCTGATGCTCTCAGAATATTTTTCAAATCTGGACTTTACTTCTTAATAAGAAATGCAGAAAGAAACGTACGACGAAAATAAGAGTTATTAGGGAATTAGTGGCAGACAGAAACTTTTCTTGAACTGTTCTCTTTTGAAAGACCTATAATGTTTACTGGAAACTGCATTTGATTGTTAAGAAATATTATGGTAAAGAGTATGGAGTTGGCCCCGGTCCTGCATATTCAACCTTTATTTCCAATGTCCAAGGCGATTACCTTCAATTTCTGAAAAGATTTGGTTCAGACAGTATCCAGTACTGTTTTTCAGAATTGCCTGTTCCCATTAATTAACAATGCTAATGGAAGTCAATATCCTAATCATCACAAAGTAACTTAGTTTATTATTTTTCAAACAAATAATAAACTATGCCTTTAACTTTTGCTTTGACTTTTTGTAATGTGCAAGTAAGACGGACTTACATACAGAAATGTATACTGTATCCCTAATTAGCTATAAAACACATTTTGTCTGTTTCGTTAGTAAAAACACTTTAAGAATGTAGCCTAAAACAACACGTCTGTAGGATTTATGCTTTTTAATTTATAGAGATTTAACGTTGAAAATACATTTCTATAAAAGTGGACTTTTGATATTTTTATCTCTGCACTCTTCACATAAGTATGTATTTTTTGCATAAGGAATGGAAGACATTTCGGAACTTTAGTCGTGCTCAATATCTGGCCGTTTGTGCTTACTGCCTCAATTGAGATATCTCTAGGAGAGATGGATGAGGTTAGGAAGACAATGGGCGGTAAGTCAGGGATATAGATGGGGTTTTTAACAATGTTTCCAGATAGAGACGCCGGCGGAGCCGCATTTATACCGCATGTAGACGCCGGAGCAAAAACCTTTCCAAAGTGCAAGTAACCGCCACACTGCACGCAACACCATACTACATCGGCTGGAACTTTCTACCCTATTACGAAACAACAGAATAAAATGAGATGAAATGAAAGAAGGGAAAATTCGTAGAAAGTAACGAGCGATCCCCAGCATTCGCGTGAACGATCACCTAAACGAACATTTTCCTTTCTATTACTTGAGGAGAGCCTAAAAAGTCTGAAATGTTTTTTCTAAATAATGTCGTATTTGTTTTATTTCTCTGCAGTGGAAACCTCTTCGCCACTTTATTACACTCAAAAAAAGTGTTTTACTTCATTGATATACTAATAAAAGTGTAAACCTTTTAGATCTTAAACACATATGTTTTGTTTCCCTGAAATTGAATTTGGTTATTAAAAATGTCATGATTTACAGAATCAAGCACTGTAATTAAGTTAAACGTCCTTCAATTTTAATTTTATCCTTTAGAATTCATAATTAGATCGGGATTCACATTATTTTGGGGTATTGTGAGGCAGCACTAAAATTTAAATAAACCAGATTTAAAAAAACAAACGCGGTAAAATAAAATGGAAAATAATTAGCGCAGCACAAGCACACCTGTGCTAGTTCATCTCGGAAGGCCGCAACGTAGTATAAATAGCCAATTCGTTAAATGGACAAGCTAATGTGTTTAAATAGAGTTTGTCTTAGCAGTGTATACGTTGTAATAAAAATTTATCTCGCCTTTTCATGTGAAAATACCTAAACTATTCTTTTACAAGCATGCTATTGTTTTCTGTAGTGGCATGCAATATATTTTCAAACATTTTAGGTAGATTTTAGAATTTTGGTAAATAGTGAAATACAAATGTAACATGAAGTTGTCTTTTATTTACTTTTTCAATTAACCATTTTACTCTTTACAGGAAATTTCGAATTTGAGCTTCTTCTTCTTCTTCCTCTTCTTCTACTACTTTTTGTAATTTCCTGTACCAACACCACATCCAATGTTTCATTTTGTTTTAAATAATGAACGACATTGTTTTGCGAGATTTAATTTTTCAAGTTAGATTGCTGATTTATAAAAGCGTTTCTTAAGGCAATGCATGCTTAAATTTTATGGTTGTATTTATATTTTCGTAGGTTTCTACTTTATTTTGGGAACAAATTATTATTAAAGCTGTAAGAAAGCTTTCTTTGAATCGGCACATTATATTTTCTATTTAATGTTTTATATTCTTTCATAATATTTTTAAATGTTGCATATAATTTCGTCTTATTTTTGAATAATTTGTTTCATTATAATAATAACATTTTATCTATAATGTTTATAAGACTTTTGGAATACGTTTTAAAATCCTTTTGAGCTTTAAGCAATTGCAACTTTGAGAGATTTTATTCTTGGTGTTATCCATACATTTTTGAATTTCTAATGAGGTTCATTATAAGTTCATTAATTTAAAAATAATTTTAACGATTTTTAAAATTTGCGAAAGAAGCAATTAATTTTACTTTTTAAGAATTTAAATGAATATAACTGGAGAATTATATTCAGAACATCCATTGGTTAAGCAAGACATCAGTATAGAATTTAGCCTGGTTTTATATAAAATATTTATATTTATACATTTTGAACAATTAAATTTATTAATATTTAATTTTTCCCCTTTTCGGAACCCAAGGTTCGGGAGTTCAAACCCGGCAGACTTCCGGAGTAACTTAAGTGTCGTAAATGATGGTAAAGAACCCGTACCTGAAAAAAGAATTCCTTGGTTGAAAAGTCCATTTTACATCCAGATAATGCCTTGACATTGTACTAGATGGCACTTAAAGCGACACACTGATAGACTGACCCCTATTTTCTCATTCTGTAGATGCTAAGCGTAACAGGCCTCAGAAGTCTTTTTAAGTCGATGAAGATTCAATTTTTTTTCTCTCTTCCTTAAATTTAATATACCCTACATTTCATTAGGAAATACTATACATTCTTTAGGAGATATATGTAAAAATGTAAGGAATCCTCTAGCAAGTAGTAAATTGCTTACAGTTCTCTGCCAACCTGTATGTAGCAGTTACAATAAAGATTGACGAAATTGTACACACTTCTACAGAAGACTATGAGTTATTTAATATATCGTATGACAATCTTGGCATGTGTGGCATGTTTTCTTGTAAACACATTAGAGGTAAAATGCATATAATACAAATGCTATTATTTCTTGTTATTTTTCTCAAGGAATGTATGAATTTAGAAAACAAAAAATAATAAAAGAAATCAATATGATTCAAGAACTTTATTTATTAGCCCCTTACGTCCACAAATATTTCGTATATAATGATAGCTCTCTCATGAGAGTGATTATTGTAAGGAGGAATTTTTTATGGTGTCATTCTTTATTACCTATTAGAAAGTTATATTCAGATTAATGGTTTAATGGCAAATAAGAGGCAAGGGAAGCGAACTGTAATCCATCTTAAGTAACTTCCGTTCCTATAGCGCGTTTGCAATCAAGGGAAATCCGACGACATGAAGTTCCATAATCCAGAAGAGCAATTCATCTATGGGAGTAAATTTAGATTAAAAGCAGTTGCACCTAGAAGGAGGTTGTGCAAATATTGGTAATTCTCTCACAAAACAATTTCCGTAACCAGATTGATCAAAAAATAAACACATATAACCACAATTGTAAATATGCTACTTTAAAAATATTCTTAGAAAACATCTGCATAGCTACATGGTCAGATTTCATTGAAAAGCTTTTAGTTTGGAATGGTAACACTCTACATGCATTCCCTGAAAGAAAAATGAATTAATGATGGAGGAAATGAGTTCGAAAACTGCTAGTACCTGCCAATTGCTGTTTTAGGACAAAGGAAAAACTCCGGAGGGAAAAAAGAAAGCGATAAGAAAATGCACCAGTCATCCTGACCCAACCAAGATGCGAAACTGCATAATTAATCTCTTTTGGGGGAAAGATGCAGGTGACTGAATTTTAAAAGTACTTTACTGAATAACCAAAAGTCTTGCTCGTTTCCATTTACATACATGCGGCATCTCAGTGAAAGCATGGGACACAAATCGTCTATTTCGGCCCATATGTTGGAAATTTGCTAATTTTTCTTACATAACATCTTTTCATCCTGAAGTTTAGTTACACTATAAAACTGTGGATACATTTTAAGAAGTCGTTTTTTACTGCTTTAGATGCAACTACATGCTTCATGCTGCAATTGTAAGAACTATCAACATCCATCAAGCAATCCCGACAGCCTCCCGCAGGCTGTTGCGAGCCTATAAACCAACAATGGACATGACACAATGGCGAACTACACAGTAGGTAATATGGTTATGTTACGGTTATGCATGGATTAACGAATATAACAATGCAGGCATGGGGAAAGTTTTGAATTCTGACACTTGGATTGATATTTTCTAACAAACATTTACTTACTTGTAATTTCGCCCAAGATTAATTCCGTATTTCACTTACTTCTAATTTGCTTTTATCATTACCGACATATTCAGGATGCTATATTAATAAATAAATATGAAATATAAGTTTAGGTTAAAACTTGAGTAAGAGTTTGGTTTTAAGAAATCTCAACTTGGTTAAGCGTGAATCTCCTCATATGTTTTGAGTTTTCTCAGATATCTAAGTGATAACTAGACTTCGGAAAAAGCATTGCATGTGACACACTTGTTTCCGAATTTTACGCACGGAACTGCAGAATACGCCTGTCACACAGCACACAGTTACTGAGGAGTACAGTTCATTCAGTAAAGAGAGGATTTTGTTCGTTCGCTTGCTCTTCAGAATGTCAACGTACAAATCATGTAGGTAGGTAGGTAGGTAGGTAGGTAGGTAGGTAGGTAGGTAGGTAGGTAGGTAGGTGGGTAGGTGGGTGGGTAGGTAGGTGCGTGGGTGGGTAGGTAGGTGGGTGGGTGGGTAGGTAGGTAGGTGGGTAGGTAGGTGGGTAGGTGGGCGGGTGGGTAGGTAGGTAGGTGGGTGAGTGGGTAGGTAGGTGGGTGGGTAGGTAGGTAGGTCGGTAGGTAGGTCGGTAGGTAGGTAGGTGGGTGAGTGGGTAGGTAGGTGGGTGGGTGGGTTGGTAGGTAGGTCGGTAGGTAGGTAGGTAGGTCGGTAGATAGGTAGGTAGGTAGGTGGGTAGGTGGGCGGGTGGGTTGGTAGGTAGGTGGGTGAGTGGGTAGGTAGGTGGGTGGGTGGGTAGGTAGGTAGGTAGGTCGGTAGGTAGGTAGGTCGGTAGGTAGGTAGGTAGGTATACACACATGTTTCAGAAATAATTTTACAAACTTTGGTGGCGTGTTCCTCACACCAAAATAAGAAAAAAAAAGTCCATATAAACATATGTCCGGAAAGCCTTCGTTTTTTGAGTTATGAATGAAAGTTTACGCCAGTAAAATGACAATTTCTATCACATCTTTAATAGGGTTATTAGTTATTAGAAATTACATTAATGGTTAACCTTCAACAGTGAGAGCTATTGCTGCATTTTGCGAATAATATTTTGTCACATAAGTGTGCAGTGCTGACGCGCCAAGTGCTTCAACAGATTTGTATCGATAACATCATTCAATTACCTAACAAAATTTATTTTATTTTTGGTTGGAAACTTAATTTGTTAGATTGCACCCTTGAAACGTGTTGAAGTAAACTTTCATTAATAACTTAAAAGCTAAAGATTTCCGGACATATGTTTATATTTACTTTTTTTCTTCTTTTGGTGCAAGGAACCCGCCACCGACGTTTGTAAAAGTATTTCTGAAACATTATATATAATATATAAATGAAAAATAATATAACACTGTTAACAATGTAACTAAATTAATAATAATTAGAACAGCAGAAAAGGATAAAACACTAAGAAAAAGACACAGATTTGCAATCGCTATATTTCGAACCACTATAGTTTTTCTATGGCAAGAAGACAATATAACAGAAGCATGTTTCTTAGTACAGGGAAGATGTATTTTTTGCAGTTGAAAATGGTCTTTTCTGTAAGTTCTGAAGAGTGGAAATATGAAGAACTGACATGTAATATTAGGAGACACCTACAGTAATAAACATAAACTCACTTTGAATAGAATACTGTTGGATAGTGAGGCGAAACAGTTCAGCTAATCTCAGTTTTTTGAAGACATGTGCAGATAAACTACAGAATGGAGTTTTAGAAAATTCAGAAAACAACTCGTAGAATGTTAAACATTGCTGAAGACACATTGTAACGTACTTATGACAAAATTGTGAGTTGAAAAACAAATTTGAAAATGAAGTTTGGATTTCATTCGAACAAAGCACATATCCCGTGGGGTGTCATGCTGCCAGTGTGATTGTAGTTAAGTGTCGGTAGGCCGTACCTTTTAACATAGAAATCGTTAGATACTGTTTAATTACTGTTCAATATACGAACTTTTGAATAGAGCTATGAAAATGCTTTAGGCTCTTGTGTGAAGCTTACAAATGTGATATCCAACATGATAAACATAAGTTGTCTTGCATATGCTTCTGAGGAATTTAGGGTATGGCCAGTAATAGGGACCATTCATTAAGGGGAGTATTGGATTTTGTGGAGAGTAGAGGCAGTAGAAAGATATTCACCTAATAATAGGAGGTAGAAAATAACTCAATAGTTTTAATGTAACAATATGTTCAGTGCCTCTGGATAAATATTAATGTTTAGCAACTTTTCTATGATAATGTTGTGAATATAGTATCAAAAGGAAGATCAACAACTAAACTAAATAAAATTTCAGTGTAAAGATTTATAATTAATAAATATAAAAATTAATAGGTTAGATACTTCTCTACTGGAATCCAAAAGGCTTTAAGTAGACGAGCCAGTATCTTCAGGAGATCCGAAAATTCTTGTTTCAATAAAAAAATATTTCAATATTTATTTAAGGTAATTAAATTAAAAATTCTGTTGGGACTATTCAAAGAGTGGGCATTAAATTTTGAAGCAATTTAGTAGGCTCCTGCTAAGTGCCCCAGGTTGGGCACCAATTTTGAAGCGATTTGGTAAATTGATAAATGGTCGCTTCGGTGTTGTCTACGCTTCAATGACAATTTCTCTCAATAGCAATTTCAATTGCTATTACGTTGATTCGTACTCAACAGGACTGGGGCAGGAGTTCAATAGGGTAATTAATCATGCGATGCGATATAATATATATTTATACTTTATTATTTTCAAAATCCTTTGCGTTCTCTGGTGTCTTGCGTACGATAGACTTAGCTACGTCGAATAAAAACTTAGCCGCCGCGAATAGAACTTGGAAATTAAACTGAGTACTGTATATGTCGCGGTGTATATCTTACAACTGAGTGCCACGTCGGAATTCGAATAACAAGTGCCTCTCGCCGCGTGTGAAACTTACAGAAAACTGCTTAGCTGATGTATCGGGACTGCATAACTGATAACTGCTTCTCAGCTGAAAAACTGACTAACTAATTATCAGAACTGCATGCCCGCTTCCGAAGTAGAACTTGTTATCTGCGCCTGAGCCGATTCTGTGAACTACATCCCTCAGCAACGTCGAACTTGTAATGAGTGCTCCAGCGGAACAAACGCTTTCTTATGTATTAAATTAAAATCAAGAATCGTTCGCTTAACGACGCCACGGGGTCACACAGGCGCAGCCCTATCTTTAAAAGTTCAAACATATATTTTCCATTGGCTGATTTAAGTTCACCTGCACACCTGCACACGCGCCATTCGCTATTTTTGAAAGATTAAAATATTTTGTTGACATTAGCTAGTTTAAAGGCTAACAATACAATGTCTGTCGAGATCAAAGCCCCAACAGATTTAAAGGTCATTGAGTTATTAACCCTACAACGGCAGTCCTTTTAAACGTGACACTACACTCTACCCTCAGGTTTCTTCTCTCTTTGAATAGAGTTTTATGGCCTTCTTGGCTTTCCAAATTACCGTAACGGAAAACATAAGATGGTTTCTCTTTTGTCGACGTACAATTCACATGATAGCATTATACCGTTTTATACATATATGACATCTACATACATTACTAATTACACTACATGAAATATTATTATAAATAGGTTTTCAACATACATATTATATTATATTTACATTTCAGTAGGGGTAGGCCATAATTCACTGTACACTGTATTTATCTTGTATGTACTATATTAAGTAATTAATAAATAGATTCATTCTTTCTTCACTGACAATGATAAAAAGTTATAATATTTAAAATAATAATAATAATAATAACATCAACAAGAAAGTAAATTAAATGACAAATCCAATAAAGGGAAACTATCTACAGAGGAGGTGGTAAAACACAAAATTTGGTTCTGGTAGGTTTCACATATGTTACGCCGGGTGATTCAAAAAATATCAACAACGCATAATATGTTGTGCGGGACGGCAAATTGGTCATTTTCAAGAAGATGCCCATGTAGGTAAATGCACGGTTTGGGCACTGTGAGGTGTTAAAAGTCAGCGCTTCGGATGTGGTGATGGATGTAATTTCCATATTTTGTCAAGAAACCTTCGCTAATTCTCATCGTGTATTTAACTACAACGTGGGTTCGAATTGTCGACTTCCAACATGATAACATCGATGGTGTAGAGGTTAGCGCATATGGTCAAAATTTGTTGTTATTTGCAAGCTGCCAAGTTTTTCACACGCTGCATGAATCCGTGCAATAAGAGACTGTTCTGACGTTACAGAAGTATCGAGACGGTATCGTAGACTTGCACAACCTGCAGGTGTGGGCGAAAGAAAATCCTAAATCGCAAATAGTCACAGTAATCAACACAGGTTCGGTGTTAAATTCGGGCTACATAACATACTAAGCATTTTTTGTGTGTTTTTAATCACCTTGTATAACGATATACACCATTTTTTTTAAAAATTAACATATTGTAGGAAATACTTTTGGAGCAGGATTCTAATCAAAAGTAAGAAGAGCTGAATGGAACAGATCGATCTGCATTCATATATTATTGCACAGAGCTAGATGCTGTGTCCTCCATCTTTCTCTCTCTCAGACTTAATGCAATGTTTTTTCTATGCTCTGTCTAGTTTTTTTAACGATGTATTTGATTTACTATTATATATCATTGTATAAAATATCGGTATATGTCTCATTTCGGCTTAATATTTTTGGTACGTTTTTGATGGATACTCAATAATAACGGTCCGATGCTTTTCTGTTACATTGCCGAACGGAAGATACGTTGTTGTCATGGCATTCTAACTAATTTATACTTCAAAACTGGCTTGCACCTCCTACATATTTAATCCCTAATTTGGACGAACACCTTTGCAATAGCGTATCAGTATTTGTGTTGGCCTTGGGTTGCGATCGAGAGTTAATATTAATTTAAAAATTGAGATTATTAATACGCATGTTCCTTAATAATGTTATGTATTTTAGAATTATTTAGAATAGCTACCTTAGACGGAATTAGATAGGTTTACAGTTAAAGGCAGGATAGCTGAAATAATTATGAAATACTTATATACAGAAATAAATTTACAGGAAGGAAATACAGTAACATTCATGTGAAAAGAATCTTGGGTTTTCCAAGTGTAGAGCATTTTGCAAAGAATTGAAATGGATGACATATGGGAAGCAGAAGAATGTAATGTTAGGTGCCTTTGGAAAGAGGTAAGATTTAGAATCGAAGATGTTGACAGGCAAGAGATATTTGGTAGCCTGAGTGATAAGAAAATCTGTAAAGCATACCAAGTTGAGAAACAAGAATAGTAAAGATAAAAATATATAGAATTGCATAGAGAAAGAGTTGCATGAGCTAGAACGGGTTAGTCAATTTAATGGCCCTTAGGTATAGCGCATGTCTAATTATTTGTTCCTACATGTGGGGGAAAGGGATAACAGATTTCATTATTTGCTACACTTTGAAGAGACTATTAGACGTAAACAAAAGAAATGGGATAATATTAAGAATGAGTTATTGTGGAAAAAACATTAAATATAGGAGAAAAAATTACGTACAAATATTACGACAATGTTTTGGAAGATTAAACAGAAATTGACATTTATGTCTATTAAAAACCTCATCATTTCATTTTTAACAGCATATCGTTCATATTAGCGACATCACAAGCAGTGGCGAATTTGGGCAACTATTCGGTCTCTTACAGAAAAATATCTATGACTCTAATGATTAGCCCTGCATTGCTGGAGATTTGATTCCGATTTCAGAGTCTTTCTTGCTTTTATCCTTTGATATCCTATAAAGGAAATCAATAAAATCTAGATAACGTTGGCAGGTCTAATGGATTAAGAAATATTTAATCAGGGTCGAATCCTATAGAACTTGGTTTCTGCTTTCAGTGTGTTTATAAACACCGCTTTCGTTTTTCATCTTGTTTTTCATCTTCCCCTGCTCAACGTATCTTAATCTAGGGAAGGCTAGAGTTATGTTGATAAGGTAAATACGAGTAAAGAGTAGAAGGTAATGCTCGAAAGCCTCTCTTAATTTTTTAATATATGTTGAATCATGGAAATGGAGAAATAGGAACTATTTTAGCTCCACTATAAAGATAGCTAATGAGAATAATTCATTAGAAGCGAGCGAGCATCCTGTAGGATATTAGCAACTGCTAATGACTTCTAGACAGACCGGGTAAGCGAATATTCCTCTCCAAATCGATTTCGGTTCTTGAGGACTGGTGAGAAAAAGGGACTAACTGTGACTGAATAGTGAAATAGCTTATTTCAAAGCTATGGGGATTAGAAAGAGAGGAGGGGGAGATAATGATACACATTTATATTTGAAAAAAATGTTTATTCTAGAATCAGCATTTAGTTACATTCCTTCATTACAATCTCCTGTTAAATTTGACACAGGGATTTAAATAAAAGTAGCAGTTTGTATATTTCTTCAACGAACTTGAAGAGTTGCTTTTCTTATAAGAAACCCTTCCACCGATTGGTTTTTATATTTTTCGGAAGAGATCGTAACTGCAGTGGTTCATCGCGGGTGAACATGGAGGGTGCCCCAGTACCTCCCACCACCATCATATAAGCAGTTTCCTCACAGTGTGATACAGGCTATGCAGATTTAAAAGTAAACATTGGACGAATATTATGTTCTATGGTAGCATGCGGCATAAACAGTCTGGTCTAAGCTACTGCTTCATTATTACAAACCTTGAAAGCATATGGACTATTAGCACCATGTTCACGTTCCCAGGTTCTCGGTGTAGTTTTTGGATGCTTCAACTCTGACTCTTAAAAACTCGCCAACGTTTCATCCAGTGTCAATAAATATGCGACGTTTACCGGTGAAATGTATCAAATAATAAGCACGTAACGGTGTTATTTTTTAACTTCATTAAGTAGAATACAGCGAGTCAACAAGCAACACTGTCGGTTGGGTTATTCCTACCTCTACAGTAAACTCCCCCACTTCGCTTAATAAGTAGCAGGGTAACCTGCACATGTCGCATCTTCCACACTATCATCTCCTCTCCGAAATACGAACATCCAACGTGCCACCGACCAAAATAGCAAGTTTTATTGCTAAATGCCATAGATTCTTGTGGTATTATTTAGCATTTTTATGTGACCTTAATTTAGTTTCATGCTCGTTGCTCAAACTTAAAAGCAATAACTTTCTTAGAAACCACTACTTCAGATACTTTTACATCTTCGCCTGTAAGCCTTGCAATATCGGCATGGGTGCAGTGAATACTTGCAGGTCTTTCCTTTCTGCTGTCAATGCTTTATGTTGCAAGTGAGAACGTTATCGAGTTGAAATATAGTCTTCTTGAGAGCTTTGAAAACAGCGTACAGAGAAGAAGAGATAAAATGGCAGAAGAGTATATAAACAACAAAAATCAAATAAGAGAGAAAATTCAACTACTAGAAATCATACATTCCCCTAGGAAATCCCGGAGAATCGGGGAAAGGCAATATATATAAAAGTAGAGTCAGTGGGAACGAGATAGAAGTTCTGAAAACCATTGTTACAGGAGATGAAACTATGGTCTTCTACTACGATCTCTTGTCCAAAAGAGAGTCAATGGCGTGGCGTAAACCTGGTGAAGCACCGCCTCTAAAGACCAAGGCCACTTAGTCAACCAAAAAGATCATGGCCACAATCTTTTTGGGCTCTGAAAGAATTTTCTTCATTGACTTCGAGAGAAGCACCACAGTAAATGGGGAGTACTATGCTGGTCTACTACACACACTACGTGCTTTCATCAAAGAGAAAAGGCGAGGAAAGATGAGTGGTGATGTGCGCCTTATTCACGACAATGCGCCTGTGCACACAGCTGTTGTTGCTAAGGAAGTAGTGAAGAAATGTGGCTTCAATGAGATCGACCATCCACCCTACAGCCCAGATCTAGCTCCCAGTGACTATTTCCTCTTCTCTAAACTCAATAAGGATCTTCGAGGAAAGAAATTTAAGTGTGACGAAGAAGTGATGGATTTTGCAGACAAGACTTCTGACTACTTGGGGGGGGGAGGATTTAAATGTTATTTCAAAGATGTGAGAAGTGTATTGCAATAAAGGGTAACTATATTGAAAAGTGAAATAATAGTTTTGTCTTTATTATACCTAGAAAATGGTTAGGCCGGGAATTTATGGACCTTCACTTGTATATTCTGGAATCGTGATATGGAGATCTCTTCGTGCTCTATACCTGTGCTGATTGGCTGATTCACTTCTTGATTAATGAACACGCGAGGTAACCAGTTCCCCACGTATCGACTCGAGAGACGCACCCCCCTAAGCTTTCCGTCTGACAATACTGCAAGCATGATGCTCTAAGGGTGCCAGTAACTTTGCAACTTTAAATTAGAAATTTGAATGCGTCTCTTGGTTGTATACATAGTCCCAGATGTCGTTTGTTAAAAGGGCAGCAGTTTTAATAATCTTTCTTTTAATTTTAATATGTGTGAAGTAAGCTTTTTCCTCCCTCGAATTTTGTCATATTTGTAGATTGTTATATATTTTAATGTTGTTTTAAAGTCCTATTGTTGTAAGAGTAAATGTGTTATATTGTCATATTTTTATATATGTTGTAAGTTTTGCATTTTAATGCATTCATTGTAACTTAGATTATGGTATTTGTTGTCATGCCTGACATTTCATGTAAGTTATTAGATAAATGGACCACACATGTTGAGAAATGCTTGTGAGGGCTTTATTCTAAACATTCCCATATTAATGTTCATTAAATATGAACATTTGGCAGTTTATATGTAATGTTATATCTATTTCGTTCGTTGTATATTTTTGTATTTATTGTATGTGGCCTTTCCATATACTTATGTATAATAAATTAAATTCCATACTACCATTTAATTTATCAAGCTACCGTATCTTTCTTGTTTATATTGTCTTTGCATTATATCTTAGTGACATATCTTTTACATCTCCTATTTTTGTAAGAGATTACAGATATATTCTCAATGTTCTTATCACAAGTAAAAAGTTGTTACTTTTCAAAATGGTAGCAGAGCCATGGTCACAAAGTGGTAACAGAGAACTACAAAGGACATAGCCCTACCTCAAGTGTTCGTTCCTAATTGACTTAAATAGGCCTGCTTGCTAGTCTGTTTACATTGTGCAGTTCTTACCCTTTCATTTAATTGCTGAATGTCATTACGGTGTAGAGAATGATCGCTATTGACTCTAGAGAATACTTCTCATCAGTTTCCTGTGCAGTTCTGAGCTTGCAATTCCGACTTTCTCTTGCGACCTTCGGAACGCTGGTTTCTAAACCCGGGAAGTGCTTCATAGGGTCTTTTCCGCACTAAGCGAAAGCCAATAGTCTCAAGTAATTGTTCCACTTATTTGTTTTCTTAAGCATATCAATCAATGCCTGGGCGTGCGTCTGCGGATCAGCTGCAAATGGGACTTACGGCACCTTAGGATTCATTTATCCTCACACGCGAGTACCAAATAAGCCTCCATACAGAATAGCATGCTGTAAACTCTGATTCATTTCTACGTGTACGTACTGAATTGGTGCATCAGCAGCCGTTATGAAAACAAATGATGACCACTACGTGCAGCCATAGTAATAGTTTATTTAGTAACACTCTAGCTAAAGCTCCTAATCCGCACATGCGCATAGCTTAGTCCGCAACGACTGAGCGAGCTATATTGTTATTTTAGTATTTGCCCTAGGTTGGAGCACTGTAAAGTATAATATGCTGTCGAAGCATGAAATTATATGGCGTGGTAGAAGGAATCTCGGCGTAGATACAGATTTTCACTTCTGGAGCCCTTTTTAAAAGGTTTAGAGCACGAAGAAAATAGTGCCGTACATTTGTCTTGAAATGGTTTATATGTAAAAAGTGTGTACTTTTCTTTCACTCTGCTATCTAAAATGAACTGACAGGAAAAGTAACTTAATTAGCAGAATACTCAGTAAGGCTTTATGTATTATTTTTATTATTTCCAGATGTTTATCATTCCTTTTACTGTTATAATGTAATTAATTTAATGTTTTGCAAAATTTTAAAGCATTTACATATATTATTTTTAATATTGTTGTTAAATAAAGCTGGTAGAATTTAACCAGTTCTGTTTTTAAGTGTACAATGCGTATCAAAGTTCTTAGGCCGCGCGCCCGGCACTTTTGTTATAGGTGAGCACGTCACTAGTTGCCGACTACAGTGGCCGTTTAGTAGCGCTAATGCACTCTGTATAAACTAATTCCGTATCATCTTTTTAAGTAAAAGCTTTGGATAATAATTATCTACATCCTCTGTTTAGGACTGTTTATTGTCCCTTTCAGCATCATCACCCGATATGTTTTCTGTTGAGAAATGGGATGGATGTTAATGTTTAAGCGGCAGTACCTTATTCCACCATGTTTGAGTGATTATGGAAGTTGTATTGTCCTGCCCATAGGGTCTATTAATGCACAGATGAAAGGAACAATTCTTTTCCTTTTAGCGCAAAATAAGTGATATAATATTTTACTATCGAGATATGGCGGCTTCAATCAGCAGAAGTGTGCAAGACAACTTTTTTAATTATATATTTTTTTTTCATTTTTGTTAGAAATAAGGGGAAAATATTTATGAAAGAGTTGTATTGAAGGTTACACACATGTAAAACGGAAATGGAATATTGAAAACAGAGTCACTGGAATTAATGTACAGATATCACTGTATAGACAACAATGCATCTTCTACCAAATTATTAAAAATTTACTGCAAATGTTTCTCTTCGGTTGATCAAGGGGCCGCCTAATCTACAATCGGCGAAACCAGCAGCCCCATTCAAAAAAACATGTTCTCCAATCTTAATAACTTTATTTGAAGGTGTGGATGATAGAAGTAGAGTTCATACAAAGTGCACTGTTCAAAAAGGACAACAGAATGTAAATTACTTTTATGTTGCTTGTTCTTCAAGAGCAGTCTCATGTAGTCCTAAACAAAACTTAACTTTTTGCATAACATAATCAATATGGAATTCCTGCATCATTCAGAGAATTTTGTATAGTTGGAGCTGAGTAAATAATATATTGTTATGTCTTGTTTAGAACTGTCAACAATACCAGTTGTAATTTGCCATGGCATATGAGTCTCACTAAATAATTATTTTATATAATGTTTAATTTCATTCAAAATGTTGGTTTCTTGAAAATGTTTACATTAGAGGATATCTGTAATGTATTTCCTGTTTGTAACTTTTCAGTATCAATAGCACTTATAATTACAAGTATATATATTATAGTTTAGGGTGCGTCAGAAAAAAGAATACTACCAACAGAATGGGAAAAGTGGGCCCTGCAGGAAGAAATGTGTTCTGCTGCTAGGACATCATATGCAAAATCATTTTTAAAAATTTGTCCTACCGGTCTATGTAGAAGAGTCTTTCCGAAAGCGCTTTCGCCAACACTTTACTCTGTACGATTAGCCATTTAGTGTCGCCTCTTCCAGAATATATGCGAGTTAATTTTTTCACATTTTTTTTAAATTAATCCCAGAAATTAAAGCTACAGTAAGATTGGGAGACTGAGTTCACAAGTTCGTATATAAATCTGTCAGGAATAAACATTTCATTCGTGTAAACATTAGCGGTAAGTTCAATGTAGTATGCAAAACAGCCATTCACCTATGCTCTTTAACTGTCAAATAATAATAATAATAATAATAATAATAATAATAATAATAATAATAATAATAGTAATAATAAAAACTCTATATTCCTTTCGACGCTAATGGCGTACTGTATTCCGAATTAATAATCAGAGAGGAGTTTTTCATAAAGGAGAACAGTATTTCACAGCTCAAATAACAAATATTGTGTGAATTCGGTTAACCATGGTAATATAACCAAACTTTTCTAGAGAAAAATGTAAGTATGAGCTTAGTTTTTTCATCACTACAGTCCTGTCCAAGTTCATCCACAAAACCTTTGAATGCTTTAAGGATCATACTGTTAGTTCTTATTTCACAGTAAATTTTGTAACATTTGATTTTAACAATTTTACAGATCTTTACGAAGATGAATACAAAATTCCTGTTTCTCAATTAAATTTGAGAGAAATTTCCAAACGATAGGCAATGCTACCGTAAAATTCTTTAAACATGACCCTACTTGAAAGTTTTCCATTGCCTTAAAAATAATTAACATTTCAAGGGTCGAGCAAAACACACAAGAATTTTTTCTTAAAACTCATCCTGGTACTTGATAAGCCAACTGTTAACAGAAAACTTACATAGAATCATAACCGCTTTGTAAATACATACAAATTTTTCCTTCGAAAAGAAACAACTCCTAACAAAAGTCACCTGTTTAACGTCATGGCTGGCCTGTTTGAGAATCGGCTTATTCTGTTTTATTGACTGAAATGAGCAACATGCCCAAAAGTATTCAGTCTTAGTTGCAGAAAGATGAAACAAAGTTCAGCGCCTAAGAAGGCTTAATTCCTAATGCTCTTCACAGTGGTCTCGTTTTAACCCCACACACTCAGCATTTCAGAAAGGTAAGTTTGCCTTGTTATGAATCACACTAAAGCTAAAATAATGACCAACACACCAAAAAGCATAATAGAAATAAATGGTGAAGAGATTTAGTATGTAGATGACCAGGCCGTCTCGTTTGACCATAAAATGGAGGAGAGTAGCACAAGCTTGCAAAGCCTTCTGATCTCTAAAGTTGATATTGCAAGATGCATCTCTAAACAAGAAACCGAGACTCGAGGCATTCAACTCGTGTGTCTTCCCGGTGCTGATATATGAATGTCAAACCTGGTCTCTTACCGACAGCAGCTGAGCATAGCAAAGCAATAAGTCAAAGGAAAATGTATTTTTTTATTCCTTTTATTTAAGGACGCTCTATAACATCTCAGGTCACCAGCGTCCCATTTAATTCGGGGCGTGAAACGGCCGACAAATTTTTGCTGAGGTCTCTTCTTTCAGGCTTGAGGTTCTTTTTCATGCCGTAAATGTACGACACGGGACCCACGGCTTTACTTCCCTTCCGAAGGAAGCCATACTTAGGATTTTTACACCCGAAAAAATCCATTGTTTCTGGCCGGGTAAAGGAAAATGCAGAGACAGATCCTAGGTATAGCATTGAAAGACACGATCTCCATCACTAGCCTGTAGAAATTACAGAATCAGAAAGCATCATGGACAGAGCTGCAGTGATAAAATGGAAATGGGAGGGCACTTGGCGAGGTAACAGCAGACAGATAGACGCAGATAACCACCATGTGGAACCCCAACGCAGAACAGGGGACTCCAGGACGATCGAGAAGAAGATGGTCAGACACTTTCAAGGAACATCTCGGAGTTCATTGGTCAAACATCGCCCACAATAGAAGTAAGTGAAGTAGAGTCAGAAGATTCATAAAGGATAAGAATCAATAAAACATTACAGTTTTTTTCAGTATAATCCCTAACTCATGAGGAATAGCTCACGTGATTCACAAAATCAGTTTTTCGCTCTAGCAGGAGGCCTTAGCCCTTTACAGGACATAATGGGCTCTTTCGCTTCAAGTTTTAGGATAGCTGTCAACAACGCCCCTGCGTTCCGCTAGATCTAGCGGCTGTCAAACAGCCTTCGTTTCTAGGTCGTGCAAAATTCCCATATCACCAGTAATTATGTCTTTGAGGAATGCATTTCCCTCTTGGTACACTTCAGAATGTTGTCCGCGACTTCAAGGTAGAATTGTTTTTAATTGCTGCGAATACAGTATGAGCAAGAATTTCGCCGGAAATGCCCAAATCCTCAGAAATAATTGAGTGAGCAAAAGCGGTACTGATGCAAGCTCAGTAGCATTTCTTACACTTACATCTTTTCTAAAGCATTTCTGCTTGTCGATCGCTACCCTTCATCTTAGAACCGGCTAAACCACTGAATATCCGGTGCATCGTGCTCTCAAGTTCACTGAAGCTTCCAATCGTCAAGCTTTTGGTAAAACTTGATGCACACCGCTGGTTCACAAGTTCCGTTATTTCAGGTTAAATGAAAATGCGAAACAATATCAGACCTCATAGAAGCGAATTTTACACTTAGCTATGCGCATGCAAGTTCTGTCCTCTCTGCAGCTATTGGGTTTACTTAGAGATATAAAGGTCGGATACTTTTTGAACATACTGTGGGTGCCTCGCGTAGGTCAGGTTCTTATTAATCATCCGATAGCCTTCGTTGTTCGTTTTCTATGTACACATTTGAATAAGCTACAACCCTGATAAGCATTGTTCATGGATGCTACATATTCAATAATATGGATACAAAAAGTTTTATGGTTGACTCGCCCGTGGCTACTGAGGATGGCGGGCCGGCCAGCAACAGAAGGTACTCCTGACGAATCGGATGTAATATTTCCTCAATTGATTCAAGCTCTTACGATTACCGCACAATTACAATGGAAATAAACACATATTTTATGATAGAAGATGTAAGAAATGTTGTCAGCCAGGCATTTCCGGCTATGTTTAAGTTCATTTTCATTAATTTTTTGCCAAATCCTAGTAGAGAATTTTACCCGAATCTCAGGATCGCGTGGCAACAACTCGTGAACCATAATGACTTTGCCTGGTAACCTGTCACGCTGAGTTCATCAAAATTTCTGTTTCCTGTCGGAGTGGAAAATCTTCCCCACTTCATCTGGCTTCTCCTTTTTACCCTTTACTTCGATTAGATCCAGTTTCTCTAAATTTGTTTACAAATTTTCGCATAGTATTTCTATGTGGATCAGGCGATTTTCTAATTTTTTTTTTTTGCATGAACTATTAAAATATGAATAAGCACAGTCAACAAATGTAACACTCTGTACCATAAGTACGACTACAATTGTTCAAATGAATTCTACTACTACTGCAATGAAACTGGAATGATTCAGAGGTCCCAATGTGTGTCAAACCATATGCGAGTTACCGCTGGGGCTGACTGGTTGACTCGAACGTGAAATCACCCAATGACAAAGTTATATTCCTCATTTTAGTATTATTTCTACAGAAAATTGCGTTCTCGTGTGTGAAATGATATTTACAAATCCCTTATGTAATTTTATCTTAGCAGTCCATTACCTTCACCTATCAGACGAGAAAAATCTGTGCAGGGAAATTATTTAAATGAAAAATGCAAATTCCTGAATTAGGATTTCCTGCAAAATGGTACAAGATGCCTCAAATTCTAAGTATGCAAAATATAAATTTAGAAATAAACTGTAAAAGGTGCAAACTGCGCCACGAACTCCTCGCATATAAAATTCGGCCGGTTCAACAGAAAAAACATATTGAAGTGATTTAGTCGGCAACAGTTACAGCCAAATTATGAGATTGTTTGTTTGTGGCCTCACTTTGGGCTCCAAATTTGTAAAGCGGTTTAGTAGGCTACGGCTAAGTGTCCCAAGTTGGGCACTAATTTTGAAGCCATTTGTTGTTGGCGTCGAGCAACCTCACATTTTGATGCTAACTTTGAAGCAGTTTGGTAAATTAATGATTTCTTCGGTGTTGTTGCCTAAGATTCATTTTGACAATTTCTAGGAGTGAATTCTGCTATTTTGCTGATTCGTACTCAATAGAACTGGGAGAGGAGTTCAATGGTGTATATAAGCATGCGATACGACATAATATATATTATATATTGATTGGTACTTTATTATGTTCAAAATCTTTCGCGTTCTCTGGTGTTTTGCGTACGATAGACTTGGCTGCGCCGAATGTAAACTTAATTGCTGCATGTGAAACATACAGATGAGTGCCGCGGTGCGTGAAACTGAAAACTGCTTAACTAGTATTGGAACTGTGTAACTGATATCTGTTTCTCAGCTGAGTATCAACTTAAAAACTTACTAACTGATGTATACGAACTACGTGCCTGTGTCTTAAGTAAAGCGTGTTATCTGCCTCTGAACCGATTCTGTGAACTGCGTGCCACAGTGACCTCGAACTTAAGAGTACTGCGAACTGTTTTTTGCGAGCTGTGGACATTTTGGCGCGTGCAGATCTTATAACTGCGTCTGAGAACTGAGAACCGCTTGCCCCAGCGCCGCAAACGCTTCCTTATATATTAAATTCAAATCAAGTAATCGTTGGCTGAACGATTGCACTGGATCTCAAAGGCACGCGCAAGTTTCGCGCCTATCTTTGAAAGTTCAAACATACATTTTCCATTGGCTGGTTTAAGTTGGCTTTCCACGCTTGCCATTCCCCATTTGTTGAAAGTTTCAAACATTTTGTTAGCATTGGCTAATTTACAACGTCTATCGGGATCAAAGTCCCAAATAGATTTAAAAGGTCTTCAATTTTTTAACCTTGCAACAGCAGTCCTTTTAAAAAAGGGGGGGGGGCGGGGCTTCACACCCTACCCTGGTTTGTTCCTATTGTGTAGATTTTCAACACCTTGTTGACTTTCCAAGTTACCGTAACCGAAAAACATCAGAGGCTTTCTCCTTTGTCGACGTACAGTTCGCATGTTAGCATTATGCTGTATTATACATATATGTTTCACAATTCATGAAATATTATGATAATTATGTTTGTAACATACATATTGTATTATGTTTATATGTCGGTAAGGCTGGGCCGTAAGGACAGTTTCAGTATTGATTTGTTTCTACCAAAGTAATGTTTCATTATTTAAAAATAAAACAAAAATTCAGATTATTTGTTTATACTTCTTGCAGTAAGTGATTGTGCGAAACTTAGAAACAGGCTGACAGTTTTCGATCATTCAGTCATTACTTAGTAACAAACCAGAGGCCGAATACATTGCAGCAGCTTTCAATTTTAGCGTGCTGGATTTTAACATTTGACTTGTGCTCGAATATCTTTAATACAAAAGAATTGAACAGTTCATAAGGGGTAAATTTTCTTCTTATGAAAATCCTATTTCGATATTTTCTCACACTGAGAATTAAATTCAACTATACCTGAAGTCCCTGTGATAAATTAATTAAAGTTTACTTACAGTTTTTGTGTGTGCTTAACGGAGGGAGGTTTGCTGCTTAGCAGTATTCAAAAAACAAATTCAAAAGGAACGAATTTCAATTATTATTTATTTTACGACATGCCTCAGTTTGAAACAAATAGCACGCGGCAGTCACTCGTTTGAGTCTGGATTAAGAACATCTTTGCAGCTCTCTATTCGCGCTATTACTCTTTATATGTAGTTGTTGGTAACTATGGCGTTGTTTATAACGCGGGATAACGGGTACCAAGTGTGGAATCCGCTACGAGAAATAAATCACGCTCCTTATTAAAACTCCGGGCAAGGTAATACCGTTGCCAGATAACGCCTCTCTTGTTGTTATCTTACTAATGCTGCAACCCCCCTCCCTATGCGTGTGTGTGTGTGTGTGTGTGTGTGTGTGTGTGTGTGTCGAAATGTGTGCGAAATCTGCAAGGGGTAACATTTCCTCCGTGATTTAATAACAACTACAGGGGTGCACAAAGACAGCACTAAATTACTTAGTTGCCTAGTATAAATTTACTGTATTGGCACACAATTTGTTTTGGAGGTTGAAAGAGATTCTCGCGGTTCAATAAATTAGGTAAATATGGTTCGAACTTTTAATACTTTATCTTTAACCAAGTTCATAATATAAATGCGAAGGCTGTTCAGTAAAGAATAGTCATAGTTTTGCAGGCATAGTTTCTCGCACTAAAAGTTAATTTTACAATTAGTTCGTTAGCCTAATGCGTAATGTACACGTGGTACCAATTTCATTGTTATCACTTTCTGATCACGTCTTTGAGAGGTGCGCAAGTTGAGGCATGAGCAGTTCCGCCTACAGCAAAATGGAGGTGACGGGCGAAAACAATATGCTACTCTGAAATTTCCCTTCGTCTCAGCAATTCTTTAGTTGGGTTCTATGCAATGTTACAGGGAGTCCATGGAGATTATTCTTTCCTATAGCACAGTTCAAAGATGTTTTAAACTGTTAAGAGGGGAGACAGTTAATTTCAAAGGAAGAAGTCAAAGACCCGAAGCCTCAACTCTAAGGACGAAAGCATTAAAATTGCTTCTGTCATTGTGACAACGGATCGTCGAATTGAAAAAAAAAGTCCAGAATTCTGAAATTTTCATTACCACCCACAAGTTGGTAATTGGAAAGTTGCATATGAGACGTGTATGTACACAGTAGGTTCTAAGACTGCTGATTCCCGAACAAAAGGATGTTCGCGTGCAGGTTTGCTTGCGATTGAAGTTTCTTTCAAAGATGATCACGGCTGATGAAACTTGGCTACATCATTTCGATCCTGAGAGCAAATAGCAAAACTCTGTGAGAAAATCTCCATCATCACGAACAGCAAAAATAGCAAAAGTGGCTCATTCTGCTATAAAAGTTATGATCATCTCAGTTTTCGATATTCAAAGAATGGTTTTCCAGCATGT
Source organism: Metallyticus violacea (assembly GCA_030762175.1). Classification (NCBI taxonomy): domain Eukaryota; kingdom Metazoa; phylum Arthropoda; class Insecta; order Mantodea; family Metallyticidae; genus Metallyticus; species Metallyticus violacea. The sequence goes on from CM060842.1 coordinate 64,605,103, forward strand.
CGTACCTGCATGCACAACTGTAACCGGGCAATACTACAGAAACGTCCTTAAACTCTGCAAAGCCATATCACATGCAAAAAGTCCCATTTTCTTGCAACAAGCTGGATGCTGCACTAAGATAATGCACGACAGCATACCTAAAAAGTGTAGTATCTCACAAAAATCAATCTGAGTGTGTCCTCATCCTCCCTGTAGTTCAGATTTAGCTCCATGTAACATTTTTTTTCCCCTCAAATTGAATAAAACACCTTTAAGGGATGCATTTTCCATCTTCAGAAGCAGCGGTGAATGCTGTGGGGGCGATTCTTAAGATCTGTCAAAAAGGGTTTCCAGCATATCTTTGAAGACTGATAGAAATCCTTGGGACTACTTCGAGAAAGATCAACAAAATTAAGAGGATGAGTGAAGGATGCTGCCAAAAATAATTATAGTCAAATTTTATTTAATTTGTGATAATTTTAATAGCATAGAAAAAACCAAGGGTTCTATTTTATTATTAAAAGCATTGTGTCACTCATGTTAGTTGTTTAATAACAGCCGTTCAACTAAAACATTGACTCACACACATGAATAGAATACACTTGTTCTCAACTCGCCCATACACCTACAAAATCCACAGTGTGAGTATTGCACCTAAAAGAGTCTACCTCACTGTTTAGCCAGAGTTCCGAACTGCCAGTGTGTTTCTCTCCGCAAAGAATTTTGTGCGTTACGGGCTGTCCGCAGAAACTCCAAAACCTGACGGCGGTTAACTTGTCTAGCGACTTTGTTTTGTTACATGATAGTACCAAACCGCATATGGTGCATAAACGGCAAATGTCCCCAAACTTTACAGCTGAACAGGGCTGGAGCACATCAATGGACTGGCGAGAAAAAATGCTTAAAATCCTTCTTATACAATTAAAGAATAGTTGTGACAGTAATGAACAAATTTTGTTGCAGTGGGCAGAGAAATATATGTCTCCGTTCCCCCAATTATCTGAATGTTACAATTATTCTTAGACCCTAAAAGATCGTCAAAAATGTGAATCTATCTTTTAAGTTTCAAGCTTAAAATAAATAAAGGAAACTTTTTTTTTTCCATTTAAAGCTTACATAATGTATAAATGAGTCCCCAGATCTTAAAAATATGAAATTATATAAACAATACAGGGGCTTCGTATAACGAATTTTATGTGCGTGAAATGTGACAGTGAAAACAATTTCATGTTCAGCTGCACGCCTCTCCATGAGATTAATACTAGCATTTCTCCAAAATTTCCATTCCATTCCATTCCATTCCATTCCATTTTTTTTTTTTTTTTTTTTTTTTTTTTTGCGTTTAAATGGAGTAATTAAACTCTTCAAGGAAGTATTACCTTCAAAATTTTAGAAAAACGCCATGTGTTTTAATAAGAATATTTTGCTTGTTCTATGAAGTTAACAGCTGTAATTAAATTATTCAACAATTATTAATATTTTTTTATCAGATTGCGCTCTGGTGAACAGTAAAAATGCCTCTTACTCGCATGCACTTTTCTTGCGCTACTAACTAGGAAAAAGTTTTGGTTTGAAGAAAAAATGTTGGTTAAAATATGTACAGAAATTTAGATTGGATTGTAAAGGACATAGGATAGTTCGGTACTTCGACTTGCTCAAGGACTGCCGTTTGTGCCTACGCCTCAAAAAGAAGGCTTCGTCCCCAAATAGTCAGACTCTTTAAAAAAAAGTTTAGTTCTAGACCCCCGGGACAGAAACGTTTCCAAAGCGCAAGCCACTGTCGCCGCACATGGCACCAGCCTACCTCCTCGATCCTATATCGTAACCAATTGAATAAGATGACTTGGATTGGGAGAGCGAAAATGTTATGTGAAGGAAAGGCTCATCACATGCTTTCTCCAAAGCGACCAGAGCCACAAGAAAATTCTAGGGATTTGAACACGAGACCTCGCGAATGAGGGTTATCATCTGAGCCATCCCATTCGATGTACAGAGGCTTATAATAATGATGAAGACCATCAAGATGTTCATCTGTTTGAGTGATAGCTAACACACTTCTTCAAAAAGATACTTTCTACAAAATATGAAGTAAAGCAATAAACAGCAACACCTGAACAATATTCTAAACCACTTCCCATTTATAAAAATATATCCGAATTACTTGTAGTCGAGAACATGTACAGGATTCATATAACCGGCCGACTGCCAGGAACATTGAAATGTAAATCGATATTTGATCTTTCATCTACGAAATTTGTTCAGAAGCTTATTCTCTTTGGGGGGGGGGGGGTATTTTATATTTATTGGTCCACTCCGCACTGTTTTGTGTATTTTTATAGAGAATCCTCATGTACATTATTTTCAAGAAGTGTGTTGGCATACATTAGCCAATCAAAGTGTTACAAAAAAATGGGATGTTCATCACTTTGTGAGGAAAATCTCTGTGCACATTTTAAACCAACATTCCTGTACAAGCAGGAACTGTTTCCTTATTAAGTAACCTGCCCATTCTTCATACTTCGTATAAGGCTTTGAGTCGTCTCGCTGTAACCGGAATTGATTTCCTATGACTTCGCTTTTCGCCTTGAACGGCGCATTTCAAATATGGACGTAATTCAAAGAACATGATGAAGTGGTTGATGGTAATTCCGAAACAGGTCTTTAAGATCATCTTGAGAACAGCAAAGGGACATTGGCATAAAAGGATGAGATCTCAAATGGAGTGTTGAACTAGATCTGTAAATTTCCTGTATTAATTACAAGGGTGAATACTTTACGGACAGTCCTGATATAAAAACAAAATTTAATTTCTTTACGATCAGTACTGCTAACATTGATTAAGGATTGCCACTTGATCTGCTTCTCAACTAGTGGTTGTGTCCCCCGTATTGCCTTTAGATTATCTCACCTTAAAAACAAGAAGGTACTGTCTACTTCGACAAAGTTAGTGTCATAAAATTTGGAGCCCATCGCTAAAACTGTTGGGATAAAGGTTAATGATTTCAAAACTTGTATTTAGTTGTTTATCATTTATTATTATTATTATTTGAAAAATAGTTACCAAATTATAAAGAAGGTTTGATATTAAAATAATATTTGTGTTAAATATTAACCTAAATTATTCTTTTCTAAATAACGCATAAACTAACAATTCCCTTCTTATGTTCATACTTATTAATAATAAATTTCGAGACAAAGTTTTGAATTAAGTTGTAACTTGTCCTCTTTTTCTGCTACCAAAGTAATATCAATTACCTTTAATTTGACACACTCCTTTGATGCCCAGATAAGATTTAGGAAATGTGGTGAATAAGCAATGTTATAATTCATATGCATAATTAACAATCATTTTGGAGAAATGGTGCTCCTGTAATGACAAAAACAGCAATATTGCTTTTAAATATATAAACCTTTGAAAAATGCTACATGTAATATACAATCATTTTATTTAAATGTTGAAAAAATTAAAATATTGAAAACATTTTACAAAAATCATAATAAATCAAAAATTACAAACCTTGCAATACCCTGGGTCCCTAGATGCTGAGAAGGCTTCGAACATAACAATTTAGAACGGGCAATAAATGTATTTTTTCCCCTGGTCTCCAAGCAATTTCCCTGTAAGCAACGGAAAAAGGAGCGAACAGGTCAAAAATATTACTCGCACTCTTTCAAAAATTTTTCTTACCTGGCCCAATCACTGGAAACCTAAAGCAAGTGAACGCAGCTCTCTGATGTGAATCGTGAAGTTGTAGGCCTTATACAAGCGGGCGTGACGTCACAAAGGTTCGCATTTTCATAATGTTAATTCTTGTACGGATGATCGTTATGATTACTTCTTTACATAATATGACAAATAAAATAAACAATAAGCTTTAAATAAAAATAAACCATAGCTTTAAATAAAAATTAACTTAATATCGCAAATAAAATAAACAACAAGCTTTAAACAAAAAAAAAAAAAAAAAAACCTTAAACAACACTTTTCAAAGTAATAACTTCGTAAAGTATTCACTTCAAATTAAATAAAAGAAAATTCAAGTCATGCCCATAACACCTGGTTTTTATGAGGGCCAAAGAGCGGATAATTGTATCGTGAAAAGCATTACTTTCCATTTATTTGGGCACACTATGTTGTTATTAATTACTTTTTCGTAATACTTTCCGAAAATATTTTCTAGAACACAGCAAACTTTCCTGACAAATGTAATTAGCTCCATACTGCTAAATTACATGTTTCATGAAAGTCAATCCCTATTTCTTCAACTTTCATTTACAAAATATTTATGAAAATGTTCCTGCGATTCCCAATATTCAAAAAGGTATTTTCAAATTCAGGGGAAATCAAAGTCTGAAATAATGTACGCATATGCAAAATTTGAAATATGAAATCTGTTGGCTGTTTCAACCCCTCCCCCTACACAACTTAAGTGTGAGTTCCTCCCATCCTGGAGACCTTCTGTTGCCACATTTTCTTCCAAAGCAATAAGATTTTTACAATTGTTACAGTCTTTTACTTATTTCATTGTGGAGTGTGAAACATATTGTGCTAAATAAAATAAAACGGAAGCAATATCGAAATCAGGTCCCTCTTCTCTTGATTGACAGTAGAACTAAAGCTCATTGCATGTCAATTCCGTTGAGGTTTCACATACATTTAAAGAAAAGTCTTATATCAGAATTTCCCTTACAATGAAATTTTCAAAACATCAATCAGTCAAGTTGATGAAAGTTTCTGTTGCATCTCTCAATGGAAATAATATATCCAAAGTTAATTTCGTGTATGCTTAGAAGATGTGTGTTTATTAAAATGTTGCTATGACTCCCGGAATTGTACAACCCTTTTAAGAAGCGAAATATTTTCATCCCCAAGAATTGAATTGGCTCTCTTAACGGATTCATGAGAGTTTTCACATTAGCAATTTTCTATCCTGAAAGCATAACTTTTATGAATTCTGCACTACCCACTGGACACTCGTCTTTAAAAAATATTTCTAGAGTCACAATATTTTCCTCGTCAAAAAATCGAACAGCTAGTGAAACATTCTGGCGCTCAATAAGTTTGTGTGTGTGTGTGTGTGTGAGAGAGAGAGAGAGAGACAGACAAAGCTGGTGCTAACTTTTCAACAGTACTTTATTCTGAAAAGTAAAGAATTTTGAAATTCTTTACATTGTCACTTAAAACAATTCTTTTGTCCTCAATATGTGGATAAATGAAGCTTTGTTCTTCCTTACCTTGTTTGCCAATTATTTCCAATACTTCAGTACAGTATCAAAAACGCATTTTTTGTTGACTCAAAGGGATTATGAATATCCGGTTTAATGAGACCACCACAATGAAGTTAAATTGTATTCTATTCATTCAGTTGTTGTCACTTATTAGTGACAGCACAACAAATCCACATTCATATAAAACTTTAACTGCCCGAAGTATTAATTTCTTTAATTCCTCTGCATGCAATGTTTTAACAACATACATTAGTATCAAATAACGAGGTTAACATGAATGCCCGAATTTTGCTAGTAATATCATTGGTCTCTGGCTAACTTCTAAGCGATTCGCTATAAATGCCATTTTCTGATTTAAATAAATATAATCCAAAGTACATCAATAATTATCTCTAAGCATTTAACTTTCTCCTGCAAATAATTTATTTGAGATGCTTTGAGACCCACTTCACTTTTTATATCAGCACCTCTTCGTTTTAAATAAGAGGAGCGGGGATTTCTCATTTGAATGTTTGCATCAGGAAATGTAAGATATTGAAGGTGACCAAAGGAATGTCTCTCGTGAACACCTTGATTGTGTAGGTGTACTGAGTTAATCTTTTAAAAATGTAAGTTTATGAATGAGTCGCAATGCCACATTAGAAATTTTAAATTATAAATGTAGTCTTCAATAGTTGAGCACAAATAATTTATTTTCGCATCTGTTTCTACTGAAGTAATTTTTTTTTAATTTTAATTCTGCAATACTTACATCCTGATATCTTGGTTCTACATCAGGACGTAATACTCCAGATTTCATTTATTTATTCCTCTTATATCTTTCAATACAATTTAAATTACAATTAAATTTTACAGATTTTAAAATCTACACTACTAATACTATGACTAAACAAAATTAAAACTTCAAAAACAAAACCGGCACTGGAATCCAGCACTACGGCTATTTACTATGACTTATAATAACATCTACAATTGCAACTGGTACCCAGTAGCAATGATTACATTTAAACTTTATTAATTTACAATTATTATCCAATTTACTCTATGCGTCTTCATTTCTGCTAACGCTCGGTATCCGGGCTGCTCCCCACTGGAATTCCTGGCAACAGAACCTGGACATCAGTGGAGTTGCTGTCGGTCTCAAGCAACAGCTATACTGGACCATTGTGTGTTGACAGTGTAGTTTCCTTCGCTTCTCTCCTTCTCTTGACCTCTGTCTACTTCTTCTCTCAACTGCTTCGTTTCCGCCCGAAAACTGCCATTACTCCTTTCTTCTGTCAGTTCTGCTCTCTTCTTCTTATTCAAATTGGGTGTTATCTTCTTTATCATCTTTTTCTTCAACTAATTCTAGTTGTAAATATCTTTCTTGCCTTTCCCTGATTCTCTCGGATCTTCTAGGGGAATATACCATTTCTGGCCTTTGGATTTTTTCTCTTGTTTGTTTTTTGCCGTTTTTATACTCTGCCATTTTGCTTGATATTTTATTTGTTAGCTCGTTCAATGCCCTAAAATCATCTTCGTCTCTCACGATGTTCAAGATGTGTTTCCCAGCAAGTAGTCGTCTTTCTTCTGCTACAAATGACTGGTATTTAGGGCATTCAAATGAGACATGTTCCGGTGTATCGGTGTATCGGTGTATCTACTGAAGTAGAAAGACAACAATCTGGTTTCTTTGCAGTATCTACCCAAACTATTTGATTTTCAGAAAAATGAGAATGCGAATACAAAATGTTTGCCGGGCTCAAAATCTGCTTGACGATGAAACGGTTTTGTGAACTTCAACAATTGGAACCTAATTATGCCACTGTTTGTTTGTGGTCCCACGTTGGATGCCAAATTATGAAGCTGTTTAGTAGGCTACTGCTGTGTGCCCCAAATTGGGCACTAATTTTGAAGCGAATTGATGTGGACGTTGTGATGCCAATTTTGAAGCGGTTTGGTAAATTGATGAATAATCATTTGGTGTTGTTGTCCACGCTTCAATGACAGCAATTTATCGGGGTGAAATCTATTATTTTGTGGACTCATACTCAACATGACTGGGCGAGGTGTTCACTAGTGTAAATAAACACACGATGCGACGTAATATATATATTGGTACTGTATATTGGTCAAAATTTTTCCCGTCCTCTGGTGTTTTGCGTACGATAGACTTAGCTACGACGTACAAACTTAGTTGCCGCGTGTAAAACTTACAGATGAGTGCCGCAGCACGTGAAACTGAAAACTGCTTAACTGATGTATTGGAACTTGCAACTGAACTACGTACCTGATAACTGCTTCTCAGCTGAGTATCAACTTAAAAACTTCCAAAAACTGATGTATCAGGAATGCGTGTCTGCGTCCTAAGTAGGACTTGTTATCTGCATCTGAACCAATTCTGTGAACTGCGTGCCACAGCGACGTCAAACTTATGAATACTATGAACTGGGGACATCTTGGCGGGTGTAGAGCTTATAACTTTGTGTAAAAATCGAGAACTGCTTGCCCCAACGCTCTCTTATATATTAAATTAAAATTAAGCAATCGTTGGCATAGCGATTTCCACGAGATCAAAAAGGCAAAGATATATATTTTCCATTGGCTGGTTTAAGTTCACCTGCTGCGCGTGCCATTCGTTATGTTTTTAAAGTTTCAAACATTTTGTTAGCATTGGCTAAAGTCCAACAGTACAACTCCTATCAAAAACCAAGTCCCAAACGGATTTAAAATTCCTTCGGTTTATTAACGGCAGTCCCTTTCAAAAAGGGGCTTCACACCTCACTCTCGGATTTCTTATTGTGTAGTTTTATGATCCTGTTGTTGGCTTTCCAAGCTACTGTAACCGAAAAACAGCTTTCTCTTTTGTACAGTTCTTACATTGAAATTAATGTTTATGACACACACACACACACACACACACACACACGCACACAGATATATACCTTAAACGAAAATGAGGCGCCGTTAAAACATGAACGAAAAATTATTAATAGTTTGCATAAATGACCTGCTTTTAAAACGCTGAAACACACGTATAACATTTAATTTTAAATAAGCGTTACACTGCCGAACAAAAACGGAAGAGTATGGGAGGGGTTGGGAAGATTACCTCCAAAAGTTTTTGAACACTTGTTCATGTTCCACAGATTTAAAATTCTAATAACCACTAAACATCGAAAAATATTGATTTGCAACTCAAAGTGTATTCGCTTATTAAGGATTTTCCCCCATAGAAACATGCCACCTAGATTTTCTTAAAAAAGAAAACAAATAAAATGATTTTACGAACACTCCCTATTTAAATATTATTTTTATACACAAGATCTAAAATAAATAAAATTAAAAGGAAATTTAGTAATAAGATGATCAAAATTACAAACATAAATAATTTATTAGAGTTACGGTCTGCCATGGTTGAAAACTGTTCATAGGTTTTCATTCCTAACCCAGTTTGTAATGAACCTTATTTCGACTTTTCAGCATAAAATCACCTGCTTGTCTAAAATTGCAGCAAAAATTTTTTATAATGCAAATGGAACGGGTTACAATCAATATTTGAAGACAGATGACACAGATTATGAAAAGCCATAGACTGTAGTGCAGATCCTTGAGAGAGCTTCCCCTTCTGTGAGGAAGAAGGGAGGGAAAGAGAAAGAGAGAAGGGGGTAGTCGAGGAGGGCGCCGAGAAAGAAACTTTGCACAACCAGACAGACAAAGCCACTGTATGTGGTTTGCAGGTTCCGTTCTTGCATTGGGAAGGGTCAAATTCCCTCCCCAGTACCGAAATGTATGGATTACTGCTCCCGCGGCGCGACCCTTCTTATGCAATAGAAGCAACAAACAAGGGAAACTTCAGACATGAATAATTGTTTCTATCATTCCTGTAGTCAGCCTTCCTTTCGCAGCTTGCAAATCAAACCCTGGATTTGACTTGTGTATTTAAATAATTTGTCAAAATGGGAGCAAAAAGACAAGAGAGCTCTTTCCTTCTCAATAAACGGTTTGGACAGAATTTGTGATTCAGCACAAACAACCCTATTATTTCACAGACTCAGCAAGCTTAAGATTCTCTGATTTGTATTTTATTCCATTCTCCCTATTCATTTCAAGACAAATCAAGCAGTATCTGATAAGCAACGTTGCTCCCGTTTGTGGCTGTTCTATAGCTGCACTCGCTCCATTTATCCGGTTTTTTTTTTTTTATGGAAAGTAAACATTCGCTCCTTAGTATACCGAAGTATCTTGTTAATTATTGTGCCATGGTGATTTTTTCAAGCTCCTAATTAAATATTCTTCACATCTAATTGCATTAGATACAAGTCTGCAGTAGGCGCTGGATGAGAGAGAATGAATTCTGCATAATGGTGATATACCCTCGTACTGTCAAGTATGTGTAGTTCAAGCAATTAACTTGAACCGGGGGTCCATTAACGATGACTTGCGTAAAGATCGCTCTGTGTAAACCTCTTCACAAACATGTCAAAAAGTGAAGGCAATGATCGGCCTGTCATAGTTAACATAATAAGCTTTTAATCTGAGCGTTTCAGTTGATACGATTAAGTAATCATTCATTGGTATCTGATGATTTAAAAGTCTTTTCACCAGAACAGATTTCAAAGAAGGAAATTTTGGTCTTGCTAAGTAAATCCTGATGAATTTTTCTCTAAGATTGTAGCTGGAAATGAAACATGGATTCACCACATTAGCATAACAAGAGTCTATATTTGAAGACATCTCAGTCTCCAAGAAGTTCCGTGTGTGTCGTGTGTCATTCGCCCTGGAATGGACATACATACAATAATTCTGATGTTCATATACATTTTCGTATTGTTTATGTGCTCTGTGAGTCGCCCTGTAATTTAGTATTTCATTTAAGAAATTGCCCAAAAATAGCCAGTTTGGTCTATTTACAATTATGTTTATAGAAATTTCTTAACCCTAAAACTCATATTCTTATTCTATTCATGAAATAGCCCTAAGCCCATATTTGACTCTTCTCTATTGGTATTACTGACAATCGACATTCGTCTGTTGCAAGATGGCTTGAAAAGTGAAGTATTCATAATACAAATATACACTCACAATTTCGTAAGCAAAATTTAGGGAATTATATTTAAATTCTTATTGTATTCTGAAATAATCCTAATAAATATCACTTCAGAGTCTGAGCTTCCCGGATACGCACTATGTTAGTGAATTTATCTGATATCCTTTTTTGATATTACTTGTGATAATTTACATTAAACAACATAGCAAACAAAAACAATTTAAAAATATCGGTTGCAAACAAAATTTCCGCCTTCAATATATTACATTAGATTATTGGAAAAGTTAATACACCTAGTTTTTGTTCTAATTTTTCAAATAGTCAAAACAAGGATATTGAAATAAACTGTATCAAATACCAACAACTTTTGGGCACAATTAGGGCAAATTTAGTACAAATATTGAGATAAGAGAATCGTTAACTTTTACCATATAATGATACAGCATCATCATATGGATCAGAGACGTAAATGACGACCGAGCAGCATAAACGGAAGATTCAGGATTCAGAGATGAGGTTATTGCATCTACTAGAAGGATATTTTTAATCGAAGGAATTAAGAAATTAGAGCTGAGTTAAATTTAGAATTGGGTTGTGGATGTCACATAATGAGTTCACTTCGGATATCCTTCAAAATCTCAGTTCCAAATGACCTAATGGGAAGTGTGCATAGTCTTTATGCAGAATATAATGGTACTTTAGTTAGAGACAGTGAGAGAACATCTCAGAAATGACTTTTTATAAATCAAGGATTGATAAAGACACGTACCTTTGAAGCCGGAAATAAGGCTGCCTATATTAATTTTATAACCTGAGGCTGCAGAGTTATATTTATAAAGGCATTAGATTTGATAAGGATAATTATTATGTATAGGTATAAGAAATATTTTAGAGATAGGTAGAACAAAAATAGAAATAATTTGTAACTTGTAACTTACAAAAGGGTTTTGTATACATTTTGTGTAAAATATGTGAGAAAGAGACGAATATGTATACCTGACTCCACTCACTGACCGCTCCTCAGACAAGGCTGAAGAAAGGGTAAACTATCTTTTGTTAGGTCACGAACCTTTTACCCGGGAAATACTTAGGAGTTGACAATAAGAGAAACATGTGGCCGTAACGGGACAGTATTTAACAAAGTCAGAGGTAGCAATAATTTAAGAGAAAATGAAAATGTCAGAACGGAAACGAAAATGTTTTATTACAGGAAAGCCGAAAAATAGCCCATCAACACGTGCGTTATCTCCGAGAACATTTAGAAATCTACAAACTAAGGAAGGCAAAAGATTTTCAATAGAAATCAGAATATAAGGAAAGTGCCGAAATTTACGACAGGTTGTTCTGGGAAAATTCAAGTTCGTGGGAAGACATTAGATCAGGGGGAAAGAATAATTCTAGCCAATGGTCTTCGGATAAAAGTTAACGAATCAGGAGAACTTAAATACAAATAAATAATTTTAGGATAGCCAATGACGAACATGTAACACAGAAATAGATAAAATACGAGGGAATTTAATTTAGCGAAAGGCGTGGCGATGTAGTAGAAAAACTGGAGTACAGAAGTCAGAGGGACATTCACGGAGTCGCACATTCGCACGCTCGCACATTCACACATTCAGTAGAGGTATGAGAGGGAGATACAGTTCAGACGAGATGTAAGACATTCACAGATTTACTTTCATAGATTCACATTCAGACATTCAGGAGAGTGACATTCAGACATTCAGTAGACATTCACAGATTCATAGATTCAGAGGGACACGAGAGGATTCACTCCAGAGATATACGGAAGCCGGCAGCCTAAGTCACACCAAAGCAGTCAGCCTAAGTCACACCAAAGCAGTCAGCCTAAGTCACACGAAAACAATCAGTTCAAGTCATTTCTAAAGCCAGTCTAAGTGAGTAGCGAAGTCAGCGGCGAACAGTCAGGAAGTATTTTACATGTGAATAAAATATTTTAAACAAGTCAACCTTGTGTATTTTTGGGCAACACATTTCTCGTTCCCGTGGATCTGTACTGATCCCGAAACACTCCAGTGGACCCTGAGATAAAATTCAACAGGATTGGAGCAAACGACGTCATCAGTGAGCAGCCCGGGCAGACATCGAAACCACGATCAGCTCAGCGATCAACTACGCCATCCCCCGAGCACCCACTCAATTCCTGCTCCATATGGCATCCCAACGTGGAGGCTCGTAGACTGGAAACGAGAAGCGGACAACAGCCCAGCAGAAGCGGACGACATCAGCCCAGCAGCCGCAGAGACACCAAGAAGGAACCAGAAAGTTTTGCTTGCTACACAACCGTAGGAGCATAGCGGACAACATGAAGAGCTACATCGAGCAGCCCAAGTGGATAGCCGGCCGACATCGCAGAGAGACCGACCGTAAACACAAGGTTTACGAGCAGATACGACGGAACTGGTAACTGGACATCATTGCGAGAACTTCGAACGAGAAGTCACTACAAGAACAACATGCCGCCGACTATTGGGAGAGCAGAGAACAAAGGTAGAAATAAAAGACTGAAATAATCATTTAATTTAGTTAGAAAGTTGTATTAGACATTGTGTGATAGATTTTAAGTATTAAGCAGCAACAGGGCTGAAAATATTACAGTAGGGAATAAAATGTTAATTGGAGAGTTTAGTAGTGAACAGAGGGAACTACAAGAAAAGATGGCAGAACAGAATAGAAAAGAGGAAGAAATAGTTATGGAGGAAAATAGAATAGAATTAGAGAATAGTCAGGATGGGGAAGCAAACCAAGCTACAAAGGTTAGTCAAAAAGGGGTGAATAACGATATTAGCGAGGACAAGTTGGAAATATCAATAAATCAGTTCAAGTTGTTCAGTGCAGAACTTAACGATAGGTTAGAGAAAGGCCAAGCAGAACTTAAAAAGGAATTTCAAAACTACCATGCAGAAATGAAAAAGGAATTTCAAAACTACCATACTGGACTTATAAAGGTATTTCAAAACTCCCAGGTACAACTTATTGATAGGTTAAAGAAGGGTCAGGCAACCACAGATAAAATAAAAGAAAATGAAGATAGCGGAACAAAGCAGTCTCAGATAGAAACCAGTAGCGTAGTTAGCAATGGTTTAACCCAAGACATGCAAATTGAGCACGCTAGTATCCATGAACAGAACCAGGAATTAAACTTAGAGCCTAACACAGATATAGAAAGGAAATTAGAGGAAAATTCGGGAGAACTTAGTAATGATAGGCAGCAAATAGAGAGCGAAAAGGACGATAACGAGAAGTTAGGGGAAATTAATGATAATAGTCAACTAGAACTAGAGGGGAAAACGATAAGTAATGAGGAAACAGGTATAGAAATAGAAGGAGAACAAAATCAAATACTCGAGTTAGGCATAAACCGGGAGCAGGTAATGTGTCAAGAAAAAGCAAAAGGAAAACAGAGTAGTGATCAGAATTCGATCCAAAGACATCACGGGACAGGGGCACAAGTCTCTTTGATTCAGAAAAATTTAGGTGAATATTTTGAGGCAAAAATTGCGAAACCCCAAACCAAAATAAATTGCATAAATGCAAGTGTTCAGAATCCCTCAGAATTCGCGAAAGAACAAATAGCCGAACTCAGGACCGAACCACGCGAATGGAGACCCCCATGGAGTATTAGCGTTCAACTCGGATCCCAGAGAGAAATCAATACAAGAATGTAAAAAGAAAGTAGGATGAATAAGCTGATTGATATAAGGTTGAGAATGTAAATAAATGTAAATATAAGATAGATAAGATAGGAAAGCTCATACAATTTTATAGCTAAGTAATGTAAAAGTATTGTAATACGAAAAGTATTAGGGATAGAAATAAGCAAGCAGACTAGTTATAGGACACATGAATTAGTAGGAAAATAAATTATGGAAAACCAACAGTGCCAGGACGAAATTAAACAATTACAAAATTCTCAAAGAAAACTCAATAAAAAAAAAAAAAAAAGGAAAACAGGTGACGAAAATAAAATAAGTTAATAACTCCAAGCAACCAGATAGAAAGATAAATAATCATAAATTAAATGAGTAAAGAAATAAAGTAATTGTAATCATGTCAAAAAAATTTAGATATTGCTAGGTGCGTAAATTTCAGGAAATAAAATATTAACGTTAAGAAATCATACAGGAAAATAGATAATTGTGAATTAAAAGGGTAAAGAGATAAAATAATTGCAATCAGTGAAAGAAAAATCAAAATAAGATGAAGGCTTAATAAAACGTATTAGTAACATTACATAGGGAAATAGGTAATAATATTGTAATCATGGCGAATTAAGAGAGTAACGAAATAAGATAAATCAAATCAGGCCAAAGGAAAGTCAATATAAAGTGAAAGCTTAATAAGACATTAGTAACATTACAGAGGGAAACTTACAGGAAAGTAAACAATTGAAATTAGAGAGTTTAAGAAATAATCGAATAAGCAGAAGCATGCTAAAGAGAGATAAATGAATAAGAAACTAAAATTATATATCTTGGTGACGTTCAATAAGCAAGCAGATAGGGGTAATAGAAAGAAAAGTGAATCAAGTAACGAGAAGAAATATATTAATTATGATGCTACGGTTAAAAGTAGAGGGCAAATAATGAATTATGATAAAGTGAATAGAGAAAGAGGATAAATAATAATAAGGGAGAAAATGAATTAATGAATTAAGTAGATAAAGGAGATAATGAAGTCGTCGATGAATAATTCTCGTGCAATGTATTGTTTACCTAAGGTAGCTTCATAAAACGATCCAAGATATCTAATGAATAGTAATGTAGTTAAAATCTGTAGTGAATTGCTCTGTGAAATGGGATGGAAAATTCTCCCATATAGATATACGAATAGAATCATGTATGTGTTACCGGTAATGTTATGAAGTGTCTTACAAGGTGTATAATGGATGATTGATTAAAAGTAATGTTAGATAGCAAATTCGAGGTTTGTAAAATATATAACCAATGATTAATAAGTGATGTAGTTAATATCAATTGGAAAACGCAAGGCATATATCAATGTAAATTTTATTAAAATATAAAGTTATGAACGGATTGCAAATATAATTTCTTTATTTACTACGGGTTTTCTGGTTGTCAATTAATAAGGTCAAGATTAAAAATATAAAATTTAACAATATGAATGTGCTATTGAAATATTTTGGTAAAAAAAAAAAAATAAAAATTGAAGAACAGACCTTCAAGAATAAATTCATTAAGTTAGGTATGATGTAGGTGTAGCTAGTAGGTTAAATGCATTTGAGTAAATTGCAATTGTAACAAATTTCGTGTAATATATGTGATATAATACTATTAAGGATAAGGTCAAACATTCGTTGGATAAATTAGCTAGGATGTGGACTTGTTTATTTGAGTAACAGCCAAAATTTCAATATTCAGACTGTAATTAGCATCAGTAATTGATAAGATAATTTACTAATATAAGAATAGATTATAAGGAAACTAACTGGCAGAAACACTCAGGGTATATTGTAAATAATGAATATGCGCATTATAGAATATAATATTTTATATAGAATATAAAAAAAAAATATATATATAAGATGGTATAGTAATGGCGTTGATACGCGAACAAAGGTGCTAAGTGAAAAGCAAGTGAAGTGAAAAAAAAAGAAAGAAAGAAAGAAAGAAAGAAAGAAAGAAATAAAAAAAAAGTGCAGTGAATCATGCTTAGTGCAGACAGATGTGTAAAACTAAAAGATAAAATGCAAAGCGTATCATCTAAATAGACAATACTATAAACATTTAAAAATATATTTTAAAATTTTGTATGTCAAAGCTTAGACTAAAATTTAAAGGTATAACTCATAAAAGCTAAATAACACTCATATCAGAGCCAAGAACAATAAATACAATGAACAATAGGCTCAAAGTGCAAATATATGTGTCACAGATAGAAAATAAATTCGATTCAATGTGTGAATATAGCATTAAGAATAATAAGAGATAGTAATAATCTCACGGGACTATGTAACCATATTTTGTTGTGTTACCACAGCAAAATCTGATTACAGGGGCATTTGAAACCGGAAATAAGGCTGCCTATATTAATTTTATAACCTGAGGCTGCAGAGTTGTATTTATAAAGGCATTAGATTTGATAAGGATAATTATTATGTATAGGTATAAGAAATATTTTAGAGATAGGTAGAACAAAAATAGAAATAATTTGTAACTTGTAACTTACAAAAGGGTTTTGTATACATTTTGTGTAAAATATGTGAGAAAGAGACGAATATGTATACCTGACTCCACTCACTGACCGCTCCTCAGACAAGGCTGAAGAAAGGGTAAACTATCTTTTGTTAGGTCACGAACCTTTTACCCGGGAAATACTTAGGAGTTGACAATAAGAGAAACATGTGGCCGTAACGGGACAGTATTTAACAAAGTCAGAGGTAGCAATAATTTAAGAGAAAATGAAAATGTCAGAACGGAAACGAAAATGTTTTATTACAGGAAAGCCGAAAAATAGCCCATCAACACGTGCGTTATCTCCGAGAACATTTAGAAATCTACAAACTAAGGAAGGCAAAAGATTTTCAATAGAAATCAGAATATAAGGAAAGTGCCGAAATTTACGACAGGTTGTTCTGGGAAAATTCAAGTTCGTGGGAAGACATTAGATCAGGGGGAAAGAATAATTCTAGCCAATGGTCTTCGGATAAAAGTTAACGAATCAGGAGAACTTAAATACAAATAAATAATTTTAGGATAGCCAATGACGAACATGTAACACAGAAATAGATAAAATACGAGGGAATTTAATTTAGCGAAAGGCGTGGCGATGTAGTAGAAAAACTAGAGTACAGAAGTCAGAGGGGCATTCAGAGGGACACTCGCATAAGACAGACTCTCAGTAGACATTCAAACACTCATAGATTCAGAGGGACATTCAGACATCCAGATATTCACTCAGGAAGCCAGTGTAAGAGAGTAGCGAAGTCAGCGGCGAACAGTCAGGAAGTACTTTACATGTGAATAAAATATTTTAAACAAGTCAACCTTGTGTATCTTTTGGGCAACACATTTCTCGTTCCCGTGGATCTGTACTGATCCCGAAACACTCCAGTGGACCCTGAGATAAAATTCAACAGAATTGGAGCAAACGACGTCATCAGTGAGCAGCCCGGCCGAGACAACGAAACCACGATCAGCTCAGCGATCAAACACGCCATCCCCCGAGCACCCCACTACGCCCCCGCACCTTCAATTCCTGCTCCACCTTTAATGCACAAATATAGATGTTCATATTAAAATTGCATATTAACAAACATTTTAGTTTTATGATAAATTATACAGAGTTATGTAGCATACGATCAAGTAATCATAACCGCAAAATAAAATACAAAATACTTTATAATGCTGAACTGAATTATTTGTTGATATCAATTTGAAAGAAAAGACAGCTATCTTTAGAAGGCAATGTGAATAAAGATTAGTTTAAATAAAATAAAACAAATAATTTTAATTATCTAAGGATATGGAACAAAAAAGAACATGACGGTATAAAGTTAAAAAAGAAACATTTTAAATTTTACAGAGTAATTGCGGTCCCAATATTCACCTATGGCTCCGAAAGTTGAGTACTTCGAAAACCGATAAAAAATAAAAGTGGTAGGGTTGAGATTTTTTAAGCAGACAGGTTGTAAATTAATAGTCGGGAAAAACAGTGCTCAGGAACAACTAAGCATGCAAACAGATAGATACTCATATACACTACTTCATTCCAGGCCCCAAGAATATGAGAGGTTAGGGAACGCCTGTTCATAGATGGCTGTCGAACGGACCCGTCCAGGCCCTTGATGTCAACAGGTCGAAGAAATGTAGGTGGACTAAGAAGAGAGCGATAAATTTCAAATTGGAGACGGAGCTGGCCAAATGGCACTAGTAACCGAGATGGTGTGGGGAGGGTAAGGATGAAAAGTAAGCAATGCCGCCAACTGACACACTGAGTAAAATTACGGAGAACGATCTTTCCCTTCTAATTTTAAATCACCCATCCAGACCCACACTGTGCCTGGTACTGTCACAATTCCGATATATTTATTATGCATATATTTTGATTGGGTTTATGTGCTTGTTGTTTTGTTACTGGATCGATACTAGTAAAAATAACAAAATGATATAATTGAATGTGCTGGAGGTGTTTTGAACAGTATATGTAATTGCTACAGGTTATTCCAACAATTTATTTTAAGTAGAATTAACCCGAACAAATGAAGATAATCCAGAAAAACGTATGTGGTAAACCAACAAGCAGTTCAAAGGCGCAAAATACTTAGATAATAAACACATTTAAAAGATGTAAGATGAATGTATATTTTAAAAATATTACAAATCTTACTTAATGTATAGCAGGAAACTATTGGCATGTCCTAAATGAAACAAAGGGTAAGGTTGCTGATAAAGAAACTACCTGAGAAGGACATATACTTCCCAGAAGTTACCGGAACATAAGACACAGAAGCGTTCATTAGCACCCTGGTCAAGACTTGAATTATTACCATCTTATTAGGACTTCCGTTGAGAAACCAAACACAAGAGACATTTTAAATTGTACTGTGTTATTAATTCATAAACTGTAATGTTTTATATGAGTGTAGTCATCGTAAGAAGCAGATAACAAATGTTGTTCAGAGATTTAAATTAACACAACCAATGTGTGATGATAACATTGGCAAACAGCTTATCTTCTAAAGAAAAAGACCGTACGCACTCCAGGAAACCCAAACAGGAGTGCATTGATATCAAAAACCAGATGTTTACACCAATTTTCAAACATTTTGCAAGTATTATTGATTATTGTTCAGATATTCTTCTAAATACATCACAAGATGGTTGACGTGGGAGAAATTGAAGTTAAAGGTATCGATTCCAAAAGTTTTTACATCTACAATTTTCATTTTAGAAATCTAACAATCTTTTTCTACCTATTGGAAACTCACTTTAATGGCTTTCCTATCGAAAACAGAGATGCTGTTAACTTATTGTATCTGCAAATAAGAGGACGACCTGAAATGTTCTCGGCCTCGATTATAGATGGTCTTACATTACATTGGTCTAAAGCAACAATTGCAAATATCAAGTCATCAGATGGGACAGCTTAGGTATTTCACGACCGAATTCTAAGTGTACATGTCACGAAATTGGGTTTACGACCTTATTCTCCTTCAGATATCGCTGCATAAATAAAGAAATGGCTGAATTCAATAGCTTGATTGGTACTTTCATAATAATATAGGCATCAGTATACCATGGAAAATATAATAATAATAATAATAATAATAATAATAATAATAATAATAATAATAATAATAATAATAATAATAATAAATTATTTATTATCATTATTATTGCTGTTGTTGTTGTTGACCAATATAAGCATTCCGAAATATTTGCTATTTACCTAAAGTTTGTCACTGGTTGGTGGTGTTTGACGATTATGCTTTATTAGGATTAAAGCCCATGTTTGCACAGGTTAGGCTATAATATGAAATGTTTTGCTGAATTAAATTACTCTGAATAATTCTGAACAAATTCCCCTCAAAGTTCCTAGTCCATACATTTTCTCTTCTTGAAAACGTTAAAAACATTTAAGTGTGTTCCACCGACTAATTAATATGACACTAAAATTCTAATACGAAATCGGATGATCCTTCCTTTGATATTATTATTTCGTGTTAGTTAGACCTATTCCCTTGTGGTAAAATTTTTGCCAAAAATTAACTCATGCTGGTATTTGTGCACTGAAATTTGCTCTTAGATATTGTTTATTTTATATAGTTTTGCTCAACGACAGTCACGTTTCTTTGCGATATTTTTATTTACTCCTCCCATTTCTATTTAGGGGTAATAGGTATGTTGCAAAGGTGCTGGAAAGCGCGGAAAACACTATACGGTTGTCAGAGATCATTTACGGTAATTATAAAACTAAACTACCTCGCCATCTCTTTAACCTAGCTTTTTTGCATCCCGATAATAATTTAAAAACGTTACACTTTCTCAGCTAAACATAAATTAGGGATTTAGGAGAAATAACAAAATAATAATAATCGGACATTCTTGACTGTCATTCGAAAAAGCAAAACCGAAAATCAGAGTATAAAAACACGATCTACACACCTAACTTAATGTGGTATTCTACATTAGATTAGATTATATTGGATTAGATGAGATAACTGGGGTTTAATGGAGTTTAAACGACACCAGGCACTTCAGCCTATAAGTTTTATTGTGCTACCTAATTGGAAGAGACGCCTTCATTGTTTCCCAAATCCTGTTCATTGAACAAGTTGCAGTATTTTGGTTCCAATGTTAGCGTCCGTTCCCAGGTCTTCCCTGGTTATAGAAACAGAAATGCCATAGGTATATAGGTTATATTTTTCATAATCTATATAGCCTTTGTAAGATACATGCCGTGTTTTCCAACAGCAGATCAAAAACGCATTCCCATGAAAATATCTCACGTGTTTGAAGTGTTTTAATTATAACAGAACTGGTTTTGTGCGTAAACTTATAACTGTGGATGAAAGTGGAACTCGCCATCACAAATCAGAATGGAAACAGTGGACAGAAACCGACTCTTCAGCTCCAAATAAAACAAAACTACTTTCATCTGGCCTCAGTTTTTTGGGACAGTAAAGGCATTTTACTAATCCGTTATCACAAAAGTGTTTGAAGGGTTTAACTGGAATTGAACTGATTTTGTTTATCGAAGTATAAGTGAATGAGGTTTGAATCCGCCATCACACACCAAAGTTGAAACAGCAGCTAAAACAGTGGACACAAGTATATTGTTTAGCGCTTAAAAAGACGAAGCCTGTTCTATCTATAGGAAAGGTTATAGCATCAGTCTTTTTGGAAAGTTAAAGAAAAGTTACTAATTTATTGTCTTAAAAATGATAGCGTCATAATACTATTTTAATCTTTAAAACTAATTAGATGAACATTTTTGTGAGAAAGGGCAGTTTGCAGAAGAACATACTGCACTCACTCACAAAAATGCTTTAGCAATGAGAGGAAAAAAAAAAAAATAGGGATTTAAAATACAAAAGTTTAAACATCCATCGTACTCCTCATTTTGGCTCCCGCTTACTTTAATCTGCTCCCAAAGCTCAAATCTTCCCTGAGGAGAGTTTATTCCACCAGGAGATGTTTGCAACAATAGGGGAAACTTTTACAGACCTTCACCTTTTGCAAAACACTTCACGGACGAGATAAATTCTGGAGCACTGCTGGAATAAATCTTAAAGGATATTATTTTGAAAAATAAAAATAATTTCTAGTTAAAATCTTTTCAGATCGCCCTCAATTAATTCTGTACATTCTATGTAGGCAAGCACGCTCAATAACTGATGATTGGAGAATGTTATTACTTGTCATGACTACATGTTAGTTGATATATTATGTATCGGTTCAAGTAAGATGTTTCTTGTCAACTGTGGTTCTGGGTTCGGTACTCGAGAGGAGTGTGTAGTCTGGTTGAAATTAAAATATATATATACTTCACTTGTCTTCTTGCTATAGAAGGACTCCTCGAGTCCGAAATATAGCGATCTCAAGTGTGACTTTTTCTTAGTGTTTTATCCTTTCCTGCTGTTATAATTACTGTTAATTTGTTACATTGTTAATAGTGTTACTCTATTTTTATTTTTCTTAAATATTATGTATGTATATATACACACACATTTATTCACCTTGAAAAGGAAGAGATTGGGTAAAACTTTAGACACCATCGACCACGGGTTCATTTGCATCATCTCTAATTCGATTCATTTATTACCTTCAAAGCACGGCTGTCGACAAGAGTCTCGAGCCCTTACAGAAAAGAGGGAAGGGACGTTTTTCCTATCGGCGATGATATCATAGCAGAAAACGCAAACTTTTCCCCTTGGTGGTCACTGTCCAAGGTAATTTTTGAAATGCTCGATGTAATTGCAAGTGCAGTCTTAAGATCGACTGCTTAGAGGATTTTTGTAGCTCTTTTTAAATTTTGGTTCTTTTATCCGACACTGTTTTCATACCATTTTTGTAGTGTGCTGTGGCTGACTTCGTTTCCATTCGCAGTACATTTTTATGAGTATCTTTTAAAGATTTTAAAAGCTTGACGAAGGGGATCTGAGGTAAAAAGCAGTTTTGTGATGATTCTTTAAAGAGCCGTTTAAAAAATTTAAACTGTTTTAATGAAACCGTATAAAAATGACATTTTTGAAAACAACGTTCTTCTAACTAATGATACAGAAAGCACTTTCTATAATTACTCTTTGGATGAGTTTCGTTTGTTCTGTTACAACACTAAGCTTTAAGCAGAATGTTTACCTACTTTACCTGTCATCAAACCTGTCATTAAATTATACTTTCTCCGGGGGAAAACAAATGCCAATATTTTCCGTAGATAATTGTTATAAACTGACTTTATTTGTGATTAAAAAGAAAACTAAAATGTGTTTGGGTTATTTTTGTAGGCACCTACCATCGCATCCATACGCACAAGGTTTCTGTTTTGGTGCTCCCGGCTGGACCGTTAATAAAGAGGTTATTACAAAATGTAATATCATTTCAGAATTACCCTGGTCCGCCAAGAACAAGGCAGAAGGCATGTTGACAAAGAAAGGGAATCGCGACGTAGTCTTGACACAGTTCCTGCTATATTACAGATATTAACAAGCCGACAAAGATACGATTCTGATACAAAAGCTTCCTCCATTTGCATAGCAAATACTCATTTTCTGGCTTATTCGCAATATCGCGTTGCAAAAATTCCTCTTTCAGTTTATTTTCTGTGCTTTGTCACTCTATCGATCTTCCTCGTGTTGATCTGGCGTCAGGACTTTGAAAAGTTGATTGTAAAAAAGTTAAACATACGAGTACATTACACATTTCCCTCTCGATAGTGTTTTTTCTTGTTTGTTTTAAAGGCAAGTCTATTCCAATTTTCATTTGAATTTAATATTAGGTAGTTATATATATAATATTTAATTTAATGTGACTTGTCTTCTTGCCATAGAAGAAATATAGCGATTACTAGTGTGACTTTCTCTTAGTGTTTTATCCTTTTCTGCTTTTATAATTACAGTTAATTTGTCATATTATATATGTATATGTGCGTGTGTGTGTTGCTACATGAGCATGATTTATAATTTATATGTAAATGATAGATAAGCAGGGCTTTATATATAAAACTTTCGCTCATGTAGTATTTCACATCTCTGCAACTAAGCGTGCCGCAGCCGGCAGCGCCTAAAGTTCAACTCCGCTTCCTGTAATGTATACATTCTTACACGATGCTAAAATTCCTTGGTTAATCAGAACATCATCTTCTTCCACCACGGATTAGGTCCTGCCTGTTCGATCCCATACTTTTGTTTCTATGCACCCCCCCTCTTCTAACTGATCTTCTTCCTTTCAGGTTATATGTCAACATATTTTTTGGTACTGTATATTCTATCATGTTTTTACCTATTCTAATCTATAATTCAATAATTGTAAACATAGCTAGGTCAGTGACGAAATGGCAGGCTAGTACAAGCATGTGATAACAAAAATACCGATTGCACTACTCCCAATATAAGTATAGCTTCCTATGTCGCTTTGTTCACTTCTAGTTTAGGGTTACATTTCCCTATACTGCATTCTATTGCAGTGCTACAGACCCAGTTCATCATCTAGTATATTTTAAATAAAATACAGTACACAGACAATTAACAAAAACGTAAATAAAAGTTCAAAGTTGAATTAATTAATATATGAATATATCTCTTTAGAGAGGATTCTGATTAGAGGATTCAGCGTTTTTTAAAAGTATTACTGAAACTGTGTAATAAGTATGCAAGTTATTAATTTATTACATTTAGGAAATTAAATATCTTTCCATAGCTCTACACCAATTTCCCATAGATCGCCAAAGTTCCTTTGTGATGCGATTCCTAGACATTCCTAAACGCTGCATTTAGCTATGAGTTTTTGCCGGAATAAGGCAGAAAATTTGTCTCAAATAAGTGATGAGAAGCAGGCCCTCTAATGTTATAAAAGGAAAGGCAGAGAAGTGTTACAACTGACACGCGATTTCGGATAAATGGACACGTTTCCACATAGCCCCAGTAAAGTGATGGCTACGTTTGCAGAATTCGCAAATACTTCAGGCTGCATCTCTCATTCGTTGCGCTATGTTTGTTTAGTTGTCCAAAACGGTTGCGTTACGATCATTTTCGTTATTTACCATTCTTTTTTACAAGTCTTTTTTTTCACATATTAATTTCGCAAATCATTGTTTGCAATTCCGTAACTTTTAACTTATTGTAGTTTTGAAATTTTACAACTTTGTTTTCCCGCTTTACAACCCTCCTCCTTATAGCAATGTATTCTGTGCTGTTGCCTTAAATTTCAAAAGTTTGTATTTAAAGAATAGCAAAAATATTTGATTTCAATTTTTTTTTATTTTTGCAAATATTAAATCTTGCAATGTTTTATTGAAGTTATAAGGTTTTGTTTGTTTAAATATAAAAAAGATATTCAAGTTGGGTATTGTAATATTGCATTGTTCCATATATTTTTATTCCGATATATAGGTGGTATATTCTACTAGAAACCAATATTTGCAATCATTAAAGAACAAGTAGAAAATACTAATTCAATCGGTAATTTTAAAACAGCGTTAACTCAAAAAAATTTTTTTTTAGAAATGTTAAACACTAGGCAAAGAAATAATTTAATATAAAATACAAACAAAAGACATTTCACCTTATGCCTTAAATTTATTCTAAAAGTTTTGGAGTTATGCTCTTTCTAAAATTAACAGATATGTTAAATCAAATATAATATGTTTTATTCTATTGTTATTTCTATTACATGTATCTTTAAATATGCCTTTTAAAACACAACTATATTAAAATTTACACACATTTTTATATTCCATTGTGGTGTAAACTATAAAATGAACATAAGTGTTCTAATATTTTAACTTAATATTTCTTTTCTAATGTGTTTCAACTTTTTATTCAGAAATAAACAAATAGGTGTGTACAAGATAATGAAGTTAACACACACACACACACACACACACACACACACACACACACATATATTAAAATACGATGTATTTGTTAAAACAAAAATCAGGGGCTGAGAGCGAGTGAAACACTGTAATAAGTAGTAATTTACGCAATAAAGTTTCCTTAGTTTTTATCCAGAACGGTGGATCTAGAGTAAAAAGCATATTATTAATTTTGTGGAACAAAATGGAGTACACGCTGTTTTTATAGTTAATGATTTAATTATTTATATGATATATTAGTTTATATTTTAGAACTCACATAATATTTGTGACCTTTGTCAATGGGGGGGAAAAAAAGGATTTAAAGAAGATGCGTTTTAAAACAAGTGTTTTTTATCGTACTGAGTGAAGCGGTTTTGTCGGTAGGCACAGTTTTGTCGGCAATTATGAAGTGATTTAGTTCCTGATCCCCATATTTTGTAGCGGCTTATCGTTGATTGATTATTGATTGCTTTAGTGTTATTACCAATGCTTCATGACAACAATACCTCAGGGTTCCGCTTTTTTGTGACTCGTGCTCAACTGGACTGGGAGAAAATATCAACTGCGTAAATAATTACACGACGCGACATAATATATATGATAATTTATTATTTGCAAAATATTTCGCGTCCTCTGGTTTTTACAATAGAATTTGGCTACGTTGAATGTGAACTTAGCTGCCGCGATTTCTTAGGAGACAAACTGAATCCGATTATGTGACTATATGAACTGCTCCTATGAACTAGACTTCTCAACTGAACTAGTTATCTCAACTGATCTGTGCGGACTGAGTTGCTGAATTGCGTGATCAGTTCATCAGTTCATTTCCTCAACTGATGAACTCATCTCTATCCAACTGATGAACTCAAAACTGAGCTATTCGACTGATCAGCTGAAATTTTGAGAAAATGATGCCCCAGCGCAACAAACGCCTCCTTATATATTCAATTCAAATTTACTAGACGTTGAAATCAAGCCAGAAAGGGTTGCATTAGCACGCGCAAGTCTCGCGCCTTGCTTTAAAAATTAAAAATATGCATATATTATTGGTTGGTTAAAACTCACCTACCAAGGCATGCCACCCTGTACTATTTGAAAGTTTAAAACATTTATTTACATTGGTTGGTGTAAGTTAACTGTACAAATAGCTGGCGAGTTCATTGCGAGTTCATTCCGAACGTATTTGAAAGCCTGGATTTATTAACCTTGCCAACGGAAGGTCTTTTAAGAAGCAGCATACTTGTTAATCTGGTTTACAGCAAACATTTAGTGCAATAATTTCGAGTAAAAAATTAGCAAAGAAAGAAATATTTAAACAATTGAATTTCTCATTCATAAAATAAAACTATTCGTGGCCTGCTAATATTAACAAGGCAACTAAAATGATTGCACATGTCGTCATTCTAAATAGCAAACCTGGTAACTCTAATTTTGATCAATTTTGGATTATTACACAATCTTGCAAAAACATTTCTAGTATATTTTACAAGCTTATAATATGCATCGTAGCTCATGAAACAGACTCTAGGCCCGTCCCCACTGAAATATATATAAACATTATATGTTTATATATATATATATATTTCATGTTGTTATATGTCATATGTTGTTAATATATATATATATATATATATATATATATATATATATATATATATGACATATAACAACAACATGAAATATATATAAACAACATATATATATAAACATTGCTAATTAAAATCCACAAACTATGATGATTAGTCTTACAACATATACATTATATTTATATTTCAGTGGGGACGGGCCTAAAGTCTGTTTCATGAGCTACGATGCATATTATAAGCTTGTAAAATATACTAGAAATGTTTTTGCAAGATTGTGTAATAATCCAAAATTGATCAAAATTAGAGTTACCAGGTTTGCTATTTAGAATGACGACATGTGCAATCATTTTAGTTGCCTTGTTAATATTAGCAGGCCACGAATAGTTTTATTTTGTGAATGAGAAATTCAATTGTTTAAATATTTCTTTCTTTGCTAATTTTTTACTCGAAATTATTGCACTAAATGTTTGCTGTGTGTATGCATATATATGTGTGTGTGTGTGTGTGTGTGTGTGTGTACATATATATACACACATAGTCAAAGAAAAGAAAATACCTAAGAGAGCGTATTTTAATCTTAAACTACAGCGTTCTAGTTGTAGATAAATAAAACAAATACCTCCAGTACTATAAAACAAAAAATTATCTTCATAATTACTATTCATTGCACATGATCTTTTTCAAGAAGTTTCTTCCATCCAAAATGCAACATAAGTTGTTGCTACGGATACTTGTTAGTTCGCTGTTCCTAATTCTGTTTTTAAGCCATGATTTTTTT
The DNA here is from genome assembly GCA_030762175.1 of Metallyticus violacea. Lineage (NCBI taxonomy): Eukaryota > Metazoa > Arthropoda > Insecta > Mantodea > Metallyticidae > Metallyticus > Metallyticus violacea. Next base: position 64,632,767 of record CM060842.1, read on the forward strand.
TATTCTTTGTATTCAGTCTATTTTTAATTGTATATACTTTTTCAAGGCAAAATAGCTGTTTATGAGCTCAATTGATCCCATAAAGATGCAAGAAAAAGGTAAATTCAAAACCGAACCGTATCATGCAACCATTGACATTTCTTAATAGGCGGATAATGTTCATTGTACTGCCAGGTGTGATATTGCAAAACTTTCTCTTAGACTGTCTCTTTGCCAGAATGACACAGTGCATCCTCCTATTTTGGTTTGAAAAAGCATTTTACTTGAAAATGTATGAGTGATGGAGGGGAGTGGGTTATACTGTCCTCTCGCACGAGATATTTCTGTTTCTGAGGACTCCTCAAGTTCAGTGTTTATTCCGCTCCAGCAGCTCTCCATTTGAATGAACTTCGACAATGCCAAAATCTCCAAAGCGGAACGTTTGAGCCAGCTCGACAGCAAACGCCGGGAAATCTTCGAAAATGTTCTAAGGGATCGTTTTGTGACCGTAATGATGCACATGTTCGGTTTTACTGCTACTGACACCGGAAGTACCTACAGAGAATAAATCAAATTTACATTTTAAAATAGGGTAGTTTCTATGTTGCTAAATGGCCCAAAATTTGGTACATTATAAAACATAAAAAGCTAAATAAATAAATATCTTATTGCATCTACAGAAATGAGATTATTTATACCTCTGTGATTACATAATTGAGATCATAAGTCAAATGAAGAAATAGGACAAGAAATGGAAATCGACATTGCTGGTAATTAGCAAAGGAAGAAGGAATAATGATAAAATCATTAACAAGGTAATTTCTAACATTATTTACTAATCATTTTCAGACAAGAAAATAAATAAATAATACCAATCTTGAAGTCGGGACAGTCGTATTGCCTAATCCATAAATAAATTATGTGAATTTTCTTCAGAATTGTATGACAAGTGCAGAAGTTTTTAAAAATCCGTGAGAGCGGAGTTCTCATGCCCGTTGTCATTGAGCCCTTTCATTCACAACCACACTTACTTCACTCTCTGATACATGTCCTCATTACCAATAGAATCAACACGCTTAAAGAAATGAGCTCGTCTATCTGGACATCCACCGTGTACCGTTTTGCACGGATACCTGTTGTTCCTGAGCAATACATAAATATCTGCTGCTTCCTTCCTCCTCACCTGGCTACGTCAGCATGTACGCAGTACAGTCCTTGTTTGCCTTTGGATCAGCTGATAGAATGTGCACGAAATCTTTGTTGTAGCCATGTACAATGTCGTATTCATGGCTCTTTTCTCCACACACACACAATTAGATCCACGGCATTTTGGCTCCGCATTCTAAGATTATCTTCATCATGTACACCCAGTGATCCAGGTAGAGTACAGTTTTGAAAACTAAAACTCCTAGTGTGTTGCATAATATTGACTTAAAGTTTCTTTCGTGATACTTTTTAATCAACAAGGAAGGTACATTGGAAACAAAGATATCGAAGTTATAGTAATAAAGAGACAGCGTTTAAAGTGTTGATTCATTGTTAAAGCAGGAGATTTTACCATATGCTTTGCCCTAGCATTTATTTGCCAGCAATTCGATTCAGTTATTACATGGTAAATGTGGCAAATATCTGAAGCTTCAAAAATTAAAAATCAAAGCTATGAAAATTTGTTTCAAAGCTTTAGGTTTATTATTTCAAGTTTTCTATAACTATTTAAACGATGTATTGCTAAGATACGGTTATATCATTTGCATATTTGAAGTTGGTTTATATTTTACATGTGTTTTATGTTTTGTAATTATTGTTTAATAAATCATACTGCTTTTCCCGCAGTTAGAACCTGTAAATTATTCTTGAAATTTTATCTTTCTATGGCCATAGCATGGGGGTTTTCCTTCATAAAGTCTTGGCATCAACAGGAGGGATCGAATTCAGATATTAAATGATTTGACCTGTAACTCAATTCAATGACATTGTTTGCCACCGTTCATATGTTCCGTGGCCTTACACTGCTGAATATGGATAATATCTTGTTTGTTTGTCTAGTGGTATCCATTCTTACCTCTAAAACTCAAGATCCCGGGTTCAGTCCCGACCAGGGTCGATGAATTTTTTCGGACGTAAAAATCCTGAGCGGAAGGGAAGTAAAGCCTTGGGTCCCATGTTGTACAATTACGGCAAGGAATAGAACCTCAAGTCTGAAAGCAGAGGCCTCTGAGCAAAATTTGTCGGCTCTGAATTGAATGGAGCACTGATGACCTGAGATGTTAAAGAGTGTCCGTAAATAAATCAAATCAAATATGCAGAGTTTTATTATGAAAAAACAAATATTGGTGGTGCTAGAACGATTAAATTTTGGGTTTCAGGTATACCCCTACTTTTAATGTCTCATTTTTCCTAATTTTCAGAAACTATTTGTCTCCTTTTATTTAAATGGTATATACCTAGTTGTCTAAAAAATTTAAATGCAGCCGCAAGAGCGATTTTGAAATTTCGCTTTAACCCCCACTCCTTATTGCGGCAGCTGAAGCAAGTTTTACTTTTTTTAAAAAAATATTCTCTTTAGGTTAACCCCCACCCCTAGTGGTTAACGAACTCGACGAATCGTTTGTTAAGTGATGGTTATATGCAGAGTTTCGTTGAGGAAAAAAAACAAAAATTGCTACCGCTAGAGCGTTAATAAATACACACACACACATGTATGTATATATATATATTTTTTTTTTCCATTACCATTTCACCGCCAGGGTGGCTGAGGTCGTTAAGGCGCGGACTCGTGAGCGAGAAGTCTGGGATCGAATCCCGCCAGAACCGTCCTCCCTGACTGAGATTTTTTTTTCCTGGTTTTCCTCAGTCCTCATAAATGACAAATGCAGGGGAGTTACCCTAAACTTAGGGCAATAACGATTCCTTCCTTAAAAATAAATCCTTTCCCAATTTATCATTTCATCTCATGTATCATCACTGTTCATCGCCTGTGGTGCCTCTGTAGCAAAAACGGGCCTTAAACACGATTCATTCATTCATTCATTGTCATTTCGGTGATTAGTAAGTAGGTTAGATGGAGATTTGAAGATTTTTTTTTCAAAAATCGTTACATGAGTACAACCACAATAGGATACACCTTGAATGAGTTGAAAAGATTGAAAAGTTCCACGCTAATTCCCGAAAAACAAATAAGCACATTGTTCTGGTTTACTACTGAGACCGTCTTCTAGAGAAGGTTTTTCTCTTTGTTCAAGTATATTACTATATCCCCTTAGCTTAACCAAAAAGTGCAATATCATTCACAAAAAAAATGCATTTCGACTGGTACCTTTATTTAAAACTTTCTATAACCAAGCCTTGCTGCTTAATGCATATCTCTCGTGTTTTATTTCGTAACAAAAAGAAGCAGGCTGAAAAGTGCAGTGTAGTCCTGGCTTAGATTCAAAGCTGACCGACTTTATATAAACTGCACATTCTGTAAGGCGGAGGGAGTGACGCACAAGCCCATAGATAGACGGACACAAACACAAATGGACGGGCACCTCCTCCTCCCCCGTGCCGGGAAAGAGACGCGGAGGATTGCTTTATGTACTGTTCCCTTGGAGTCGCTCCAAAGATATCGCGGCAGACAAAGAGGCTGCACCACAGGGCTGCCAACACAAACAGAAGGTGTCAGTAAAGTCTACTGTTTCCTTGCCATGAATGCACCGCGACCATAAATTCCTAACCCGGCCTCCGCCACTTCCTTCCTCACCGCATATATTCTGCTTCCTCTTTTACTTTCTTGATTTCGCGTCCCAGGAAAACCGCTGTGGCAAATCGATATTGACAATAAAGTTTGGCAGGCACAGAGGGGCTTGAATCGGAGGCCAAAGTCACCTCGAATGTATTCTTCGTAGGTAAGCACAAACAAGTTATCAGTTTTCACTATCAGTTCGTAGATGAATGCCCTCATACTTTTCCGAGTAATACCAATATATTTGATAGTTTTCTAGTCCAAAATAGAAGGGTAGCTGTGGATTTGTACTTCTATCAAATAAAAATCAGAAATTTCACCTTAGAAGGAAATACCCACACTATTTTCTTTTTTTGTAAGTCAATGTGATCAACTCACTTTTCTAAATATTAACACACGTATTCAACAATTTTACATGAAAATCCAAAACATTAGGCAAATTCAAGACAGATATTTACTCTTTCTCCGTTTTTAAAGAGCTCAACGCTTCACCTCAAGGGAGCCTAAGTAAAATAGGCGCGCAATATCGTAAATATGCCTCTGAGAGATCTTTAGTCTCCCCTCTCCCCCCCCCCCCTCTCCTGTGGCTTAGCAATGTCGTAATTTTTAAGCTTAGACACTTAAAATTGGTTTCCCCCAACGTTCTGCAATTTGAGCGGTTTTCTTACACCTAAAATGCATTTGAAGAATCGTTATGAAATTATTCTTGCGCCCTTGACCTCAAGTATTCACGATTAATAGGAAAAGTTCCTTAAATTGCACAAATTCAAGAAGAGGAAATATAATAGGATGACTGGGCATGCTAGAGCTTCTACAAAAACAGGGAAAGGTTCCTTTTCATCGGGATAGCCTTAAGAATCACCACTTAAATATTGTCATCTTGTCTCCACCATCATAAGCATATAGCCATGTAGGTCTCAGAGGTAAATACAGAAAATTATACGTAACTTTTAATTAGGCCGTGGAAAGAATTTAACTCCTTTTAATTTTTTATATATAAAACATTTCCATCTATTTTTGTGATTTAAAAAATGAAAAGAATGTGTTTAATAACACGTATCATAGCCCAATTTGGAGAATGATATTGCAAACCAGGACCCGCTGACAAAACTTTCCATGAATTAATATACAAATTAATCGAGCAGGTTCACATCATAGCCAAAAGTATCACAGAGACTGGGAATTCCTACATGAAGTATTCACAGTATTTTGACACCAACATTTCAAATCTGTCTTTCGGGAGGAAGACGATATGCAAACCAGGACCTACTGACAAATACACTTATCCATGCATTAATGTACAAATTCATCACAGCGTCAAATCCTTCAAACATATCATAGCCAAATATTTTGAAGAGACTAAAAATTCCTATTTGAAGTATTCACAACAGTTTGAAGACCGCATCAAAGAAAAATGCTACGGATGATAAAATCGGTTTCTCTTTAGACAATTGGGGCTGTATCAACATCAGATATATTACCTTAGAATTGAGAATCTGCTTCTGTTCTATACAAGCACATGCGGCTCTAAGGATATTGGAAAAATGGTTCTATAGCCTGCATCATTATTAACCTCAGGGGTTAAAGCTTAAATGTTTCATACGCCCTCTTTATGGCTGACTAGACGAAGTTTTCTTCGCCTTCCTATTACTCTTGTTCTCCTGCTTTATAGAGCTGGATTATTTACATATTCTTATGTTTAGATGTTGACAGAAACTTATCTGTATTTCGTTAATTTGTGAATAGTACAACAAATATTCAGTCTACGTAGAAAACTAATTTTACTTACATGTATGCTTGGTTTATGTTCATATTTCACTTCTATATATGGACTGTTGGTACTTATATTGTTTTGTAAAGATTCAATTGTGAGGCTTTTGTTACTTCTCTCCTAAAATATTCCATTTATTACTCCACGTGTAGTAATTCTCTCCCTTTTTTATTTTGGTTGCCTGTTAGTGTCAAATTGAAAAAAAAAATATTGAAGAGTTATTGGTAGTTTTGTTTCCTTACCAACTATTATAATTTTGTTTATTTTCCAAGAACATTTATAAAACAAAAACTTAATGATTAGGTTGTTTTGGACATACGATAAATAAGTGTAATTAATATTTCTATTTTGTAACAAAGTTAATTAACTGAGTATATAAGCAAATTTATTATTGATGAACAACTTTAATAAGATCAAAAAAAAAAAATACTCTTGTCTGGTAGAAATATAACTCTGCGTCGCTGGAATGAACCAGAAGCATTTGGTTTCAAACTCATAGCGTCTAGAAAGTGAAGCAGTGGGCTGGCTAACTAGAGTACAACTAAATATGTATAACTGCATCCTTTGCAATATGGTATTTCTTAGTATTAAATATTGTACACTTTTGCCTGTATTTTTCCCCATGAATCATTTACCATTTTTTCTTATTACTCGCTAGGAACAAAATGTTATACCACTGGGCTCAAAATTATATTTTTATTTACATAAAGGTTCATCTTACCTGTTATATCATTCATTTGTTTTAACGCCGTCTACCCAAGATCTTCATACCTTCTAAAACTTCTCTTCTTCGTCAAACTCTGATTTGAAAAGTAGCACATAATAGGGAAACAAAACACAATAAAATAGACTGCAGGCTTCCCATAGGGTAGTACCCATGTGATGCAAATTTAATGAGAACAAACTCTTTACATTAAAGTCAATGAGGAGGAAAATGTAACCGTGGAAAGAATGTTGGCGTTTCAAACTTTCCCTTGAGTAAGAACTGAGAAAGCATACACTTCAACAGAAGCTCTGCAGATTGTATTTTGTCTTCAGAAAAAACTAAAGAACATTTAAGACGTTTGAGCTGATATTTGCTTTGGTTTCTAGTTTATGCACAAGGTTGGTCCACGATTCTACTGAAAATATAATAAATGCACTACGAAAAAATTTGTAGTTTGTATTTTTTGTATTTATATAAGCATAGCGTAGGAAGTACGGTGAGGTTATTTGAGTTAGGCGCCGGCACAGCGCGCCTGCATACTAGGAGAATACAATCGTCAAGGTTGTGTAATGCATGTGCAGGTAGCAGCTTGTAGTTATTTTGATGAAGGTTTCGTCTGTTACTTTGTGCTTTCATTGTGTATAATTTGTGTACTAATTGTTCTTCGTTAATTATGCCATTTTATAAATATAATTTTGATGATACATATGCAAAACTGTTTCTTTCAGAGAAGTGGTAAGGTAATTCGCAAGAAAATACCCTGGTAACAGTGTTTCAGGTAGAGAAAATTTCATCAACGTATTAAAAAGTTCTGAGAGAGAGGATCTGTCAGTGACAAAAAACGTGCTCCGGACCACTGCCGTGTTGTTATAGAAGTTATATGAAATACAGAAATGTCCTATGAATATATCGAAAATGTACTGCCGCTGAGGAACATCATTTTCAAAATGTCTTATAACGCATATTAGTGTTTATTATTACCAGTTTTAAATTATTCTATGTTTTAACAACTTTATAAATACTAACCTTACTCGCGGGACTCGTACCTTCCCTTTCCCGGTGGCAGCGGCTACACTTTTCCAGTAAGCAACCATGCTCAGACGGCCGTAACTCAAATAACCTTATTGTATAAGACATTTATCCAGAAATAAATTATTTAACGCTGATGCATTATGCTACCTGAACTTCATTCTTAAAATAATTGCATGCAATTTTCCCTCTCCGTTTTTATCATATAATGCCACAGCAGTCAATAATCAATTACGGATGAAACCTTGCCATAAATCTTTGCAAGAATAATACTTGTCATCAATGCTGTCATTACATATTTTTAATAATATTTAACGCCCGTTTTTACTACTGAGGCATCACAGGCGGTGGACATGATGATTCCGAGATGAAATGATACATTGGGAAAGACTTTTTTTTTTTTTTTTTTGAATAAGGAAACGTTCCTGGCATAAGATTAGGCATTTGCCATTTGTGAGGACTGAGGAACACCTGGAAAAATCTCAGTCAGGGAGGACGGTCCTGGTGGGATTCGAACCCCAGACCTGGCGCTCACGAGTCCGCGCCTTAACGACCTCGGTCACCCGTGGCGGTACGTATTTTGTGATTTATACAAATTAACTAGGATTTTCATATGAACCTCCTATACTCGGTTTCTGCTTAATCTTAAATTTATTAGCTATTTCTATTGTTTTATTATGAATGACAATTCTAGATCTTGTAGTATGCGCTGCTATAAATGTCATAACCTTGGTTTTGCTCCCTCGTATTCTCATATTTTCAAATTAGCATTTTAAATATCAGTTGATTTAGATACTATCATCGTCGATGTGCTCAGAATATTGTCCTTGCTTCAAAAAGGACCGGAATCACCAAAGCGCCCTGTTTCCTGTAGGTTTCCCTTACAGCTGTTCCCTCTTCACCCTCTTTCACATCATCATCTAGCACAAATCCGTCGCAAGATGTGCTACTAGAAAATGGAATGCAGCCGGAGTCCCATTGCGGTCAAACAAGAAAAGAGCTGTTTTTAGACATAATACAGGGCCAAAACAAAATTGTAGCTCTTTAGTAATAGAAGCTTCTGGAGGGGTTTATACAAATTATTGAAATTAATTGAATTTATTTGTACGAGAGATGTTCAATAAAAACTGAGACTTATGCTGTGAAAACTTTATTGTGAAACAATCAACAAGTATCAAAATATTTCCCTTCAATATAATCACATTAAGACCTATGCTTATTCCATTTTCTCACCCAGTTTCGGAAGACATACTCAAATCCATTTTTTAAATAGGCGCTTCGAAATCGCCTCTAAAGCCTTCACTGAGTCATTTTCAGAGTCGAATAGTCGTCCATTTTGGTAGTTGGAAACAAAAAAATGTCACACCTTTATCCACCAAACATTTTTTTCATCCTGAAGTACTTTTTCCAACAAAAAATGTGACACCTTTATCCACCAAACCTTTTTTTCATCCTGAAGTACTTTTTCCAACAAAAAATGTCACACCTTTATCCACCAAACATTTCCTTCATCCTGAAGTAAATCCCAAGTATGGCTTCCTTCGGAAGGGAAGTAAAGCCGTGGGTCCCGTGTCGCACATTTAGGCACGAAAAAGAACCTCAAGCCTGAAAGAAGAAGCCTCTGAGCAAAATTTGTCGGCCATTTCACACCCTGAAACGTTAAAGAGCGTCGTAAATAAGTCAAAGCAAACAAACAATCGTGAGGTACTTTTTCCAAAGGTTGCAAACAGCTCGATTCTCCTGTTTTTGAACAGGAATCTGCAATCTGGAAGCCGTAACATCTTTAAACGATCCTTTAAAATGATGTGAGCTCTTCCAGTTGATATGCCCAGCATTTTGTCAAGCTCTCTAAAAGAGAATTCTCGCACCTGATTGCTGCCGCAGTGTTGACACCGATCTCAGTAAAGATGGAGTTGGGGGTTTTCTCTCCCTTCTTGCAGTTCACAGCTCTCTCGTCATCTCTAAACGCTTTGTGCCAACGGAAAGAACTTGTCCTTAAAGCGCGAGAAAATCTAGAGCTCCAAGTCGTCCCGCGCTGCCGCGGAAAAAGTCGAATGTAGAGACCCACAGATATAAGTAGATAATAACGCGTGACAGGAGTGTTGGTCCAGAGTAGTATTTTAAATATGAGGGTACTGGGTTCGAATCCTCGTGTTGTGAAACTTTTTTTTTCCTGCTGGAGTTAAAGGAGATTTGCAACATTACAACGATTTATTTGCCAACATAGTACCGATCATATAATCCGCTGTAAATTTATATTTACGTTTTTTTTTCCTGCTGCAGTCAAAGGAGCGTTGTCACCATTAGAGTGATTTACCCGCCTACTTAATAGAACACCGTTTCCTATCAATTTATATTTACGAAAAGGGGGTGAGCATTGGCCGTCGGGCAGTAGCTCGCAGAAGCAAACCACTGGATTCACCGGTATCTAGGATTTACCCAAAGTTAGGTTACGGTTCGTGTGTGTGCATGAATTAATTGTGAATTCCAACAAGATAACGCGAGGTAATAAGTGAAAAACCCAGTTTCGTAATAAGAAACAATGTATTGCAGCCAGAAGGTTACGGAGGACAACGCATAGGTTACATTATGTTTAACACACACACAGTACACTGTTACAAGTGGATGCCTTTTTCTTTTGATTGCGGCTCTAGTCCCTCTCCTTCGTCTTTCGGCACTAAGGAGTTCGGCTCTTTTCGCTGTCGCTCGGAATTGGGGCTCCCGAAATTTTCTCGTGCATTAAGGGTAAGTACAGAAAAGCCAGAGACATTGTAGACTCACCGTAAGTTCTGCGAAGTTCTTCAAGCCTTTCTGGAGCACTTTTTTTCAATAGAACACACAACTTAATTGCGCAAGTTGCTCTCGCATTTCTGTCATCTTAAACTTTGGTGGTGTTTCAAGCTATAACCAAGTTCAAGACAAATGGTTGAGTTTAGAAAAGCACACCGCCTGGCGGCAGTCCAGCGTACTTAAGAGCTTAAGAATCAGCACATTCAAAATTTAGTCTGTCTTTGTCTCACCCTTGGTATTATACGTTGAACTGTAGAATATGAGAGAACGTAATTCTTACGTAATTTAAGTAAATAATGACTCTTACGTCAAGAAAAATTTCAAATTTTCTTTTTTACTTTAGGTATCGTTTCTTACAGAAAGAAGCCAAGTCTACAGCTTTAGTCCTCGGATTTCTAAAATAATAATTCTTATCGTAATTTATTTATTTAATTGTGCTCTTTTGCTATCCATACGAAATATATTGCTTACTTTTAATTATATCTGCATTGCTCTTTAATTATTAAACTAAAATTATAATTGAGAGATGATCATTATTAATTCTTTCCTAATCGGGGAAAAGCTACCTAAAACATTCAGTATATGTATTCAGGCTTTCCGATTGAACTGGGTCAGGAAATAATTGGATGAAGCGGAAGAGAGGAAGGAAAAAATATTAATAATGTACTTTAATGCCGCGTCCACCATATTTCAATCCCGCCTAAGCTTTAACGTTCATTGACAAGTATAAAAACATTCACGCGCTTTTCAAAACTCCATGCAGCTGATTTAGCACGTCTTGTGGGCGATGATGTTTCAACTTTTATCCCGCGTGAGGATGTGCGTTATAGGGATCATAAATATATCGATGATCAATATGCATACCTGAAAAATAAAACGCAGAAAAGGGAATGTGTTAATAGCATATTTATTGCAAAATGGTGCTATTGCATTGCCGAATGTATGCATACACCTAATTGAAAGGGATAGAGGTAAAATGGAGCGTGCTAACGAACTAAACGGTTTTGAAAGAACGAGCGAGGTATGCGTTTTAGTTTTAGTTTTCTTCACATCAGTGAGGCAGTTTGAATTCATTAAATTTGTTCTTTTCTATTTTGTAGCAAAATATAAAACATGTTAATAAAAAGTTAACTATGATTGCATGTTCATGATTTATACGGATATTGTTTAATTTGTTATAGAGAAGAGAACGGAGTTGAGGAGGGGTGTGGGTAAAGGGAGGGGGGGCCTCAGAGATTCTATGCATGTTGTATATATGTATATGAAATTATTCATAGAAAATGTGTTGTTTAAGTATATTGGTGTGTTTGTGTGTGTATTATATACGAAGGTAATTGTAAGAATTTAGATTACCTTTCTTGAGTATTATCTATTTTGATTGTTAAAAGGACGGTATCAGCTTGTGTGACTTATGCGACAGTTATATTTACATTTGTGAACTTGTAAACCTGCTACATTAAAAACCCATTAGTACTATTAAATAAAGTTATATTGTGAAGATAAACTTTTAAATGTGGGGTTTTTAATTATATAGGTACTTTATCAGAGATATAGAAAATAGTTTATTTCGACGGCAAACTTTAATGTTTAGGCCTCTTCACCTGCTCCTTTTTCAAAATCTATTCTTCCACTTTTAGTTCAATTCTGCTATAATCTATTATTTTGCAAAATTGTGACTGTTTTGTTTTTTAGTACTTTACGTTCTTTAAATTTGAGGTAGCCAGCTGATTCTTCTGTCACCTATTTTTTTAAAACACACTGATATTTACTAATAGTTCCTTCTTGAAGTAATCTCATTTCTGTTGCGTCTTTTTTTTTTATACTTCCTTTTCAGAGTGCAATTTTCGGATAAGCTTTCTAAAATAGAAAGTCCCATAGCTTTAAATAATTTAAATTGCTGATATTTTATAGCTTTATTTCCCAGTTCTTTATATATTCCATTAAAGTTATTAATTTTCTCATTTAAGTAATTTTCTTAGTACATATTTGGGAATTTTTATATTTTTTCTTTTATATTTTATCTTTAGTTTTAAAAAAATTCTTTACTTTATTTTTTTAAATTTCGGAATTTAATTGTTTTAAAATTGTATATAAATATTTTTTTTTATTTTTCTGATTTATATCCTGTAAAGCTAACAGAATCGATGATTAACAAATAGTTCAGTGCATAAATTACCTGGGAGGAAGTCTTTAAATTATTTACAAATATTTAAATATCTGTTTAATACAAAAATTACAAATGCCAGCAATAATGGATGAACATTTTTCAGTCTTTGGCTTATAATGCATTTTATTTCGACAAACTGTGTATTCATATTTATATTGAAAAAATATACATATATTCAGATATGATTGTTATCTGAAAACTCCTATTTCATTCGTATATTACGCCAAATTGTACAATAAAATTTCAAGAAGCAGTTCACAGAAAGTGATGTTTAAAAAGGAGTAGCCTACATATTTCAATTGGTAGCTATTCTTTAATGTCAGAAACTATTACAGAAAGCAATACCAAAGGAAAAAGACAATAAAAAGGAACTACCATTTTACATTGAATAATTTACAATGTATAATGGATTAGCCCCAAAAGAGGACTAGACAGTGCTCTTAAATGTTAATTAAATAAAAAAATTCTCTGAATCTTTGTGAAAAATTATTAAACATTTTAAACAAAAAAAAAAGTTAAATAACTACTCTGAATTTTAGAGTAAATGAATTTTTTAGTGTAAAGATTTAAACTGTTTGGTGTCGAGTAATTGTGAATATTTGAGCAAACTGAAAACTGTTTATATTGTCATTGGCATATAATAAACAGTTTAGCACGTACATCGATGGCAAAGTCAAAATATGTACGTAAGTGAATAAAACGTGGCTAACAATAATATTTGGAAAGAAATCTGCAAATCTATCTAATAGCCTTTTTATGTGAAATAAAATTCTTAAAATGCTAAAGTTTGAACACCTTATAAGAGAATACCACAATTAATGTGCGAACAAATATGAGAAAAATAAATCTTCATTAATGTGTCCTTTGTAACACTATAATTTAAAATGTTAACATAAAAATCCCATTGGTGATTTTTTTAAGATATATAATTAATACCAGTGGACCGACCAAGGTCGCAATCAATAAAATACTTATGAATTTCATGGAAGCTTTAGAGCTAGTATTAAAATTAAGTTGGGTATCCACAGTTTTCCATTATTTTTACTTAATTTAGCTATAGCTATAGGGAATTGTGCTGATTGTCTTTAATTATCACAAGTTTTTATGCCTTTCTTTTTTGAATAGTGTTTAACGCTCGTTTTTACTACTGAAGTACCACAGGCGGTGGACACTGTTGATACATGAAATGAAATGATAAATTGGGAAAGGATATTTTTAAGGAAGGAAACATTCCAGGCCTAAGTTTAGGGCACCTCCCTGACATTTGCAATTTATGAGGACTGAGGAAAACCTGAATCTGGGAGAACGGTCCTGGTGGGAATCGAACTCCAGACCTCCCGCTCACGAGTTCGCGCCTTAACGAATTCGGCTACCCTAGCGGTTTTTCTTAAAATATAAGTCACATACATAGGAATAGTAAGTTCGAAATATGTGAATACACCAAGTAACAGGATCAGGTTGCCCTCTTTCTCCCTTCTTTTTGACATTTATTCTGGTGCAGTATTACGACTTGGAACTGATTACCAGAGAATTTCTCTTTAAATAGGTAATCTTCTGACAGCACGAATGGAATCGGTTCAGACATAAGAATAATAACGAATAATAAACAAGTATTCATTGTCGAGTGTTTATTTATAATTAAATATAGTACATGTTTTTAATACTCTTTGCAGGTTTTACTCTAAGGTTTCTTTCACTCTTCAAATGACGCCGATTGGCTTGGAACTTAAGGCCAATGAAGCAGTTCCGGAAACTCGCCTCCCCCCTCCCCCAGACTCGTGCAGCCAGGCTGGCCTTCAGCAATGGCTTATTGACCGATGTAATTATCGCCTCCATGTCGGTCATCAAATAATTTGATGGGTCAATACTAACTTAGTAATACATTATGACGGAAAACTGACCCCGGATCCGCAGTACATTTTCACGACTTCCGGTTTCTAATACGTTTAATAAACTTGCGTACTTTAAAATGATTGCGTGTGTGAAAGATAAAGAGAAAAAGATCAAGAAGTATCTATTTTTACTTATAACAGCTCTTATAATACTCAACACAGTAAAACAATAAAAGTTCAAGCATTTTTATTAAGTGCGTAGGCCAATTTATTTTTGGGAGTAACTGTTCCCAATATTTTGCACTGGCAGCGGCGTTAAGGCAACTCATTCAACTGTTTTGTGGACGGGAAGTCGAGTTGGTCGCTTGGTTTAGGGAAGAACTAGGAAAAGTTAAATTGATGTGTCCCAACTGGAGCCAAATAACAAGACGTCACAATGTCTCAACGTTCGTGCGTTTCTCACCTTGGTGGAGTTAATAAAAAACAAACTTGGAGTCCCACAGACCCCAGTAGCGTCTCACAAATCTGTCCCAGCCAAGTAAACTGCAGATCCTGGAGTGTGGCTGACGTCATGCTTAAAGTGACTTATTTATATAGGACAATGTATCGTCTTTGCAGATGATAAGGAGTAATTTTGTAGGATTTTAAGCGTAGACCAAAAATAAACTAGAGTTTATAAAAATTTGAAAATTTTTCAGTACTTAATGTTGACGTAATGATAACGTTAAGATATCATTAAACTTAAGAAAAAACATTCATAAACTGTGTTAAACTGTCTACGTAAGATAAAATAATGTGCAGCATAATCACTGAACGGTTTTAAAGGTAACGAAAATAGATAAATAAATCTAGTGAGTGACTGAAGTTTCGTGTATTTTGGTGATTATTTTCCTAATTATGAAGATGAATGTGAAATAATTATATTCTCCCATGACATACCCATAAGCAATAAAATTAAGGCAGATGCTACAGAAAATGAAATTATACAATTGAGGTAGTTTATTAGCAAACTACAAATGCAGATGCTCCAGGAAAGCAGCTACAATCAAGGCAATAGAGGAACTGAAAACTACTTTAGTTAAATTTACCACATATAATTAAAAACCAAAGTATTATCTATATGAAATAACTAAAAAGATATATAACCGATATATATTACTTATGACGCTTATCTACTACTTAAGGAGGTACGGAATATCTTGACAATATTAAAATGTATTATATGTAAGGAACATTTTCGCAGTTACTGTACAACCTAGAACACTGAAATTTTCACTGTCTGCGGGTGTAATATCCTTATTATAGCCGAAATAACATTTTTAAAGGAGATGAATAGTTTTGGAAAAATCTTTATTTTTGCGTCACTTGTTTTCGTATATTTTATAGTATATATTTTTGCCGAATTTTAATTATTTTCCAAATCATTATTTTAGTGTATGTAAATCACCTCCACAAACTACTCCTGAATTTTTCAGCTCAAAATATTAATTAACAACTGAGAAAATGTACTTTCGGTAACTGAGCTCCAAAGTTGAAACATCATAGAGACCAACATAGGTTGAATCTTGAGAATTCTCTTCATTTTCTAGTTCTAATTCATTTTCGCACCTATTTTGAACTGTGTTGCTTGATTTATGAGTTTACTAAGCTTATTTTGGTACTCCTAAGTCTCTCTTCTTCTATTCACTGCATTACATCAAGTGTACTTGAACCAGCACCTAGCCTAAAAACTGCAGCACTCCACATTTTGTTATAGGTGGCCGAAGCATTTTAATAATTAACATATAAGGCTAGATATCCAGATAACTCAACACAACGAGGAGAAAACTTCCTACATTCATATTAGTAAGTAATCGAAAATCGAAAAACGCATTCTGTACCCCTTTAAACCTGAAATTAGCACAAAAAACGCAGATGATACAGAAACGCGCGTGCGCAACCAGTTTATCAGAATATTTGTGGCTTAGAGGCTCGGTCCTCGTGTAAACTGAAACCCAATCTGAGATCTGTTTAAAACATATCACTCATGCCTGTGCTTATGAGATCTATTTCACACCATAGTAGTGGTAGTGGTAGTGGTAGTAGTAGTGGTAGTAGTAGTATAGTAGTAGTAATGGTAGTAGTAGTAGTAGTAGTGGTAGCAGTAGTAGTGATAGTAGTAGTGGTGGTAGTAGTAGTAGTGGTAGTAGTAGTAGTAGTGGTAGTAGTAGTAGTGGTAGTGGTGGTGGTAGTAGTAGTAGTGGTAATAGTAGTAGTAGTGGTAGTAGTAGTGGTGGTGATAGTAGTAGTAGTACTGATAGTAGTAGTACTGATAGTAGTAGTACTGATAGTAGTAGTAGTAGTAGTAGTAGTAGTAGTAGTAGTAGTGATAGCAGTAGTAGTAGTAGTAGTAGTAGTAGTAGTAGTAGTAGTAGTAGTAGTAGTAGTAGTAGTGATAGCAGTAGTAGTACTGATAGTAGTAGTAAATGTCGCTGTTGTACATAATACAATATTATGGACTAATACAAATTTAAGCATCTGTTTCTAACATTTAGAAAGATATTTTAAAATATAATAATTAATGGCAATTAGGTCCCAGCCCGACTTGAATTCAACAAGCTCGCAGGTATTATTTCGAGCCCGGCTCATTTTTTCAGTATACCGTCGCTAGTTTTATCAGTCGTGTGCTAAATTAAACTCTTCTTGTTCTCCTATTATAACTATTAGTGCACTGATATTACATTACGTGTGAAAGAATTGTACCGAAATAATTTCAGAAATTGTTTAGGGATCTTAAACGAGCAATTTTAGATGGACAAACTATGATCTAAAAAGAGAAATAATGGGTATATAAGCTTAAAAATTGGTGTGTTAAATCGTATGTGTTCAACTCTTTGACTAACGTCACGGGTGGCCGAGGTTGTTGGGTGGAAGACCTGGGATTCGAATTCATCAGGATCATCCTCCCTGACTGAGGTTTTTTTCCAGGTTTTTCTCAGTTCTCATAAATAGCAAATGCCGGGAAGGTACCCTAAACTTAGGCCTGGAACATTTCCTTCCTTAAAAATATCCTTTCCCAATGTATCATTTCATCTCGTGTATCAATCGTGTTCACCGCCTGTGGTGCCTTAGGAGTAGAAATGAGCGTTTAACACCATTAAAAAAAAAAACATTTGACTAGTATATGTCATTCTTCTGATACATATGCAAGTAATAACATGTAGAAAAAAAATTATATGTACAATTTTCATTCTTTGCAATATTTTAGTCTACCAAAATGCTTTAGAAAGTAGTTATTAAAAGTCTACCTATAATTTGTTTTATTATTGTCAAATTTATTGATTTTGAGGTCTAAATAAATATATGACATCTGGGTCCTATTCCACAAAAGTTTGGTCTAGTGAATTACAAGTGTATGGACTTGTAACTTATAGTTATTAGTAAAATTCTGTTCCACAAAGGTTTTTGTCACGATTGTGCTTTGCAGCTCCATACGTAACAAATGTAGAAGTGATTTTTGGTTATTCGGTTTCACAGAAGTATTAGCCGGACATTGGTAATTTGTATAAATTTTCTACGGGTGCAGGAACATTGGCAACTTCCAATACTAGCACAAAATTTACCATCTATTTCATGATTTTGGGAGTCAGTTGACCAAATGAGCTAAGTATTATCCTGTTTCAAATTCATTTTTGAGACCAGCATCTTAGTAAATGTACTTTTTATGGTTCTCACTATATGTCACAAAAATAATTTCTTTACATTCTTCATTTTCTTTAAAAACAATCTCTTTTGACACAATTTTGCTTATGAAAGCGTGATTGTCAAATAATATAAACAAATAAATAAATATAAATGATGAAATGTACTAATAAAATAAATGACCGACAACAACCGGGAAGTTCGATTCTCCCGCCATCTCTCGATGACTGAAATTGATGCTGCTAAATGTAGCTGTAAAAGCCTGTCGTCTCAAAGTGTATTATTACACTTAAATATCGATGAGTGCATAATAAAATATTTAAAGTATGATTATATCTGAGAAAATAGAACACCCATTTAGCAGGAATGACAATAATCCGCTCTGTACATTAAAAATCCATAAGAAGTGGACATAACCTAATTCAAGGTATGGTGACGCATGGCAAACAGCTATTCCTCCATCTTGCCTACATGACGTCACTTGTACCTTTTTATTAATACTTTACCAGTGTTGCATTTCTTTCGTGGAACAGACCATACTTTACAGAAACTTGTACTAATGCACTTGTATGTATTAGGCAATACTATTGTGGAATAGAGCTCTGGTAGAACTTCTAATTATCTGTGTTAGTGTCGAACTACCCTTCTAGATGCGACATATCTCAGGTAGCAGTAAGGATTAGCGCAGCCGGGGCAGTGGGGTAATGTTCTACATAAAAACCCGAATGATGTGGGTGCACTGTTGTCATAAAATATGTGTCGTTGACAGGACCATGTCAATTTAGGAAAGCTCCGATCTGGACTTAATACTGATGCCAGAAAGTATCATGTTGTACTGGAGTAATCAGAACATAACTGCACAATGCACATGTGTGTCGAAATCAAATGTAGCGATTAGCGGTTATTGACGTAACACAAAAATACACGACACAAATTTCCCTCTTCCTCCACCTCTTCAAGACAATATAGAAGCAAATATGCTGGTGTGCAAGCTTGGCCCATTCCGCTTGAGATGTCAAATCTGGACAGTTCGGTACGATGAATATCTCAATGCAAGGATTGTTAGATTAGCATGCAATAAGCGTTTTGGAGCTTATAGTATCGATTGTCATATCCAGGTGCAGCCTAATGATGCCGATTTGTTGGAAACCAACCTCTAATCAACCATAAGTACTATGGACTCTAGTATTCCATACTATAAATGTGCTCTTGTAGCGTTGTGCTTTTATCAAAAACTCGTTACAATAACCAACACTCTAGTTACTAATTATCCAAGCTCATGTTATTTGACGCTAGTCTGCACGTTTTATTGCCTTTTCATTCATTCACCAACCTGAATGCATACAGAAGAGAAGAAATAATAGAAAGAAAACTCTAAAGAAGAAAATGAGAGAAAGGAAAAGCAAATATTACGGCAATAACGTCATCACAATAGCTTAAATGAGAACTCGACGCCGCTTCACAAGCAAGTCATAATATATTCATTATATCAAGGAAGAGAAAAACTAATATAAATTTTAAAAAAGCTAGTGCATCTCAGGAATAAATTAATATGAATACAGAAAAAAATTAGGGGAAAACATGTTTGCAGGTAGTATGGGATGCTAGAAGATTTTTCAAGATGTTTTGGTTACTCTCACTAACTGCCTTCCATCTAGTTGTATATGTTTAGAGCTGCTTATTATTGTCGTATGCTTACGGTTGGTATTCGTTTTATAAGTTTTTCAAATGAGCGTAGACTGATTTATATAGACCATCATTAGGCTATCTATCATATTTTCTCTACATTCGTCGTTTTTTTCGTGCGTTACGACTTTTGCAAAGCTCCAAAAGCTGACGGGGATGATGATTTTTCTGTAAAGTACATATATACTCACGTGGTACACAATGACAAATTTCTGCAACGTAGGTTCCGGACAGCTATTGGCTGCCCTTTGTACATCCGGATTCATGCTGAGAAAGCCTTTCATTTTTAATGGAGTGCGTCATGATGTGTCATAGTGGTGGGAACTAAACAACGAACTTTTATTATTGAAATTAATCATTGCTCGAGTATTTTGCCGTGGTAGTTGATTTAAACTAATTTAAAAATCAGAACTTTCTCTGACGCTAAGGTCGGCATCATCAGTTAACTGGAAGTCTCTGGAGAGGCAGGTACAGAACCGTTAGAAGTGGGTTTTTGACCCAAAATCTCTAATAAGTGTCCTTCAAAAGAAGAAAAAAAAAGTCGACTCGCCATGAACAGTCTCTAATGTTGCTTTATTGAAATTGCTGTTCTTCCTTTCAAAAAGATAATTTTGTAACAGCTCGTATCTTTTCTTTCTCCATTTTAATAGAATTATGCATAAAGCATATAAGGATAAATTGTTAAATAAAACCTGAAAGAAAAAGACAATACTATTATTCTTATACTGATAACAATAAAAGAACAATTAATGGAGCATGTCTTAGTACTGCCACTTTGCTTCTTACCTTAATTACCAAACAGTTTATGCGTAATATCAACCAAAACTAACGCTTACTTATTGATGTTTAACAAAATAAAAAAAAGTCATCTAGAAAATCAAGTTTCTTTGTATTTTCACGGTTTCATCAAATCTAGAATGAAGCTAGTTTTATACGCCCTTACGATGGATTATGCAGTAAAGACTCTTTAGTTCCAAACACCACCAATCATTTTCCACGACCTTTTTAAGATACCTAACTTTCTTTTCTCTTATTTATTTACAAAGTGTTCTGTACTACTGTGCGTATTTCATTGTTCATTTTGTACTGATACTCAGACGTTTATATTTACTTGTTGAATGTTCTTCATTTGCATAATATTCGTTTCTTTTCCATTTGGCTTAATTTTGAAACATCTCTTCTCTGATGCAACATGAATGACATTTTTGCAGACTGGAGCTAAGCCGATATGCAGACTATGTCCTAGTTCATAAAATTTGTTTGTAGAATTTTTTGTTTCATTCCAGACTTTTTCTTTAGCATTCAGTTTATATAACTATACATATTTTAGAATGAACCAGACTTCCATTATTTTATACGTCAATTAGTAATAATTTGATTTGACAAAACTTTCCTTGGAAGAACATAATTTAAAAATATAAAGCTATTACCCTCTTTATTATTTATTTATTTATTTTTCAAAACTCTTGGAGGTCACTTGACCTTTTCTGTTCCCTTCATATGACCTTTGTGTGTGCGGTGCAGGAACAGTTCAAAACTGTGGATTTCTCATATAGAAACGGAAGTAATTAAATCCCTCTCCATGGAAGATATCAGTTCACGTTCTTATGTGTGTAATAGGAATTCTGATCATTCGAAGGTTAGGGGAAACACGGTCAGCGACATGGCTATGGCAGATGAGGCATCATAAGAGCGATACTAAAGTCGAAAGCTCGCTTGCACCCGACTGAAATATGAAAGACATCCGGCTTCTCCTTGACAGAGCAAGACCTCTAACGAATTTTCACACAAGAGAAACACTTCCAAGACTGTGATGAAAAACTTTATAAACAAATGCGAAAAAGAAACCTGAACAGAACTTCCAAACGCACCTCGAAGCCTTTCTGCCACTTGCAAACCATCACCTTTATCCCTTTGCGGATGAAAACGAACTAAAAGCAATTGTACGTGAATGCTTCATGTAAATTGCGTAAGCTAATAAACTACTTTAATGACAAATAGTAATCCAGGTTAACATTTTAAAATTATTACAATGATTCGTATGAAACTAGTGTAATTTCTGTTTCATATCAACTACAAACATGCAACAAATATATTTGAAAGAATTGCTTATCCTTGCAGCAGATGCTCAAGACATCGAAACCTGCGATTGGCAGTTCGCTGTAGTACGCCGTGGTCTACTGTTTACGTTAGTCTGCAGATCATCAGTTGATCATGGTCGATTTCAATTAAATCGATCTACAAGGTTATTCGAAAGAGTATCTTGTTTTAGAAAGTATTCTGTTAATTTAAATCAAATACCTACATACAATTTAAGGTTTATGTGTAGATATTTTTGACAAAGCTGCTATGCACGATTTCCTCGCGTTACATGATATATCAGAGTTATAGGGTTCAACAAAGTTTACCGGTCACAGACAACTCATAGCCAGGTATTGGTTGAACCATTTCGAATGCTTATGACTCTTTTCAGATACTTTACTCTCCTCTGTCGTCATACAGTCTTGCAAGACTTTGTTTTGTGTAATTGCAGGAAAAACTGCTTCTCTCCAGATGCCGTAATATAGAACTAGCTAGGTCCATAAATTTCCGGCTTCACCGATAAGTATTATCGCCTTCACAAAATCCTTATCTGGTGTTAAGCCTTATCTATTAAGTAAATAATTGCAGCTGTAACTTCCACTCCCCTGTGTTCAGTTGTTCAGATATAGTTGCATAAGGAAGGCTATGTGCAGAAGATTGTGACATGTTCAAAATGTAGTTTCGACCTGTTAATAAGTTCTGCACAAAAGAACGAACTACTCCAAATGCAATTAAACAGAGATTGAATGTTGTATATGGGGTAGCATGCCCCTCTATTCTACCGTAAAGGAATAGGCAAACTTTTTCCAATGGATCGAATTTTTTTTATGGACGCTCTTTAACAGCTCAGGTCATCAGCGTCCCATTCAACTCAGGGCGTGAAACGGCCGACAAATTTTGCTCAGAGGCCTCTCTTTCAGGCTTGAGGTTCTTTTTCGTGCCGTAAATGTACGACACGGGACCCACGACTTTACTTCCCTTCCGAAGGAAGCCATACTTAGGATTTTTACGCCCGAAAAAATCCATCGGCAAGTATGGTAACCACTACACCACCAGGACCGACCCAATGGATCGAGAAAGCATTGAAGACGAAGAGCGTGCAGGTCGGCCCTTGGAGGTGCTCACTCCTGAAAACATCGCGCTTGTGGAAGGAGAAATTATGGAAGACCGGGGGTTCAAAGTTATAGAAATAACAGCAAGGTTGGGCCTTTCTAAAACAACAGTCCATCGAATTATTCATGAACATTTAAACATGAGTAAGGTTAATGCAAAATGGGTGCCTAGACTTCTTTCCTCAGTCCAAAAGCAGCAACGATTCATTTGTTGTCAGACATTTTTGAAGCTCTGCGTGGCAACGAGAGAGAAGTTCTGCAAACCATTGTTACAGGAGATGAAACTATTGTCCTCTACTATTGAACCTTGTCCAAAAGTGTGGCTTAAACTTGGCGAAGCACAGCCTCTAAAGGTCAACGTCACTCAGTCAACCAAGAATTACATGGCCGCAATCTTTTGGGACTGTGAAGGAATACTCTTCATTGACTTCAACCAGAGGAACACCACAGTAAATGGGGAATAATATGCTGGTCTACTGCACAGATTGCATGCTTCCATAAAAGGAAAAAAAGCGAGGAAAGCTGAGTGATTGTGTGCGCTTTCTTCACGACAACGAACGTGTGCTTACAGCTCTTGTTGCAAAGGAATCTGTGAAGAAATGTGGCTTCAAGGAGTTCGACCATGCACCCTACATTCCAGATCTAGCTTCCAGTGACTATTTTATCTTCTCAAAAATCAAGAATGAACTTCGAGGAAGGAAATTGAAGTGTGACGAAGAAGTGACGGATGCTGTTTATGCCCATTTTGCAGACGAGACTTCTGACTATTTGGGGTGGGGATTAAAATGTTATTTCAAAGATGTGAGAATGTATTGCAATAAAGGGTAACTATATTGAAAAGGAAATATAGTTTTTGTCTTGATTATACCTAGAAAATGGTTAGACTGGAAATTTGTGGACCTACTCTTGTACCTAACATGCTTCAACAAAGCTTTGAATACAAACATGGGAATTTAGCACACATTTATTGGGCATATAATGACGAATGTTCCACATACCGAACCCTCATTTGGACGCGTGGCCGGCTTAACGGGCATTTGCTTGGCCCTAGGAAGCAGGCTGTTTGCCGTCGAGGGTCGGATATTCATAGCACTTTAAATTCAACCGCATGTATTTCTCATGCAAATTGTAACCTCAATAACCGCATACCTTCGTCGTAGAAGATATTGGAAATGATGTCCATGTGCCACCACACATATCACGCCTCTTTAAAGAAATTTTGCTTTAACACACATCAGTTCTTCTTTTCAAATTGCAGCAATTTTTCTTCGTATATCGTGTTTATCTTCTTCCAGGGTATGCGGGTTATTCCGATATACTTTATTTATTAAGGTCTCCCATAAATAGATATCGCATATGGTAAGATCTGGAGACCGCGCTGGTCATAATCCTGTACTGATGACTCTATCATAAAAATTTCCTGAATTAATTTTAACGAGAGATCAGCTGTATGCTCTGTTGCAAAGTCTTGTTGAAAATATGTCTGTGTGTATTCAATGTTACACAATTGTAATGTGATCTTTCAAAAATATAGACCCTATAATTCTGTAAGCATTCACAGCACACAAAAAACTTTTTTTTATCGTTCAGTAGCATTAAATGTACAAGATCAGGTTTTGCTGCATTCCATTATCTATTGCTTTGTGTCGCAACATGGTCATGCAAATAAAAATAAACTTCGTCCGTTAAAAAAAAAAAAAATAAAAAATTAATTCCAGGTCATTAACATTATAGAAACGCTGAATTGCAGAAATTAACTCTACTCATATTATTGCAATTCCTGAACTACAGTTTCTTATCTTCTAAAAATCCAGGGGTTTTCCAACCCGAAGTTTGCGAAATTCCTGATCCCTGTGCAAGTTTTCATAGAAATTTCTTCGGACTATGTTCTAACTTTCTCCAATATCATCGAGTTTTTTTTTTCTGTAAGAACACTTCATTTTATTTTCTGTTTCTTGCCGAAAACGGATCCCAGTCCTCTAAATCTATTCACATGGGTTATGAACCATTTCTCTGTGCAAGGAATTTGTCTGTAAATCGCCGCCTGACTTCTCTACAAGAGTTTGTTGCAATAATACATGAAGATTCCATTGCTAAATTATACAAACTTTTTTAGCATTAACACTACACAAACAACACTAACACTCTATAATACTACACGTGCTCCTACAACGTTTAAACTTACGTACAGCACAAAAACTTCGCATCAGTTGATTAGTCGGCACACAAAGAGGATGGAAAGTGGAGCGGTAAATATTCGTAGAACTGGTTGGAAACAGCGCAGCGCAGATCAGGCCAATCCCCGTTAAGCCAGCCACGTGTTCCAAATGGAGGCTGTATTATTCACAATAAGAGTAACAAAGCCAGAGAATTTTGGTGTAGCATTATCCCATAAGAAGTAAATTGATGACATTAAATAGGATGATCTGAGTGCACAAAAATTCTTAGAAATTGATCAATCACCAACAAATTTTTTCGTTAAATCTTGGTTGACATGTGACAAGTTTAATCGTTTTTTTGAAAATAGTCTTGGCAATTTTGTTTCGTTCAGCTGTTCAACAATTTCCTCTAAAATTGTTTGTATTAAGAAAAATGGAATGGAAAAAAATCCAATTTTCGGCGGGTGCAGAGCCAGCGTGTGCCTTAAACGAGAATCAAATGCTTGTATTTCGGGAATTCGTATGCCCAGACAGTGAAGCCCCGACCTTGTCTGTGAACCACACGACGTTTAAAAAATTAGATAGCCACACAATGAAAACCAAGAACTATGTACAGTAACGGATTAGTTTCTGCAACAAAAGAATAGTTCTTTGTTGTTGATTTAAATACTCATATAGTCTTAATATAAAATAAAGTTTTTTTTTGTACCAAAAATCTCTGAATGTCATGCATCCTAAACACTTATAAAAGACAACTCTTTGAAGAAAGGTTAAAAGTGCATCAGCTAAATTTTCAGGGGATGTAGCCATTAGAGACATTTTCAGCTACACTTCCAAACGATATTTCCACATGAAACGCCGAGGCGGAGGTGTCACAGAGTAGCGGTGGGTGAATTTTGCAGGACCTGGGGCGGCGGCAACAAGGAAATCGTTTCAATACCCATAAAGTGAGCACTTCACAAGCACCGCGACATAGCTCTATCCTTGTTGCTAGCGGTTGGTCGGAAAACCGCTAAAAAGAAATTCTAGATACAAGAAAAAAATCTCTCTTTACCCATATATCTCTGGCCTTATTTTAGAGAACTGTAGGAATACGTAGAAAGATGGGGCTCCTCCCTTTTACCAAAGACTCACCATTAGCCGCCTCCCCCCGCCCGCCCATCTGGATTTACTGCACATTACCGCAAGTGAACAAAGTGCTTTAGAATTTCCTCTCTCTCTTGTGGGGTGAAAGAAACAGGATTTAAGCAAAGAAGCCGAACATATGTTTCTTTTTAACACATAGAGTATGTTTCAACGTTTTGAATGCTCTCCTGCAGTGAAAAAAAGTATATTTAAAATGCACAATTAATGAAATTGTTTTCTTATTTCCAATCTATTTTGGAATCAGATCGGTTTTAGATTAGTGGAATTTTATCATCCTAGTCTCGTGTTATAGCATTTTACGAATGGAATTCTCAAAATTTTGGTACCTCACGATATTGCAAAATAAACGTATAGCCTTTGTGTGTCCTTTAATGACTAACTATAAGCGGTGGGATCGAATTCTTGGGGACTCCCTGGTACAGTATCAGATCACTCCTATAGCCTTACAAGATTATAGAAACTGGAATATAAATGTTTAGCCTTTCCCGCAAACGAATGAGTGGCACTACTTACATTAGCTGGTTTTTAGATTCACATGGAAGTGGGACCGAACGGCCTCGCGTGCTTAAGAGAAACTTCCTATAATAATATACACATCTTCAAACCGTTGACATAGAAGCGTAAGGGCTGTGAGTAAATAAAACAAACATTTGTGTATATATCATTAAACAAATGTCCCAGTTGTGTTCAGCTTTTCCCTCTGGCTTTGCGTTGGAATATGTCATTGAATTTTACAGTTCCAAAGGTTCAGGCTTAATGCAGCTACAATCAATTCCCAAGAAACATACTAATTGAACTCATAGATGTATTAGCAGCCCCTGGAGACGCCATATATCAAACATCGTTTCATTTCCCTTTGCGGCATTCAGTTTCACTCCTCATTTCGTTTATTAAATAAAATGTTGTTTTTATTTGCTATATGAATCGGGTAGTTAAACTATTCAAAGACGGCACTCTGTACTACTATTCTTTCTAGGTTTTTATTTGTCAGCCATCTTAGTTGATTATAGAGTCGATCCCAAATAAAGGCAAGGAAAAGAAAGTTTGATTCTAAGTTTAATTTACATCCCTCATATTTTTATAATACAAGAACCATGTAACACACTCTAGTCTACGTAGACATCAATATACTATTCTTTGCTCGACAAAAAAAAAAAGAGAATAGAGCATAATTGATTAAAATTAAACAAATAAAGAAAAATTATTATGCCTTAATATTATAATACACATTTTTTAACTCTTCTAAAATCGGGAAGTTTTGTATAATTTTTATAAAATATTTTGTTTTTGTTATATCGGTATTTTCCCTATATATTTTTCTACTTAAAAGCTAAAATTATAGAGTAAATAGCAACACGAAATTAAAATAATTTGTTTGCTCTAGCCTCGGAGGCTTTTGTTGATATCTAAAAACAGCAAATTATGTTTTCTTTGTTAATTTAAAACACTTCAATATTATAAAATTAAATTAATTTTTATGAATACAAACAATTGAAGGCAGTCTCTTTGCAGTCCTATGCAATAATTGTTTGCTTAATTCCAGAATTATAATAATCCGAAGCTATTAATGCATTGTTTAGGTCACATATTCATCATTTAGTTACATCATTATTTTTAAAATTCACGTTCTCTGTACGCTTCCTTTAGTTCATGCTTCAGAATGAATCTAAGAAAGACAAAACTGTACGTTGGTTTATTTGTCAGTTTTTCACTATTATATCTAATGCACTGAACTTAAGACAATTAATTGCACATTTTTACACGTCTATAATATATAAAATACGAATATTTTTGTGAAATATAGCATCCCTAGTAGTAATAAATTTCGACAAATCTTCTTATTTTATTAAAATTTTCTTTTTATATAGAGTCCCTTAAAATAGAAATCTGAGCAATAGTTCATTTTAAAACTCAAATCTTGCCGAATATAATGATTTCTAAAACATAGTATTAATTTACAAAATTAGAAGATGTGTTTATGCATATTTAAACGATTTCACCATAAAGACAATTAACGATAAAAATGTGGGAAAATTGCAAATTATTAAGACAAATGTTGTTTGCAGATTTGTGATCCTATATAATCGAGGAAAGAAAAAACAACAATTTCAATCATGCAGTCTTTAATATTGCTTTGAACTCAATGCAGTTATCACATAGTCAACATTTTCAAGTCAAAGTAGTACCTCTGACTTCTCGCTCGGCACCCACATGCAGGTTGCAATATAATTTAACAAAATTGTTTATGGTAGTTGCTTTTTGATGGATCATCAAAATATTATCGACAATTTTTTTCTCAGAGACAGACAGAGAGAGAGAGAGAGAGAGAGAGAGAGAGAGAAAATGCAGTCGGCTACTATTTTTGTTTTTACTGTTTTTCATGAGAGAGTTACTCACGTGTGAATTAATTTATTAGAATTCCTGGTAAAATTATATATTAAATATGGCATATCCTTTTTTTTTTTTTTTTTTTTTTTTTTTTTTGGAATATCAAGAAAGAAGTTAATATGCTGCATTGATCTTTTGGGTTTATATCCTTCGAAATTGTTCATTTTACACAATTATCAAATAAATTTAGCGCATTAAAACAAGAAAACTGCTAGATCAAAAGAAAACTGGCTTTCACATAATCATATTCATTTTTATATATACTTCCTTTCGGAGAAAAGTAATTTGTAAGTTTCCTGGGTGTTCAGTTTCATGTGGGTTGACTCGTATAACATTTTATTTTCGTTATCCACAGCAAATACTTTTCATTAAGGTAAATATATGTCAAACTTAAGAGTTTTTTTTATTCTGAATGAAACCAGCAATATTTTGCATAGGTATGTGTATTTGTACAAAAAATTAATTGTATTATTTTATTGGAAGAATATGTTCTCCTAAAGTCGGAACATGTCATGAGGTTAAAATAATAATAATAATAATAATAATAATAATATTATTATTGTTGTTGTTGTTGCTGCTGTTATTGATATAGTTGTTATTTCTAATATTATAAATGTTAATATATATTAATGAAACATTTTTGTATGAATAAAAAATTAATTTAAAGACCTGAAATTTCTGCATACGCTTTTCAAAATAAAAAGTATTTACAGTCCTTAACGTAAATTAAAATTATGTGGTCCAACCCATATTAAATCGGACATCTATGCATCTCATCTCTTTGCTTAATAAACAAACACACACGCGCGCGCACGCACAAAGGATTTAACAGATGCTATATGACTACATGAATGCCGTTTTTCTTCAGATTCATTAGTTTTCTTGTTTTAACCCGGAAAATGTATCATATATTTGTTTAAACTAACAATTTAAAAAAGGACATACTCACAAAAAACTAATACTGGGTATTTAAAAAAAAATGTAGATATAACTGACAGCACACACGTTCCTAGATAAAATTACGAACCATTTAACGTCCAAGTAACACCTTAACATCACACTAGATGGCACTTGAAGTGTTGGTCTGACCGTGTATCCTTCTAGCAGCAGGTGCTAAGTGTAGCTAAATTTGAACGATTCATATGGGACCCGGAACAGTCCTTACACTAATTCTTGTAAGCGATGATGATTTAACCTGTTCATATAATGAAATATTAGGGGTTTTATGATGCCTATATGTTTAAAAGCATTATAGTCATGTAAATTATAATAAACTATTATTATTATATTTTATTAATAAATTTGAGTTGGCCTATTCAATTCAGGGAGTGAAAGGGTCGATAATTTTGCCCAGTGGTATCTTCTTTCAGGCGCGAGGTTCTTTTACGTGCCGTAAATTTACGACATGAGACCAACGGCTTTATTTTTTTTCCAAAGGAAGCCACGTGTAGGATTTTTAATTCTGAATAATTGCATCTACTCTGACCGTATTGGTTTGCGTTTGAGATTGAAATAATTTTCCTTACCATTACATTTTCATTGTAATAACATTATGTTACTGTCTCTAAAAATACATTTTTAATACTTTTATATAAAAAATTAAAATTTACACTTCTGTACACTTTTAGCATAGCTTTTGAGTGATTTTAGTGAAAAACTGCATCATCTAAACTCTTTATGAGCTGAGAAATGTTGAAAATGAAAGTCCTAAGGAAGTGAACATTGAAAGCAAGCACACTTGCAAAGATATTTAAATTTGCACCTACAGTCTAAGAAGTTGCACTCAACGAAATTGATTGTATTACTTTTTATACAGTTTTCAAACATAAACTCATGAAATGAACAATAAAAATGAATTTTTACCTTAATTTCAGGTCGCTTTCAATTTTGTTCACCTGGTGTAAAACTTAAGCAAATTCCAAGTATTTTGTGCATAATTAAAATGCTGTACAGTCCTCAAAAAGCCTTAGGGGTCAATATTTTATAAAATACTGGCAGTAATAGATGTGTTAAATCTGAAACATGGGTATTTAAATAATTTTAAAAAGACTTGTTTCTCTGAAATGATGCGTTTATGATAATATATCACGAACTGTATCTTATAAGATAATTAAAGAAACAATGATATTAGTATTGATTTAAACCAATATGCTATTTCCAAATAAATAGAAGAATATATGGAAACAATTGAAACAATGTGTAGAAAACAAGATCACTGAAAAAGATGTTTAACCAAAAGGCAATAGGACCAATATTGACCTCTTTTTTTTTTTTCTTTTTTTTTCCCCCCCTGCTAAAGCAAATGCTGGTATGGGATCTTTCCTTTCCACGAATTTTCCGCTCTCTCGTTTCATCTCATTTCATTACATTGCTTCTTTCGGCTGCAGGGTAGAGAGTACCATGGCGAGGTGGGGTGGTGCTGTGTGCCACGTGACGATGTGTTGCGCTTCTTAAATGTTTCTATCATGGAAACGGTTCTTCTGAGGGGCTGGAACTCCTTGTAGAGGGGCTTCGCCGGCATCGGGGTGTTCTATCTGGAAAATTTGTAGAGATGTCCATGCACCACGATTCCTGGATCCGGCCGTCCTCATTTCCCTACGCAATGGGTAAATTGATTTTGCTGATGGCAAGTTACTGCGTAACGGCTTCGCTACCTGCTAGAAATGTATCAATTTCGGAATTTATAACCCGCATTTTTTTTCCTTTCCTTTCCCTTTTTTTTTTTTTTTTTTTTTTTTTTTTACTAGCAAATAATAATTAATATTGCACTCACTACCCATCATATGAGATGCTGGAAGTGCCTACCGTCAGCTGTAAGACGTGTCTGAATCCTTTTGAAAAGATTTGGAGACCTTCGCCGTGATTCATTCTCCGAATATTGTAAACTTTCTCCCGGATATTTTTTTCAGAGCCTCTACGGGGCTTATTTCATGTTCAGCAAGTCATTTTAAATGGATGAAGATGCAGCACTGAGCGTCTTTATACGCACTGCCGACAGATACACCAACTTTCTGGACTAATAGTGGTTTTATACTTCCCGATAGAAATGTTACATCTGGAAATATAACATGAAATTCTCTCCTACAGCACTTATATGATGGTTTCTTTTGCACTTATCAACCTTAATAGATGGTATTTTTTCCTAGTGTACTCAAATATACAATTTAAAGTCTAACGCACACTTCCTACACATGCAAATGATAAACACGACTGAACACGCTCAATTGTCTCATCTGCGGAACTTTATTCCAGTCTTACCGGGAATCGCACGATCACTGAAGGTCAATCGTTACCCCTGGTGTGTACTCCGTCCGACTGCCTAGTACAATGGTATTTTAATATATTCTCTTTCAGATCACATAAGAAAAGAAAACGGCACCATCCAAATAGAAAGAAACCATTCACTTACAATGATCGCACGTCCACCAGTGACCGAGGTCGTTTAGGCGGGAACTCGTGAGCGGAAGGTCTGGAAAAGGATTCCAACCAGAATCATCCTCGCTGACTGAGGTTTTTACCTGGCTTTTCTCAGTCCTCATAAATGGCAAATGCCAGGGAGGTATCTAAACTTAGGCTTCCTTCCTATTAAAAAAAAAAGCTTGCTCAGTGTATCATTTCATCTCGTGTATCTTGTCGGTCCTGGTAGTGTAGTGGGTAACCATACCTGCCTCCTAAACCCAAAATCGCGGATTCGAACCCGGCCAGGACCGATGGATTTTTTCGGGAGTAAAAATCCTAAGTATGGCTTCCTTCGGAAGGGAAGCAAATCCGTGGGTCCCGTGTCGTACATTTACGGCACGAAAAAGAACCTCAAGCCTGAAAAAGAAACCTCTGAGCAAAACTTGTAGGCTGTTTATGCCCTGAATTGAATGGGACGCTAATGACTTGAGATGTTAAAGGGTGTTCATAAATAAATCAAATCAAAAATTCATGTATCATCAGTGTTCATCTACTTTAATGAAAGGAAAATATTAACAGTAGCGTTGTTAGTGCATTCCTCTGGCTACCTGACTAGCCATCTCTCCAGTTCCCTACAGTAGTTAAAACGGGCGTTAAACACTATTAAAAACAGTGATCGTAAATGTTTTCTTTTTCATATAATATTTTTCAAACATAAGAATTTACAAATCCTGGTGAAATCTCGAAATATTTATTATTTAATTTATGTATTAAGTTTGAAAAGTTACACATTTATCTCCGTAACCTCTTTTTATGTAGCATACTCATTTTGATACCGATGTTGATTTTGTTTTATATTTTCGTTTGAATTCTGTAACGCTCTATATCATTATGTCTCTGTAGAGGCAAACGCTAGGCTCCAATATGACGTAAATTACCATCAGTTATGTGTTATGCGATTGCTACAATATTCAGTTCATCTTTATCGTCCGGTCGGTATTGGCTGCTATTTTGTCAATGTTTCATTAGAGCGAGATTAACATTCACATATGCAAGGTCAGAGGATTTTGCTGTTGGCGATGTCCCGTATCTCTTTTATGTTGTCGTGTCGCATACATAAATACAGCGACATATATTAGAGTGCTCCCCACCGGTATGAATGTGTTTTGTCTGGGCTAATGGAAAAGGGCCCTATTGACAGTAATACAAAATGTGAATGGGGAAAATTATTGGGAAATACGTTTAGCTCTTCTTATAAAGTATATAAATGAGTGTTTGCCATTGTGGTTATTCGGTAATGAGTTGCTATCGATTGGGCCATGAAATGTGTGTAAAATGGGCATGAAATTTGGTATAATTATATGCTTTATAAAGTTTCTAACAAAATAATGTGCAGCATTATGACGCTGTATAAACTATTTTATATGCTGAAATAATGCGTATTACAATACAGCAGTTCGCTTTCTAATAGAGGAAAGATTAAAATTTCATTATGAAATCCAATATAAACATATGAATGCTAAAAATGAATTGAATGTTATAGGTGATAAAAGTACATTTACTGTGCACAGTTGTAATATTTTACATGCAATGAAGTCTTTCACATAGCGGAAAACATAACAAATGTTTTGGGAATAAAATCTAAAATATTTAAATATAGAAAATGTTATTATTGAACTCTTTTCATAGTTTAATACACTTATTTTTAAACAAAATGTAATAACTCTATGTAGCTTAATACCAGGAGTTGTCTGAAAAATTCCTATTCTAATAATAATTGAATTTGATTACAATTATAATAAGAATTGCATTTGGTTTCAGGTGTTGTTTAACAAGGTCAAGAATGAATACTAATCAATGGTATCAATATGATCATTTTTAATATTGTAATTGCTAGTGTATATGCATATGCCTTTTTTACTAATAAGTAATATGAAGTTATCTTTCTATAATAGTGTATAATAGTATATATACTATAATAGTTTATAATAGTATATATATATATATCTTTGTTATATTTCTGTGAAAGCGACAGACATGCTGGCCTTCGAATGCCTGTAGAATGTCTTAGGACAATACAGTTTGCCTTTGTATCTTGCCATATTCAAAAGAAACTCCTCATGAGGAAACAGTTGCCTTAAAAGAAACCAAAATTGTAACTGTTTGCAACAGATTCAAAGGGATGCCGCTTATATATGGCCGAAGCGTGCCTTATTGCAAAACTTAAGTGTGCGGATCTGAGTGCTAGAAAATTGAAAATAAAAGTAGTTGGGAAGAAAAACTTTAACCAATAAACATCCCTCAAAATTGGAGAAAGAGGATATTAAAGTTATCATGTAAGAGCCAATAGGAGGTTAGAGTTACGTCGATTTCTAGAATATTTGAAGAAACTAAAGTTCGCGGTTCGGAGCGAATCCACATAATAGCTTTTATATCAAATATAAGAAATAACTTTTGAACATAAATATAGACATACAGTAACTGGACAGTAAGCGGAATCACGACCCCGAGTAGAGGACATGGCACCACAGCACAGTGATATTAGTAAGGCAGTCAATAGTTGAAAGATATCACACTACAGTTCAGTGAAAAACATACTTCGTCATTAAGTTAATATACAAGCCTCATTAAATCATGTTAAAGCTACGACCGTCAGATTATTCTTATGGTAAAACCCTTACATCGAAGTGGTCAATGTTATAAGAAAGTGTTACAGTAAAATTATAGGCAGCCGTCACGTGTGAATTTGTTACGGAGAAGTTGAGGTTACGTGAATAGTGTATGTAAATCCTCGAGTGGTGAACTTTAGCCTGAGGGCAACAAGTATGAAAAACAGACCTGTCATCAAGCGACTGACGCTCGGCATGTTCCTAAAATCTTCAATTGTCCAATAAATTAAAAGTTCAACTTGAGCCCAAAATTGTATTATTCCAGTTAGAATCCCCTTCCATCCCTAATGAGTCCACGTCATTAAATACAGTCCTTATTCCCCTGACCGCCTATGGTGCCTCAGTAGTAAAAACGGGCGTTAAACACTATAAAAAATATTCCCCTGAGATTCCTATCCTCTACTTTGGAACCACCGCCACGAGTGGCCGAGGTCGTTAAGGCACGGAATCGTGAGCGGAAGGTCTGGGTTCGAATACCGCCAGGACCGTCCTCCCTGACTGAGGTTTTTTCCAGGTTTTCCTCAGTCCTCATAAATGCAAATGTCGGGGAGGTACCCTAAACTTAAGCCTGGAACGATTCCTTCCTTAAAAAATAAAAATCCTTTCCCAATATATCATTTCATCTCGAGTATCATCAGTGTCCATCGTCTGTGGTGCCTCTGTAGCAAAAACTATCGTTAAACACTATTCATTCATACTTTGGAACCAAAGAAATAGAAAACGTCGAACTCCCGACTTCAAGAACCGAGGCTACTCAAGAAGATCATCATCTAATCATGTAATTAATTATTCAGTATATTTAAAATATCTATAAAGTTAATTCCCGTAAATAATAAAGCCCCAGCTTTAAAATACCCCGTTCCAATAACTGCAGTACTATAAAGAGGAGCTTTTTGAATCTCTAATTTTATACAAATAAGTAACTGGGTCCACGCTATCTTTTGTTAGTGCAATTAGTGATACTTTCCCCGGGGCGCGAAGTTTTTCCTATGAGCGGCTCCCCACTCGTTTGCCAAGCCGTGGAAGGGGTAGTAAGTCTGTTTGCTTACTTATTGACCTTGATGACTATTGCAGTCGTAGCGCAGCTATTCCCGGTGTAAGTTGTGTGTTCGTTTCTTAATGCGACAATATACTTAAAGTGTATTATTCCTCGTGTGTTTACAATGGCACAGCATGTCTTTATGTACGATTCATATGTGTTAACTCAGTCAGCACTTGAAGTTGGAAGACTGTTTCAAGCAAGATTCCCAGGTGTAGACACTCCAGATGGTAAAACGTTCATAATTTGTATAATAAAATTCAGGAAACTGAAAGTGTCCAGCCTAAGAATTCAAAAAAAGCAATATAAGGTTCTCACCGAAGAAACATTACATGAACATTCCCCTAGAAAATCTCTTCACAATCTTGCAAAACATGTAGGTTTCATATGTATCTTTGCAAAAGACTGCTATATTTAACACCTGCGATTATTATCTCTGGGGTAAATTAAAAAATGCCTTGTAAAAGAGGATCTCGCATACAATACAAGAACTCAAGGATAATGTTAGTCAAGAAGTAGTCCTTATTTCTCAAAATGAACTACGATGATGATGAATAATTTCTTAAGTAGATGTAAAACATGAGTGGAGAATTAAGACGGGCATTTTCAACACCTCATTTAATAAGCTGATAAGTAATGAGGCCCTTAAATTGGTTTGTGTATTGTATATTGTTGTATGGGTGTTTTACCCTCCCGCCAGTCTCCGAGACACGGCTGCGGCTAACGAGCGGCGCGCTCGCCCTTCGGCAAAACTCTCCGGGGGAAAACAAAATTGATTGCATGATACAAATCCGTTATGAATAGTTGATGTTCACTAGATCACGAACAGGAAGATTTTATAACTAATACCTCAATTATTTCCATTTTGGGGCAATTGTTGACTGAAATGTTCATCCACACGCCTCTAAGGAAACAAGTGTTCTACATAAATTCCACCGGTTCTATCATTCAATAGTTGTCATTTGTTAAAATATTTGAAAAGTCAATGCTTTGCATATGATGACTCAAGAGTCCAATAGCTTCTTTGAGGACACAAAGCGCCTTCTAGACTATTACTTTACTTTTATATAGAGTCTACAGCTAATCGCAAGCCACGCGGGACCAAAGTACGCCAGTCGCCGGCTACGTCGATAGAAATATTTCCCTCCCATTCTACTTGCACTACTTTGATCAATAATAACATGTACTGCTTTTTATAAAGATTTTTATTGTATATTTTATTTTTATTTGTGATTAAAATCGATTTTTGGAAGTTTAAGGTCTTTTTAATTCCTATTGATTGCTATTATATTTTTTGATTTTTGATATAGAAATTGACCTTGTCTTTCCTATAACTATCACCCCTTTTATTTCTATTAACCATTCGAAGTACAGTCACATATTTCTGATATATTTTAATTAAATTTAAGGACCTCATTACTTACCTTGCAACAGCTATGTTTTCGTAACACTTCGTTATATTTTTTTTATAATTTCTACAGTATCTTGTTTATTGCTTTATACATTTTATTATTATTATTTTCTGTTTTAGTGGCACCATTTCTAAACAATGCGCTAGAGAAAATCTATTTCACTAACACATTAAAATTAATATAGTGGCACCATAGCCTGTAATTGCACAAAGACTTAAGTTTTACTGTATTCTTAACTGCAAACTAAACTATAACAACACAAAGGCGGAATTTTTGCTTGCTTTGTTAGTAGTCCAAAGCCTGTCTATTAGCGCAAGAACGGGCGCTTTCCTGACTTTGATCTGGGCATTATTTTGATATAAAACTGATAGCCCCTGGACAAAAATTACTAACCATTTAGCATGCATAGTCATCAGAAGCGCTCCATCACTGACCACAACACATACAAGATGATAAAATATTTTCGAAGCATTATTAACATTATAAACATTTCTGATACCTCTTTGAGTTAGAAATGGGAAAAAAACACAAGTTTCATGTTTATCAAACTATATTTTATTTATTTATTTTTTCCAACGGACCTGACCCCCGAAATCGATCTAAAGACGAATCACGGAGCAATAGCGAATAGTAGCGAAACCCCATGATGTCACAGATAGCCTATAAGGGTTTCTAAATCCACAGAGGTAATAAAGAGCTTTCCCTCTCACGTGTTCAACCGAGTCTTACCGAGTATTTAAGGACCGGCCGCGCACATGAAATCGCCCTCTTTGTGAGAAATAGTCCTGAGCACTCGCCTTGGAAATCAGCCTTCGACACTTGATAGACAATCTTCAGCACCTCTTCTTAGCAATCAGAGCAACAGCGGCCAAAATACATCCCCTCACTCAACCCGGCACTATCAAGTCCCGAAAACCAGCAACATCCCTGAGTATGACCTGAAGAGGAATTGGTGGCGAGCTCCAGCGGCAATTAATTAAACCTTAACCAGCATTAACATCCACATAAATTCCTTCAAACATTGGCCTACCGACGTGGGGCATACTCAAAGCATTTCAAAACAACACCTCCGCGAGCCATCATTCCAAAACCACTTTTACCCCCCCCCTCCTTTTTTAACAGGGGTGACGTCGAAAGGTTAATAAACTGAAGGACGTTTAAATCCATTTGGGACCTTGACCCCTGCATTGTACTGTTGGCCTTTAAACCAGCAAATGCAACAAAATGTTTTAACCCTTCAAAAATAGCGAATGTCACGTGGGGTAGATGAATTCAAATCAGCCGATGGTAAATGTATCTTGAATTTTCAAAGATTAGCGCGAAGATTGCACATTTATGACCCCGTGGTAATTGTTAAGTGAATGATTCTTTTATTTGAATATAATATATAAGGAAGGAAGCGTTTGATCTGCAGGGGCAAGTAGTTGTAAGATCTACACGCTGCGAGATAAACAGCTTGAGTTCTTATAAGAGGCAAGTTTACTCAGTTTGAAGTTTTACACGCGGCGAGACACAAGCGGTCTTAAGTTCTAGACGTGGTGAAATGCAAATCATTTAGCAGTTCTCAGACTCAGTTATAAGATCTACACGCGGCAGGATACAGGCAGTTCTCAGTACGCAGTTAACAACGCCTACTTCCGATCGATGCTTTGCCCGGGACCCTCTCGGTGTCGAACGGAATTTTGCATTTGGACGATACTTAGAAGCTAAATGCACCCGTCCTTTACTGCAGGCTGCCCAAACTCATCGTCCCGAACTCCCTCCGTTCTGAACATCCACCAGATGACGCTGATTGGGCGGCCTTACTAGCACAGGCCTACTCGTTCGTTAACCGAAGTTAACTGGCGAGTGACCAAAGCATTTAGGTAGCTCATCACCCTCCCCGCGAACAGATAATGCCTGAGGACCTGCCAGCATGGTGCCCGCCTGAAACACTCCGATGTGACACACCGGTGCCACGAATGCCGAATTTGCCACGGGTGACGGCACCACATGTCCCGCAGAGTACAACCCATCCCTACCCTCCCCGAAGGGAGGACGCAGTTATAAGATTTACACGCTGCAAGATACACGCAGTTCGGGGAAGCAGTTCGCAATAAGTTCGACTTTCAGTTTCACACGCCGCGGCACTCATCTATAATTGTGTATCGGCGTAGCTAAGTCTATCGTACTCAAAACACCAGAAGACGCGAAAGATTTGTACTTAATAAGGTACAAGGTATGTATATACATACAACGTTGCATCGCGTGCTTATTTACGCTATTGAACTCCTCTTCAAGTCCTGCTGAGTAAAACCAACAAAATAGCAAAACTCACCCTGAGAAATTGTTATCATTGAAGCGTAGGCAACAACTCCAAAGCGCCATTCATCAATTTACCTAACCGCTTCAAAATTGGCATGGCAACATGAGGCCCGACAACAACTTCAAGATTGGTGCTCAACCTGGGGCAGTTAACCGAAGCCCACTAACCAACTTCAAAATTTAGTACTTAACCCATCAAACAGTATCGAGTTTCA
Source organism: Metallyticus violacea (assembly GCA_030762175.1). NCBI lineage: Eukaryota > Metazoa > Arthropoda > Insecta > Mantodea > Metallyticidae > Metallyticus > Metallyticus violacea. The sequence goes on from CM060842.1 coordinate 64,672,057, forward strand.
TTGCATTTTACACACAAAATTGAAATAGTATTAATTATGAAAATAAATGTCAAGCAAAATAATACAACTGAAATCCCCCCCCCTCTTTTTTAATTCATTCATTTGTTTTTTCGACGCTGAGGTGATTGTTGATTGAAAAGTCCTAGAGATTCTTTCAGTGAACATTAACAATACTTGAAATAAATATTATTCTGCAACGATATACTTGGGAATCAGCCCCTTATAAGGTGTGTACAATATTATCACTTTCTGGAGGCTTGTTGTTTGATTATTGCTCCCCTGGAGCATCTACTGGTTTCTTCGGGGGATTTCATTGTACTGGATTTCTGTCTTAGAGGTGCTGGTTTGATATGAACCATTTTTATTTTCTATGTTTTACTCCTAAACTACTGGAATTGTTAAGTTGAAAGATTCTCCTCGCATCAGAAAGTGTAGAATTCATAAGCAACTTTGACCAAGTTTGCCTGGCTTTATAGCGTTAAGCAACTCTTAAGACGTAAACAACTATAAATTACTAGGGAAATGTTTTATAATGCATTTTTCTCGGGGCATTTTACACCGCTTAAAGTAAGGAAACGCGCCATAAGAAAAATACCTATGTGCTCCGCAAAGAAATGCATTATGTAAAATAACTTCATTGTGCAATTTGAAAGGGTTTTACTGCGGCTTTCTTTCTTTTGAAACAAAAGATCCAAATTAGTTTACGAGGAGATTGCATGTCACTAATGTCCAAATACCTGGAACAGTAAAACCATAAATGAGTAAATTTCCTAAGGTCAACTTCAACACACATTAAGAGTAAGCACGTAGCTGCTATTGGATATGTGCAGTGGAACGACAAAAATGAAACATACACGTAGATGAATTGACGCAACTTTAACGTTGAGAGCTGTTCAATAAAAAAATACTTTTTTACAGGCATGCTTTCTCGCTCTAAAAGTTAACTTTACTTTTTGTTACCTTTATGCATAACATACTAGTTTCGTTACTGTGACTTCTGGTTTCCGCCTGTGAGAGGTGTGCAAGTTGAAACATGTTCAGTTCCTCCTCCCGAAAAAAAAGGTGGAACGCAGAAATCAATATGCTGCTCTGCATTTCTGTTTTTGTTGAGGTCTGTGTTATTTTACAGGAGGTATATGGATCTTGGTTCTTCCTTTTAGCCTCGCTCGAAGATACTATAAACTGTTTAAAGGAAGGTGAACTCTGCGCTCCAGTTTATGTTCTAACGGAAGAAAACATTAACACAGCTGTTGTCATTGTGAGAGAGGATCGTCGAATAAATAAAGAAAACTGTTAGATATTCGGAAAATTTCACTGGGTGCTACCCACGTTGGCAACAGAAGATTTGCACGTGTTTGTTCCCGTGGGTAAGTTTCCGAGCAGATTTGCGTGTAGTTGAACTTGATGTTACAGCAAGGTGTGGGATTTCTTTTAAAGACAATCGCTGTTGATGAAACTTGGCTGCACTGTTTAAATCCTGGGACTAAATAACAAATCTCTATCATCACCAACAGAAAATATAAAGTAGTTGCTTCTGCTAGGAAAGTTACGGCTATCTCGTTTTTCCACATTCAAGGATGGTTTACCAGCGTGTCGTACCTGGGCCATGCTACAGAGATGTCCTGAAAACTCCGCAAGGCTATCTTTCCGTGCAATAGAGCTGTATACTGCACCGCAATAATATCGAGCCTACATCGCAAATATTATTGCTGAATATCTCACAAAAATGAACGAGCAGTTTGTCCCTTGCCCTCCCTATAGTCCAGAAGCAGTCCCATGTGACTTTTTCCTTATCCTGAAATTGAAGAAACATCTTCTTGTTAGACATTTTCCATAATCAGAAGCAAGTAATGAAGACTTTATGAGGGACTTGTCAAAAAGTGCTTTCCAGCATGTCTTTGGAGACTGGCAGAAACGCTGAGAGAGACGCATTGCACCCAACGGGGACTTGGGAAAGATCATCAAAATTGTGAGAATGAGTGAATGTATGTTGCCCCCCCTTCCATAAAACGATCATTCTTTATTGAACAGTCCTTGTTTACTAAATTATTGCTCTCGAAACAATGTGAATGAAGCATATGACCTTATTGTGTAGCACATACTACGCATTGTTCCCGAATCTCTCTGTTCTCTGTTAAGACAACATACCTGTTAAAATGATTTGAACCTTTTTGTCGGTGGTAAGGCAAGTGATATAAAAAAGAAACCAATAAAAGTGCTTCAGGATTGACTTTCGCCGATTTATTTGATTTTTCCCCCCCTAATAATCAACGAATTGAGAGTCTTTTTTTTATTTACTACTTTTTAATAATACTATTAGTAATATAATTTTGGGTTCAAGGTTTCGAATTAAAGAGCAAAAGGGAATCTCTCTCTCTCTTAGCAATGTTTTAAATCTTTGTTACAATCTTAATGAAAAAGAAAAAACTTGCTTATCTAGTTTCAAGTTTTGCGTCATAGCATTATCTGAACAATTCCGTACAACAACAATAATAATAATAATAATAATAATAATAATAATAATAATAATAATAATGTACAGTCTTCAAAACCTTTTTTCAAACAACTTTCTGACCTAGAAAGCTAATATGAATTTAAGAGTTTATACAAAATTAGGAATTTTCATATGGTAAAATGTACGAATTTGCAATTTAATAAATAAGATATTAGAAATAATATAGTTGTTGTGCACAAAGCATATTTTTAGTTTTTTGTATAGGGCCGTCGGGCTAATTACTTAGTGGTTACTTTAACTAAGTTCTACTTTACTATTAAGCTGTTATAAAATAAATAATTCGATAAATAATGTGAACTGCTTCTGGAATACGACGTATTAATTTTTTTTTTTCCCATATAGATTGGTTTATGTGCCTTTGCCAATATCCTTGTAAAGAATGTATGATGCTGCTTGTACTACTTTTGGTTTTAAACGCTTGTTAAATGGCACTTGATGTAAGTTTGAAATGCACTTTCAAAGGGAACGATTCAAGTGCCTACGCCATGTACTACAAATTGTTAGCGAACCCGAAGTCTCTAAGTGATATTGAGCATTGGACTCATTTCCGTGTGATTAGAAATTGCAAAATTTTGAAATATAAATAGTTTCGTTTTGGACTTATGTCGTTTCCCAAGGACAGTTCACTGTTAGTAATCAGAATGGGAAAGATAACTGGCGAGCAAAAGGAATATGTTGATAGCACTGTGTTATAAGACGACGCATTGTTCATGTTCATTTTGTGCTAGGAAAACAAGCGCGGGTATGAAATTGAAACCGATGGGAGACAATGGTGCAGGGATATCCATGGAGTAAAGGATATCCATGCACGATTAAATTATTACACACAGAACCTTAATCAAAAATAAATTTACCTAATGTATATCGCAGGGCCGTGCTCAGCAAATAAGGTTCAATGCTCCTACCGTACATCATACGCATGGGCCCAAAAATAGTACAGTTGGCGGCATTGGTTACTCTCGCCTCGTCACTGCTCAATCCCGACATTATTCCCACTTTGTGTTCCCAGATATTGCGTCTCGTTGTTAAGGGTTACGTCCTTAACAATAAACATAAAATTCAGGTGGCATTTGATCTTTTCATCTTTCATCTATGAAACATGATTCGAAAGATTGTTCAGATGTTGCGTTTTATGTACATTTACCTACATCAGCTACGAATTTATGAAATATTTTTTGCACAACAGTACGTAAAGTTGCAATTCGCCTAATTGTTGTTAGTCTAAAACTCATGTCTAAATTAATCAATTGTTTACATTGTGCACTGCTATTCGGTTTAAGTACCGGAACACAATTTCCATTTTTCACGGTAGAATTTAATTCAGTAAGAAATTAATGATTTACCTCTACCTTTCGTAACTTAAATACTACACGTACCCCAAATAAATAACATATTTAACATTCATATTTACATGTTAATTAGAGAATAATATTAACATATTATTCATTGTTTTTGTTACAGGGATCTGAAATAACTTCACTTTCATCAGAAACGGTGTTTTCATGAATATTTATTTCTTTATAGCTTTTAATTTCGTTCACATTTTTCTTTGAAAGGCATTTCATAAACTTATCATACATTGATGTATATATTTCCATGGAATTTTAAGTCATCAAATCTGATTGGTTGATTTGTTTTATTTATGAATGCTATTTAACATCTCAGGGTATCAGCGTCCCATTCAATTAAGGGCTTGAAACGGCCCACAAATTTATTTCAGAGATCTCTTTTTTCAGGCTTGAGGTTCTTTTACATCCCGTAAATGTACGACATGGGACCCCACGGCTTTACTTCCCTTTCAAAAGAAGCCATACTTAGGATTTTTACGCCCCCCCCTCCCAAAAAAGTAATCGATCCTGGCCGGAACTGAACCGGCGATCTTGGGTTTAGGAGGCAAGTATGGTTACTATTAACAAATCTGACCGATATCAGATCTGATAGAGCGAATTCTGCAGCCTCGAAAATAATTTCATTTTTTTTATTTCGAATATGTGATTCGCCCATTGTACAATTTTTACGACATTCTCACAGTTACCGCCACCGGACGGAGTATTCAACTTTTCGTAATCACATTATTGATTATGGTCCTATTAGACGGTCGTAAAAAAGTGATCATGAATAAAATAGACTGTAATTCTATAGATACTTATTTCTTAACGGTTCTGAGTTTCAAAATCACAAACTAACGGCTCTGTTGATGAGGACTGTCATAAAATTGTAATCTCTTCATCTTTATTTAATGTACATATGTACTGTCATATAAAGAAAGTATATGATACGCATTCCGGAAGTTATTTATTACGGAATCGTGTTTTTGAGAAACTATGCGAAGTTTTGCTTTTTTACTTTTCATCCAAAAAATGACACTTTAGGAACTTGTATCATAAATAATTATCATCTTCATCGCAATAATGAGGTGAGTTTGTGTACACCGCCACGGGTAGCCGAGGTCGTTAACTCGTGAGCGGAAGTTCTGGGGTTCGATTCCCACCAGGACTGTCCTCCCGGACTGAGATTTTTTTTCCAGGTTTTCCTCAGTCATAAATGGCAAATGCCGGGGAGGTACCCTAAACTTAGGCCTGGAACCTTTCCTTAAAAAAAAAACTTTCCTTATTTATCATTTCATCTCATGTATTATCAATGCCCACCGCCTATGGTGCCTCAGTAGTTAAAAAGGGCGCTTAAGCACTAATCAAAAAAGTTTCGGTACATATTTTTAACCGAAAATTCACGTTCGAACCGGAATAAAAAAATTTCCAGCCCAACAGAAAACCAAGATATACTAATTAAACACTTCTATACCCTTTTCATATCTTTTAGATGCCATAGCCGCGACTCCAGATATTATTGCAAGATTATAATCCACAGGAAACATAGGAAAAAAAAAAAGACAAACAAAAACACACAAAGATAATAAAAAAAGATTATCTAATTATTTTCATTTAATCTTATCATCTTAATAATTTTCCTCAACTGATTTAATATTGTTGCATATGGAACTATAGTTCCAGTGCATATAAATAGAATATTACACTTTGTAACAACTGACCTGTTGTTGTTGTTGTTGTTGTTATTATTATTATTATTATTATTATTATTATTATTAATCCCCCAGTTTCTGTCCAACCCCGTTAGAAGTAATCACGTACTATGCCGTAATATGTTAGCATCAGTGAGGAAGGATACACTAGCAGGCCATTTGGAATGAAATCAGTGCAAATGTTAGAGATGAGACTTTACTGTGCACGCTACACATGTTCTCGATGCAGGCAGAGATATACGTGTTAGTTTACACGTGGTTCCTCCCCACCCAGTCATTAGCTGTTGCTGCTAGCAACAAAAACCGATCGTGGCTGGGATTTGTTCCGTGCTGGAAGCGATCCCGATGGCAGTGGGTCAGAGCTCTCATTATTGCCCCTCACGTGCAAAACCGAGCTACAGAGAGGCTTTGTTCATTTGTTTTATCATTTACAACAGGCCAGAATACTTTTCAGCAGAAATGGCAGTTGGCATAATTATTGCAAAATTTAATTTTAATGCAATAAATTGCGTTAATGTTTTTATTTTATCTTAAAAGCTAGACATTTTAAAGTTGAATTATTAAGTTTTTAGATAGCCAATAGTTGAATGCATATTAAATTACATATCTTTTCAGTAATACGTATATGAAACGAATGCTCTAACGTGGAAAATACAGCCTTATCTAAACATGTTTATTAATCCAATAAGTCTGTAATTATGAAAGGGCAATGCATGAATTTAACCCTTCGCTACACTTACATGCAGACTCTCAGTATTTCGAACAATATAAATTATGCAAGTTATACAGACAAAAGATTTATTTTCTACAAAATAATTTATTATGCTATTTGCATTTTTATGATTGCCTATTGTTTATTTGTTCAAAAGAAAATAATAGTTGCATTTCTCAACCTAATCTACATTCAAATCTGTACACTTGTTCTAATTTGTTTATCCCAAATATAACATGCGATTTCTTCAGCTGTGTATTTGTTTCGGCTACAACCTCTTCATTTGATGCGTATTTGTTTACAAACCAAAGCTCATTCGGAGAATAGGGTGTTTCAAGAAGAATGACATATCTTAAGTGAGTAATTTTGAGGTCGTAATCGCAAACTTGTACGATAACGCATTATTGTAGTGGAACCTATACATTTTTCTTAAGTCAAATGAGCATGATTCTTTCTGACCACGTGTTTAATTCACCGATTTGACTTTTCTAAAAAGTCCATTAAATTACGTCGTAGTAATGCTAAAACACAGTCGCCATCGGCTTTCTAACTGAGGAGATTGTTTTTGCCTTCTTCGGAGGACTTTCTCCGATTGCAATCCACTGTTTCAATGGATTCTTCGTTTCCGGCATATAATATTGGATTCACGTTTCCACGACTGACACTGTCTCCGAAATGCACTTGAATTTCCGTTTAAAGGGCTGCAAATTATGCGCGGAAATAACAACCCGTTCTATTTTCTGATCAATAGTTAGCGAACGCAGCACCGATCTCGCCACCTTCCTCACCTTCAATCTCCGAGCGCTCAACGCCATGTCGTGGATTTTTCAAATAATTTCGGGAGTCGTTAATTCCACCGGACATCTGAAATAGTCTTCCACATCTACTCTCACCTAACCATTTATGCATCATTTGACATAATGTTCGTCCAGCTTTGCATTAATTTTCTGGGGGCGTTTTGAACGCTTGTTTACAAATTTAAGAAAGAAAATGGCTCTCAAACACAAACTAGGCTTCGTAACTATTAACAATCATCTCTCAACAGTCATCAAGTTGACAACTATCTAGTGCTACCATCTTTTGAGTTGGCACGAACTTATCTAAACATAATTGTAAGCATATTTTTACATAATGTCGGTAACAAACTACTTCAGAAAAAATTGTAATTAAAATCAACTTTTAAAACTTTCGGCCTGCTGTGCCGTAGTCTTTAGTTTGCTTCAAAGATTTCGCTGACAAATGCGGTCACCATCATCAGTGGAATAGTGACTTTGAGGTAAACCAAACTCTATGGCAAAACAACCCGAAAGTTTTAGACTTTGACAAAGAAGTGCCAGTCATAAAAGCCTTAGAAATGGTAAAACTGTACATCGTTTTGCATCCTATTTTAACTTTTATGCCTAGAAAAATTTTCTCAAGTATGGTTCTGAATCTTGCAACATTTTACGAGATGCACAACAAAACTTTGGTAAACTGCCTTTCATTCGGCTCTTGGGACATTGACCTTAAACTTTTTAAGACCTGTGAGAGAATCTTTCACTTTAATAGTAGCACTAATATAAATAATAAATTAACATCGTGTATTTCCCAAAGCAGCAACGTTATTATTACATCCTTAGAAATTAGATACTAGTCACATATTGTGCAGAATCTCGTGCAGTCTTAAGATTCAACAGAAAGCGACGCTCATTTGTTTTACGTTCATTTACCTGCGTTGTTTTACAAGCTATTTTTTTCTTCGCAATGCTTATGATGTGCTCATTAAAATTCTGTACTAAGCTTCGCATTTATTCTTATTAAGCGCTTCATAGAGAAAAGTTGCGGGAACCATCTTATAAATACTCTTAAAGCTTTACAACATATACACTGCGGATGATTTATACCTGTCTGGTTTAAACCCTCTGAGGGATATATGTGCTGAATATCTCATATCTCTTTGTGTATTTTTGTTTGCAGCTCCACGCTTTGTGCGTGTGCATGAGCCCTCCTGGGCGCGAAGAGCGAGAAGGAAAGAGAACTTTGCGTATTTCCTTCATAGCATTTCCTTTAGCCTACTTCCATCATTCTCGTACAATAAAAGCGATTATCTTTATAAAGTTTTCAATTGATTGATTGTTTGTCCCCCCCCTTTCCTAGGAAGATTGTTATCTTAGCTTAATGTTAGATCTAGATTTCACTATGTGCTAGTCATTTTCACGGCACGTTTTCAGTTTGCGCCTCATTTGTGCTAGGACAATGAAGAAGAAGTAATCAAAGTGAGCCGGAAAGCAACCTGAATACCTGGAAGAAACCTAGCTATTGTCCAAATTACTATAAAGTAGTACCTTTTCCGAGAACAGAACTGCTTTTGCCTTGCAAATTAGTTTGTTGTTTAAACAAGTAATTTATCCTTATATATTTAAAGAACCTCAGGATTTTTCCCCCGTCGCATATGAAGTTGATGCGTGATAGCGTTGACGCTTTGAAGCTCATGCCATGTACTATCGTGAACTAGATGGGAGATTACTTCTCAGGTTAGCCGTTTTAAAACTAGCTTCGTCATGCCAAGAACACGTGTGACTTGATTACTGCATTTGTTTGTTGCTAAGCCTTGGTCACTGGAGTTAGGAAAGTTTGTTCGTTAACTCAGTTCGCTATTCTATGTTATAACTTTATTGCCATGATTTTTGTACAATTCCGGCAACTATATTTTCCGTTAGACCACGGCCGTGCTCTAGTGGTAGGATTCCTGCGTGCGAATTCGGGTTCGATTCCATTTTGGGTAGTATTTGGCTGAGGTTTTTTTCAGACGTTTTCCCTCAGGTCTTAAGGTGAATGCCTGGGAAACTTAGGCCACGAAGTCTCCTAAGTTCATTTGGCCAAATTATCATCTACACCCCGCCCTTAGTATTCTTACAGATATCCCAACCTCAGATGTCCACTACACACTCGCCAAGCTCGGGGAATATTGGCCCATAAGGGGAAGGAGACGCGGAAGGTTATAGTTCTCTCAATCTTCATGCGGAGTAAAGCTAAATGAAACGCTGTTAGTCCGAGACGGTATCTCAAATCAAGTAACCTTGAAGAAATATACGATCATCCAAACGAAATTAATCACGTTACCAAAGAACGCAATTTTAGAAACTATTAACTGACTAAGCATAAGGTATGGTCTTCAAATGCATCGACTAAATTAGAGAAAAGTTTATGAACGTTCCTGGGTTTACATATTATTCATAAAAACTTGTTAAAACATAAAGTAATGGTTCTTTGCATTAACACGCCGATACAGTGAATGTGCCATCACTTACGTAATTTTGTACGCCACGAACTTTAGCAAACAGATTTTAACTTTATTTTACAATTAGGGAATGACATGTAATACATTACTTGTAAATCATTGCTCCATAGTAATCATATCATTACAGTGATGTTAACAGTATGCAAGTTTATTGGCTTAGGCCTAGTCCTGTTTGCCTGGTGAGTGTTTGTAAAATTATTCTCATAATCATTTTTTGTTCTTAGCGATGATATGTTAAGACATGTTATGAGGAAAGCGTAGTTCATAAATAAAATTTGTTTCTATAGATTGTGTTGGGTCACATTTCTCAGATAATTTAGTTGTAATATTGGGAGATGGGCTTTGTGAAATTGTGAATTGCTCTTCAATACCGATTAAGTGTTTAAATTGCATTACTTTAGAAACGAAAATTGGACGTTAACAATTTATTTCATCACCAGAGCCCTGTTTCACCAAACAACTAGTCTCCTTGTTTACTAGTTACTATCCGTAATTCCATCAATTCTAACAAAACCTATTTCACGAACAAGGTAGAAGCGTAAAATTTTTCATTAGTCACTTGTCAAAATTACTAGTGTAGCGACTGTATCCGAGTGGTGGGAAGGCTGTTTGTTGATGCGATTTTGTTTACGCAGCATGTACATTTTACATTGCATATACGTCTACCACATTGAAAAGAAAATCTAGTATTCAAAACAAAGTAAGAGTACTGCATTTAATTAATGAGCATAAAAAATACTATTTGGGTAATTCTCCGACAAAATTACGAAGAAATATAAAGGCTAAATGTGGAAAATATTAACGTAAACTGTGAAAGCGCTGGGGTAATTATATCGGAAAAATATTATACATTTGTGAGGGACACATTTTGGCCAAACATTAAGGAAGCTATAATAGTATTTTAATTTATATTCATATTATTATCTATAAATAATGGCATAAATAGCTCAGTTTCTATGATATTTTTTCGGTTGAATATAGATAATTCAAGAAGTACGGGAATGGGTGGTCGATTTGATGATTGATTTTTTTTTTGATTGGTTTATTTATGGACGCTCTTTAACAGCTCAGGTCATCAGCGTCCCATTCAACTCAGGTCGTGAAACGGCCGACAAATTTTGCTCAGAGGCCTCTCCTTCAGGCTTGAGGTTCTTTTTCATGCCGTAAATGTACGACACGGGACCCACGAAGGAAGCCATACTTAGGATTTTTACGCCCGAAAAAATCCATCGGTCCTGGCCGGGTTCGAACCCGCGATCTTGGGTTTAGGAGGCAAGTATGGTAACCACTACACCACCAGGACCGACTGGTGGTAATGGATTTGAGACCACATATTGCATAAATAACGCTTAATGAACCTTATAATTAAAATGCGTCGAGGTTAACTGATATAATCAATACCTAACCTAAAATATGTACACTGATATGTAAAATCGCCATTCACTGGTAAAATTTCACTAGTTAACGATACTCAATATTACAAGACTAAATGTTTCATGAAACAGAACACTGATAAAACAAAATCGCACGCTGATAATATCAGTCTCTACACCAGTAACTAGCAGTTTACGCTCATAAGTTCTAGAAACACACACTTGTAAAATAAACAAGTAATCCAGTTTTACTAGATCACGAGCTTCGTGAAACAGGCACTGGTCATGTTGGATGCTATGGATTCTGGACTTATTTGTGTCATTAACTCATCCAATGAAAAACCTCAGCAGTTGCGGGACGTTAAACGCTTACCAAGAAAGAAAACTCGCAGGGTCTGTTAAAAAAGAAATTTCTTTGCGGTGTAGGAGTACACTTATTAATTGAATGGAAGAGAAATTATTTTTAAAGAATTTACTATCCTAACATTGCATATAATTGCACAATATAATAGCTATTAGAAGAAATATGTAGATGGCAGCTAATATTTTAAGTAACGTATAGATTATAGAGTACATAACATAAAAATATCAGAACACAAAGCAGTAATAATGGCTACTAACGTTAAAATTTGAACAGCAAACCAATTATAATTAATAAAATATCTGAGTAGGATAAAGTTGTTTTTGTTTAAGATGCACTGGCAGTAAAAAAAATAATATTTTAAAGAACACTTAACAATAAAGCAAGAAATCAAGGCATAATGCCCAACTAGCCACAGCTATATCAATATTTACATTAACTTTTAAAAATAGAAATACAATAATAGAACTATACAAAAATGATTGATTGAGAAACTTTGCAGTAACCAAAACAATTTGTCGAAAAATAAATTTTAAAATAAGGGAAGAGTTAACATTTATGTAGATCATTAAAAATGTAATATAAAAGTCTGTGAAAATATGTAGAAAAGATTTAGACCATTAACCTAAAAGAAAAAAAAATGTCAGCCGGTACACTCTGTGTACTTTGTTTGACTAATATTGAAAAATCACAAAATATAGGAATACTTGCGGAGAATACGATTGCATGCAAACTGTAGTATGATTAAGTTTAGCGCTTTTTAATTTTCTCCGCAAGTAGCTTGGCGCTTATGAAGTAACTAGAGTTCAAAATCGGCAGCCAGTCAATTAGAACTTTGCTTACCATGCAAAACCAAGAAGAAAAGGTCATCTTCGGATTTAAAGGGTCGGAGCACCACTAAGAGATAAACCTTAATGTTAATGATGATGTTAGGCATGTTCAAATCTATTTCATTTTCACTTATGGGACACTGGGCGTGAGTTTTTGGCCAAAATCGGTTAAAGAATCTATTTATTTATATATTTATTTATTTATTTATTTTTGTGCTGCAAATGGTGTCCACAGAGAGTCAACTCCCTTGAGAGTCTCTCCCTTTTACCCTTCGGGCTCTACAACTATTTCAAGAGCTCCACGTGTCCTTTTAAACCACTCTGCATCCCAGCATACTTTTTTTTTTATTAAACGGCGTTTTTTCCTAAATTTTCACACATTCAAAATGTCCTATGCATAGCAGTTTTTGTTTAAATTAAATTAACATTTCCCAGAATGTACAGAAGTATTCATTATACTATTCAATGGAACAAAAACATGCTAACGCCAATAATAATTTCCAAAAACTATCTATAAAATTATTAATGTTAAAGATTGAAACTTCTTATAGATTTAAAACATTATCGTAGTTCGTCCATCAAGTGGTTTAAAACATCTTTCTATACATTTTTGTATGGTTCATAGCTCCGATTGCAAAAATGCCAACCAATGAGCCCCGTGGGAGATTTTGACTGTGCGAAATATTTACGTAATAAAATTTATGAAATAATTTATAGCTTGCAAAGTATTTATGCAAATAAATGAAATTTTAATATTATTAGCTTAACAGCAATGCAATCACAATAAAAGTTATATAAAAATGTGGAACTTTGAAAATTCACTCCCAATGTCCCTTAAGTCTATCGGGATGCAGAAATGCCCTTCTTCCACCTTTGGTTTCTCAATTATGTTGCCCCAAATCTCTTCCAGATTTTACTATGTTTGAATTATAAGTTTCTATTCCCGTTATATAACAAAACTGTACATTTTAATTCGTATTTATTGGTGTTTATAAAAAAGCTTGTTATAAACTTGAATGCACAGCTAAATGTTTTCATTTCTCAAATGAACTCTTCCGTAGACTTTCGTTTGTCTTTAAAGCATTTGCTCTCTGTCGATTACTTATTGTTGCTCGTGAGTGTTGTATATTTGTTTCTTTTTATTGAGCGATAAACATGCATAGGATACATAAATATCCTTTTTCAGGCTTAAGTTTCATTATATTGGATCAAGTAACCATTTGTGTAAAGCAAATTGCGAATCGGAAATGTACAAATTACATTTTTCTTCTGCAATTTTTTTAGAACTGCTTTGAACTCCCCTAACAGCTGTAATATCAACATTAAATCTTCTTCACCTCGTGAACTGTAGTTTCTATAGCATTTTACTTATGATGGTGGGAAGCGAAACCACACGTGTATTGTTTAGGGCGATGAGTTATAAAGGGCTATGTGTATATAAAATGTTTATGTTTATTTATTATATATATATATATATATATATATATATATATATATATATATATTTGCTTGTAAGCCCGAACGTCCCTTGAGTATTGATGTGATATTCTTTCTCTATTATGCTGCCGTACGGAAACGCACTAAAATGCATTCCTGTTCTGCTGAGTTTACTGTCACTTCACGTTGGTTAAATATTTATGCAAACAGTAAAACAAAGGGAATCACTTTAAAAGAAAATATATGTATAAGCCTTTATTGCACTTCTTAGTAATAAGGTATTGACGGTTATTAATTTAGCTTTTGCTTTATTCAACCCTTGTGGCGTAATGTGCTGTCTATTCATGAAAAATGTACTGCTATTCTGAAACATCGTATGTATGTATGTATGTATGTATAATATATAAATATATTTGTTATTTATTATTTGAGAAATTTGTTAAACAATGCTGAAGATAGTGAGAAACCTTGTTTGACAGGTAATGTTTCCATTATAAATTTGTTATTAATCTGGTCCCCTTTGTTGATAAATAAACTTGTTTTAAATCATAAACTTTGAACTACTTTTATTAAATGGCTTGGGTATACATGTTATGCCCTATTTCCTTAACAACTTACCTAATGGCTTTCGTAGTCTATATAAAATATAAACCTTGATAAAATGAACTGATTTTTTAAAAAACATGTTTTCCAACACAAACTTATCCCTCTCGGCAGTTTTTCCTTTTATATTTTAAGACAGAATATTAAAAGTGGTAATTATAGAATATACTTTTGTTTCAATCATCAAATACAGTGCATCTCTTCCTGCATATTTCTAACCATATTGTTTTTATTTCTAGTGGTGTGTCTTTTAATAGTTGTATATTTATACCATTTATTCCTAGAGATTTTTTATTTCTGCACTTTTGGAGGGGCATTTTCTAATTTCTTTATTGCAGTAGGATCTGCCAGTTAATGTCCATTTGTGATGATAATATGCAACCCAATGTTTATTTTTTGTGATATGTACATCTCTCTGTGTTGAATTACATAATTTTTATACTATGTCTTTAAACATCCGTTATGATATTGTTTACTGGTAACATTAGTAAATAATAATAATAATAATAATAATAATAATAATAGTGATAATAAGTTTACCAGCCTCTAGTTGTTTAATAAAGTGTCGTCAATCTGGAAGCAGGTGCTTATGCAACACAAGTGCACGGAGATATTCTCCAAAGTAGATAATTATGTCTAACAATTAATCGTTTCCATGGCGATGCCGTTCCGTGACTACACATTTCAATGATTCGCAACTAAGCAATCTCATTTGTGTCGGAGATGTGTAGCGCTGTTTGCCATGGTAACTTAATTCGGTAGGTTTGCCCGCCAGGATAGTCAACTGTTTCGACTACACGACATATATCTGTAGCACTGGCTGCACTAATCTAATGGTTTTGTGAAGGATATTCGAAAAGAGCTGGTTTACCATGTGAATATGCGTGGCCATTTGGTCAGGCTATATCAGATCTGACATCGTTGCGGAATTAATATTTGTTCAGGGAAATTGACATACAATTTTTCTGTGGTATTGTATTGAATTTTTCTCCGTACTTCCACATTAGAAAGGCTTAGAATGCCTTCGCTGCTTTTCAAGCAACTAGCATAAAATAAGACTACTCCCTATTTAATAGTTATACAAATTCGCTTTTAAAATCGAATTGTCTTAAAGGAAAGAATATTAACCAAACATTATTTCCAGAATTAGATATATTGAATTCTATGACAAATGTTCATATTTTTTTCTTCAGATTTTAATGGTGATTTTACAGATATATTTTAGCAATATATTATAAATAATAAATTTGTCTACATGATGGGCCTGCAAAATACATTTTCCATTATTCTAGTCAGTTGATAATCTATTTAAATTTTAACAGTTATAGTTTTTTAACTTCTTTCTATTTGTTTGTAATTTATAGGTTATACATGCCAAAATTTATTCACCTTTTATACCTCAAGTTGACGATAGTTTGTATTATAGTGTGCAAGGTGCGAAAAAAAATGTACAAAGAATTTACGAGTAGAAAAGAGAGGAAGTGAAAATGCACCTCAAGAATAGCAACAAACGGTCTCGGACACTTGTGGTGCATGAACTCCAAAGTTACAAACATGTATATGTATGACAAGAGAACTAAAATCACAACAGCTTGCCTTAAAAATTTTTTTTATTCCGTCAAATACAGAGCATTATGCAGTAGATCACATACTGTGATAAATGTTCAAAATAAGGCGCCAGTATTTTATCGTCTGCCAGTTGCATGTCAGTCAGTTCTTCATACTGAAATTGGCCATTTCAAACAGCAATATTACAGTCCATACAATAAATGTGAATGCTAAATAACTGAAGGTCAAGTACAGTGGTACAACTTACATAAACATCTTACGCTAACAATGCATAGATTGAAATTAAGCCCACTTATAGCTGTGCCTCCGTCAATGACATTGATTAAACTTTGAAAGACTATAAACACACGTCACATCGCAATGTAGCTATGACGATCATGTTGATACTATACCTCCATATCGAAGCGTCTGCGACCATTCATTCCTACTCAATGAATGCTTAGTGTTAGCCCTCTTTCTACTAATAAATTCTTTGTACCTGTTTTTTCCGCACTGTGTATTTACAACTGCCGCGGTTGGCCAAGGTCGTTAAGGCGCGGACTTGTGATTGGGAGGTCTGGGGTTCAAATCCCGCCAGGGCCATCCCTGACTGAGGTTTTTTCCAGGTTTTCCAATGGCAAATTCGGATAGGAACTCTGAACTTAGACTGGAACGTTTCCTTCCTTAAAAAAATTCTTTCCCAATATATTATTTCATGTCATGTATTATCAGTGTTCACCCAGTAGTGAAAACGGGCGTTAAACACTATTAAAAATCTGTATTATTTTAATTGTTACTCGGACGTAAGAATTATTCACTATTTTGTCACAGCCAACTCCAATCGGAAGACAAATAATTTAAAGACTGTCATAGTGAAATCCTAAAATGAATGTACAGTATGTTCTAGACACTTATGACCGATGAGCAACACACATCATGAAATTTTCTTTTGCTTCATACTGTATCTATAATTTCATTTCTTTCCGTTCTTGAAAATAGTACGGAAAATGGAAATTTGCGTTATTTTATTTGTTTCCCCGGACTCCACTTTTACCATAAGAAACTTAACAGATTCCATTGACACAGTTGACTTTAAACTGTTAGATTGCTATGCTGTGAACGACTCTTGTGTTACTGGCTGGGAGAGGAATCTTCACATTGTGGCATGTGGGGGTTGACAATGGAGAACTAGTGTATGTATTGTAGCATAGTGACGGTTGGAGGTATTCATCGTTGGAAAAGTAACTCTGCGCTTTCGCAGAAGAGCAATGCATAATGTTTCTTTTTTAACCGATGCTGGGGAGTCGAGAGCTGGAACATGAAGAGAGTGAGCGTTGCACCTTCTGCTCCGAAACCTGTACGACGGACAATCAGCTCTAGAACATTTTTATGGTTGGTAATAAAATTATAATTTAACTTTGAGTAATGTTAATATTTACTTAGAATACCTCAGTCCATTATTTCCTTGTCGTTTGAGTAGGGATGGATAGGCTTCTTCTAGATAAGTGATCAGTTCCTCGTCCGGCCTAAAGATGATGTAATGAGTGAATGATATGTATGCGGATAGTTCTAAGAGGGCCGTAATAGTGGGGAAAAAAGAAAAAAAAAAAAAGAAAAACCACTACGCGTTGCACTTTTCCGTATATGTAAAGTTACTTTACGCATGTTCAGTTCTTCAACCGTCACTGTGCTACAATACCCGCGCTAGTTCTCCACATTGTCAACCCCCATATGTCACAATATATCGATACGAAGGGATGAGTTCTGTAATGCGCATTATACCTACAGTTTGACGTATTATTATTATTATTATTATTATTATTATTATTATTATTATTATGAAATCGACATATTAAATAAAGTAACTTCTGTCGGACTGACTTTAATTAAATAACTCACTTGACAATCTTGGACTGTAAAATTTTTGCTAGTGTAAGTATCGGGGTGTAATACATATAATACAATTTTAACTGCAAAACTATAGATTAGAACGCTTACAAAATCTAACATTTGGTAGTATTTCATCCTCGTTAACTTTGTTTTCCACGAACAGAATTCTTTACTCTTTTTCATTTTTTTTATTATATTTACTTTGGATTAATTTTTCCATAGCATCGTTTAGATTTGTCTTTTTTTTAAGTTAAAAGTACCTGAATCTCTCTCTATGCTTCTCCCACTTTCCATTGTTTGTTTGCTGTTGTGTGTCAATTTGCGTAGCCTGAAAAACCCTAAGCATATCTCCATACTTCCCCACATTTGAATAATATTATTATTTCAGCCTAAGGTTAAACACTTATCACACTAAGTTTTGTAATTATACACAAAGCCAATTCAATAAAAGTGAATAGTAAAATTGTAACATTTTGTAATTCCATAGAATAAACACACACACACTAATATACAGCTACTTGTGGTGTCCACCATATTCATTTTATCATCATCCTTCAATCATCTGCTTCATCGTTTATACTTTTTAGAATGCATAATTTGCCTTATTAAACAGAACCTTGTCGTTTTTGTACTTTAAAAACACTTTTTGTTGATATGACTTATTGCATGAAAAAGTGCTTTCATTGTATCTGCGCTGAGATTATTTCTTCGAACATTGAGAATAATTTTACAACTCGAAAAGACTGTTTCACAGTTGCAGTTGAGTATGGTAAAATAAGAGCCTATTTTACAAAGGCACTTTAGGAAATATTATAATGCAGTCGCTCTATTTCATTTCGTTTACCGCGCAGTTCTCTCTTTACATTAGTGCAGCCACTCGACGT
This sequence comes from Metallyticus violacea, assembly GCA_030762175.1. NCBI lineage: Eukaryota > Metazoa > Arthropoda > Insecta > Mantodea > Metallyticidae > Metallyticus > Metallyticus violacea. The sequence goes on from CM060842.1 coordinate 64,690,530, forward strand.
CATTCGATAGAGGACAAAGACCATGTATGACAAGCTCCCTTACCACCTAAACCAGCTAGCGCGCCTCCTGGGTCAATATGACCACAGGACGACTGTAAGGCGCCCTGCCTATCGGCTCCCAAAGGACATCTTGGGCCACTAATAAACCTTTATGTCATTATTCTGCCCTGAAAAGTAATGACCATACCATGCCGAAATGACGGTTGATTACCGAAGTTAGGTGATTTTGATCATGGTCACTACTTGGATGTGTGACCATTAATATAGTCCTTGAAACGTCTTCAAAATCCTCGATTGATTATATTTAGATGAAAAGACCTTACAATACACAAAAACATTAAACCCCACGAAGATCTAAAATCACACAGGTAAGGCCGCAGGTGCGGTTAAGTACTGTGACCTTCAACACCCGTCCGTTGGAGAGCCCGAGACTGTTCTAGCGTTCTGGCAGTACGGGGAACAAACTTACACAACACAGTACAAGGAACACGACAAAGAAAACAGGTCGTAGGAGATTAGAGTACATGACAGTACAATACAGTGATATTAATAAGGCAGTCAATAGTTGAAAGATATCACACTACAATCAGTGAAAGAAATACGTCGTCATTAAGATAACACATGAGTCAGTGTTAAAGTTACGATATCAGATTACTCTTATGGTAAAGCCCTTACATCGGAGTAGTCAGTGTTATAAGAAAGTGTTACAGTAAAATTATAGGCAGCAGTCACGTGTGAATTTATTACGGAGAAGTGATGTTAAAGTTAAAATGAAAACTACGTGAATAGTGTATTTAAATCTTTGAGTGAAACAGTGAACTTTAGCCTGAGGGCAATTATACAATAAATACCAAAATCCAGACTTGTCATCAAGCGACGGACGCCCAGTATGTCTTAAAACCTTCAATTGTCTAATAAATTAAAACTTTAACTGGAGCCCAGAAGTATATTATTCCAGTGAAGAATCCCTTCCTTCCCCAGTCATTAAAAACAGTTCATATTTCCCTGAGAATCCCATCCTCTGATTTGGAACCAGAGAAATAAGAAACATCAAACTTCAGACTTCAAGAGCTGAGGCAACGCATCAAATTACATCTAATCTATTAAAGTCTTTAAATAACAATCTAAATCCTCCATCCTCACACACACACACACACACACACACACACACACACACACACACACACACACACACACACACACACACCGCCAGTACCGATATCGTATCTACCTTTGCAGCGAAACATTTGACATTACAGATGTTTAAATTCAAACACTTGGATAGTAAATGTTGTTATAGCAACCTCAATCACTGTTAACATAATGTTTCACAGTTTAAAGTATCACAATGATAAAGGGAAGAAAAAATGCAGTTTAAAGATCCATATTCAAGGGAAATTAATTTTCCGTTCCTTTTATCTGAACCGTAGTTGTTAAATTCGATTTCTAGACTCATCTCACTCTATTGTTCCTTTCCATAGTGCAAATATATGAGCAAGGGCTTCAAGCGATCAGAGATAAATACCTCCCCGCAAAAAATAAAAGAAACAATAATCTACCTCTCATCGCCTGTGATTAAAACTTTTGCCCCAAGGTAATGAAAAGACCAATATTTCGAAATTCATTCGCGATACAGTGGGGGAGTAACGGTGTAATCCAAAGCATAAAATCAACAAAAATATAAAATAGATTCCATGAAATACAGCTATGATTGCTGTGAAGTTAATATAACTGGATGCAAAGGTTCATGAAAGTTTGATTAATATTTACATACACGGAGGAAGAAACGGATAGAGGTTGAGTTTTTCGCTTTATATTTAAATTTCAGCACGTTGAGGTGGAATGCCATCGGTTACAGAGCGTTGCTGTGAAAGATAATCAACGGTGTCAGGCAATGCTGAAGCGTGGAGGTATTTCCTACGCCTGCAGAAGCTGCTAATTAATTTCGGATGTTAGTCGAAATATGGACCGAAACAACTGAATTCCCGCAGATATGCAAATGTATCGCTCGCAAACACAATGCAGAAAGAGTACACGATACCTGAATACGGTAGTAACAAAATCTTGTCATTTGCGACTGGAATAAAGAAATTTGACTATAATAGTGGTATACAAAAATGTACACCATATAGTCAAGTAATATTTACAAAATAAAAACAGCATTTATCAAGCATATTGGTTGGCATCCTGATTGATTAATTAATTGAAGTTGGAGTGTGTAATAATATACTTTGGCACTTACGCCACAAGAACCTTTTGTTGAATTTTTTTAATCCTAGCCTTTTATTTCAGACCTCTAGAAACTTTCCTACAAGCTTAAAACTAAATTCCTAAATGGTATCCTAATAGAGATGTGCTATGTTTTTCACAGCTTCACTTTGTTCTGCATTCCCACCAAACTTCACATAGACATGTGGAATTCTTTTGGTAGAATCCCATCGTCCATAGGTGTTTCCGGAATAGGCCATGACCGATTCCAGTGGTTTCCCTTATTTGCTTTATACCCATAATCACAATCAGTAGGTTAGTAGATCTTTAGCGAGGATGCTATCGGGTATTTTAATAAAAACTTACCCGATGCTTGACCGGAAAAGATCTTGCATTTATCTGATGTGTTTTATTGATCCATAATGTCGCAGCAAGAAGTTATTATTTTTTTAGAATAGTTTAAAGCCCGTTTTTACTACTGAGTCACTACTACAGGCGGTGACACTGATGATACATGAGATGACATGGTACAGATTTTCATTTTTAAGGAGGAAAACGTTCCAGGTATAAGTTTAGGGTACCTCCTCGGCATTTGCAATTTAGGAACACAGGAAAAAATCTCAGTAAAGGAGGGCGGTCCTGTTGGGAATCGAACCCCAGACATTCCGTTCACGAGTCCGCACCTCAACGACCTCGACCACCCTTGGCGGTCAATTATTCTTTGTGGAAAGATTAACAAGAGCTTAGAAACATTTCCATAAGTCTGGTGTTGACTTGAGAATTGCGGCGGCTCCCCTGGAAATTTGCTCGTTTGCGCTATCCCAAAAAAGGTCAATATTTAATTCCTTATGACAGTTGGTTAATGCGTTTTTATGCATTGAGGGGAAAGGGGAAGAAAAAACAACAGTAATGTCTGTAGGGGACTTCTATCTGCTCCTGGTGTTTATAGTTTAAAGGGGATGTGGTTTGTTGATGCGCTGCAAACTAATGTATCGATGAGTTTTGTGGAATATTTTTGACCGAGGGAAGAAGAGAAAGCAGTAGGATGAGCATCTCGCCAATAATAGTTACTATGTGTATGCACCACCGCAAACGTCATCCCTCGTCATTTATGTTCCCAGGAAAAGTTCCAGTTTTATACGACTGGTTGTTATTATTACGTTTAAAGTTGAAATAAAAAAAATTAAAAGCATATTAGTATACTCAAACAGTATATAAATGACAACACAGTCATATATACAATATTTCTGGTATTTCAATGTCAAATAATATTACATTTGAAGTAATAATGCCCTAATGCACTCTCCATCAGCGATAATCAATTGTTTGGTCACACAATAAAAGTATTTACTTTTACTGTGCTTTGATTGGTAGTAATTAATTGCTGAATGGCAGGCTTCTAAAGTTTCAATATGAATTCGTGACGTGGTTGCTTTATTTTGTTGTATTAAGGGACACTGGAAATGAGTTATCAAAGTTTCAAATTTTTGTAAGTATTTTTGAAACTCATGCTTGCATTGCATTGCTGTTAGTTAATATGTATACCAAATTTCATTCAAATTAGATAAATATTTACGAGCAATAAATTGTTTCACAAAATGTATTATGTAAATATGACCAATAATCAAAATGTCCCACGCGGCTCATGAATTGAGAAAAGTGTATGGCATTTTTGTCATTGGGGCTTTAAACCCCATAAACGTGTACAGAAAGATATTTTAAATAAATTTTATGAGTGAACTATGATAATATTTTAAAGCTATAAGAAATTTTAATCTTAAAAATTAATAAATTTTATAGAAAATATTTTTTCTAATCTTTGTTGGAGTTAGAATGTTTTTTAAAATTATTATTGGTGTTTGCATATCTTTTGTTCTATAGAATTTTACAATGGATACTGCTGCGCATACTGGTAAATTGTAATTAAATTTAAACACAAACTGTAAAAGGTGGGACATTTTGAATGTGTGAAAATGAAATTTTGAGAAGAACGCTGTTTTATAAACGTATGGTGGGAAACAGTGTGATTTAAAAGGTCACGCGGAGCTCTTTAAATAGCTGTAGAACCCGAGGGGAGAGGGGACATGCGTATGTTGATTCTCTGTTGATGCCCAAAGGTTGAAAGGACCGTTTGCATAAAAAATAAATAAATAAATAAATAGATAAATGAAATAATTAGAGTTTGACCAATTTTGTCCGTATACTCGCAGTGTCCTTAATTGAATATAAAGGAAATGGACATTATGCAAAATCTTTGCATCCATTGGAAAAGAAACGTTAAGTACGCCAACGGCGATTTAAGTGGAGTCAAACTGTGATTGCAAAGTATACAATGCTTTCTGTAGAGACTTTAATCGTTTGGCATGTTGCATGAAAAAATGAGAATTAATGTCTTTAATAGATGGGTTATACATGGTGTTTTTATTGCATTTGTCTTTCTCCCTGTTATGTATGTTCAATCACGCATGAGTGTTAAAAGTTATAGAAACTTCAGCTTTAGCAGAAGCAATGGATAAGTTGTGTTACTGGAGCCGCCGCTGGATCTAACTGCACTGCCTGTAGCTTGACTGTCTGTGATAGTATACGATGATTATCATAATTTCTCTTCTCACAGTTAAGGCAAGTCAGCAATGCCTGAAAATCTGTAACAAAATTTCCAAGACTTAACGAAGATCTTTGCTTTTGGAGATAATCCATAAACTCGAGCTGTTGAAGAACTTTTGAGTCATCTGTAAAGAAGACCTTAGCTAGTGTAGGTGAATATGCTCCCTACCAATCAGATCGTTCTCTAATTGTGGTTCAGAATGATTGTGAAATATTGTGTTTTGTAAATATGTAGTCAGATGGTATGTCAAGCACTGTGTTAGGTAATGCCGTGGTTTTAATTGAAGAGTGTGATGATTTTCGCTCCAAATTCCTATAATAGCCTTTACTTTAATAAATTTCCAGTGCAGCTGATAGTGCGCGAAATGCAAAGATAAGCGAGTCTTTTTCCACACCAGAGCTCCGTGTTATCTGTGGTTTCAACACCGCTTGCTTTGTATATATTGTATATATTGACACCATAGTACCCTTAGATATCCTCTTGGGATTTCACATAACTCATGCTTTTCAAAACAATATGCAAAGATCTACCTCAGCTGCTCATTGCATTCATTTATTTAAATACAATGGCGAAGAGGAACCACAACTGGGCTGTAGGGGTGACAGGCCTATATGACGCACGCACTAAGAGGACCTTGCATCTAGCTTTATTCATAATGACTCTATAGTTTCCAGACACTGTTTGCATGCATATGGACATCGAAACACGAAGTAAGATGATGGATTAACAGCGTTAATCATCTCGAGCATTATGCTGAGAAATCTGTTACGGTCTTCTAATTGATCTTTGAAGAATTTTTCCCCCGTTTATCACACTTCGAGGAGATTTTTTCTTTCCTCTCCTTCATACTTCAAACTTTAGCTCTTGCAATATGTCCACCAGCAGTTTCCTATCTCATCTTGTATACCCAGCTGCTCTCTTCATAAATCTCGCCCTAGCTGGGACAAGCTGTCTGGAGGTGCGACTTCTCTTCCCTCTCCTTTCTTCTGCTTTTTCTGGAAAGATGACTACCAGGTATTTCAGGTGCCGATGGACCCCAGGTTATTTGCACTACCATTGGTATATTTTTCTTCGTCTTGCAATACTGCAATGGTAGAATTTGAAATACAATTTGGGCTCTACGATTGTTTGAAAACTCTGGACTTCTGTGGATTCACCATTTTAAGTCTCTTTATCATTTTTAAAATGGAGTCAACAGCAAATATTAACACATTGTTATTTACGTACATTTTACTTAGAAGAGAACCTATTCGTTAAAAGCTAAAGTATTCGTTATTTTTATAAAAATGTCAATAATCGGGTCACCCAATTATCTGATGATCGATGCCGTGGCTAGGACTGCATCGACCGATAAGCCAGCCTGGCTACACTAAAGTCGGGCAAGCGAGCAGGACTACACAAAGGCCGATAATACAAGCAGTAGTGCGACAGTCAAATAAATTCTAACACACTTTTATGTCACGCAAGAGATGCTGGAACTGCCTGCTCTCATTTTCCATACCTTTCTAATGTTTGCTTATGAAATTATCAAACTGTGTTTGAGAAATTAAATTGACCTCTTGGCGGATGATATTCTTTAATTCCTCTAAAGTGTGTGGAAATTATTAATTAATGAATCGCATTAAAATAACTCTCTTCAAATAGTCTCCCGACAGCACGAATAGACTTGGCAGGACATTCTAATCATGTTGTGATAAAAAATAATTAAGGCATAGTATTTGACTTTTAGTAACCTTAGGATTCTTTAGAATTAGACGTATTTTTTCTTTCACAGTTCAACCCATATTGTTGAGTGCATGAGACTCAAGGCCAATGTAACAGTTCAGTGAACGCCGTCCTCCGATGTTTATAACCCGATCGGCCTTGATCTGCGATTGCTCATCGGTTGATGTAGTCTGTCGCTTCCATGCCGGTCACCAGAAATTGGATAACTCAATATTATCTGCTACTTTTATCAGGATAGCTCTGTTCCAGACCCTCTTTATTGCTGATTTCAATAATGAAAGTCGGTATGTATTAATGCACATACATCCACTTAATGGAGGGATTTTTCTTTCGTATTCTGTATAGGAGCTAAAATATCTTCTAGTAATCTATAAATATTACAACTAAATGTTTTGTATTTTAAAAGGAACACAATTTAAGAAAAGTGAAATCCAACATGAAATATCTTGCTTTATGTAATTCTTACTAGGAAGCCCTTGTAAACTTTATACAATTTGTTTGAAAATATCGCATATAATTTTAGGACTGGCTTTCTCATACTTAAGACACTTCTTGGTTACATAATTTTAGATACATTTATGACAGTATCCGTGCTGGCAGATGTGTGAATGAAAGGTTTACTAGTCATTTAACAAGTAGAAGTGCCTGTCTCTGCGCTGTCGTAATGATTTTCTACTTGTGAGTTAATTTAAAAGCATTGATTGGTGTATTCATAAGTAAGAACTCCTTACAGTCCAATTGTGGTAGACTGCCGGACAGCATACCAGGAATTTCCGTTTATTTTTATTGTCTACATAAGAGGAATCTAATCCTGAATTTATACCGTTAATTCTGTATAAGTTTATTATATGCTAAATATGGATGCACTGACTTGTCTTTCAAATTTATTTCGTGTTCTCTCAGAGAGTAACATGCACGAGAGTAAGTAGATAAAATATATTAGTTATAAGCAGTATAATTATACACAATTAAAAATGTTTTGTCTCTATCAAACCTGAATTTTTTAGAGAATGATGAAAAAATTTTATTTTTTGTTCATGAGTACCAGAAAATCAGTACGTTTTGTGACACTCTTTGTAAGTTGCTTCTGTTATTTCAATGATTACTGATTTCAATTCCCAAGGGCTCAGTAGTACGTGTGAATACTACGGAATGAAGTTTAATACAAATAAGACGAAGACGATAGTTATTGATTAATGCGAGCACCAATTTCTTGGAATGATATCCCACACTCTCGGGATGCCATAATTCTTGTAGTTCTTGATCAAATTCAGACACCTGTTGTTTTCGATGATTCATATTGTTCCTTGTGAGAATGTGCGGCAAGTTTAGTGCATCTCTTATAGGCGTTTCCATTTTAATGGCCAGGAGTGTAAATGTGCGATTTCGAGGAAATACAGTGGACAACCCTACTCTCAAAGAAGTCCAAAGGCGTATTTCTGCAGCATGGTCAAAAGTTTGGAATCTAAAGTTTACCCTCATAAACAATATATTTAGCTTATAAATAAAAATGGAAGTAATGAACAGCTGTATCCTCCCATCAGTTTGATGATCTCAAACGTGGTTACTAACAAACAAGGAGAGAAGAGTGTTAGAAAAGTGCCAGAGGAAAATGGAGAGGAAGATTCTAGGCGTCAGTCTGAGAGATGGAAACCGCAAGGAAGACATCAGGAAAATGACAGGCATGAAGTATGTGATAACAACAGCTAATATCGTACATAAATTAAAGATTACCAGGTTATGTCACTAAAATGGACGCAATCGTTGGACGTATAAAACGATAGTCTAAGAACCAGAATTGTTCACAGGAAAATAGGACGACAAATATAAGAGGCGAAGGACAGAGTGAGCTGAAAAAATACTTGAAGTAAGCACTTAGAGAAGGCCACCCAGGATTGCCGAATCAGCTGCCTAGCTTAAGTAAGAGGCCCTTGTCCTCCAGGTATTTCACGGGTTAGTCCTAATTCTAATAAGTGGCGATAAAACCTGCTGTCAAAAAGTCAAGCAGAGGATAGCAAAAGAAACTTTTAATAGGAAAAGACAACATTTCTGCGGACCTATAGAAAAAGAACTTAAGGAAGAGACTAATGGAGTGTTTTGTGTGAAGTGTGGTAGTGTACAGTGCAGAAGCCTGGACATGGCGAAGAACGAGCGAATAATGCTGAAATTGATAAGGAAGAGAGATTGGATCACTGACTTAGCTAGAGTACCTGCTGAAAGATGAACTGCTTTCTGTTAAACGAAAGCTGAGATGCGATGTCAACAAAGGCATGTGTTTATTCTCCACAGGGGCATTGTACTTTGTTAACAGTTCACTAATTATCCGTTCATTTCAGCCTACTACTTAGATTATTAATAAATATCTGTAAGAGTATTTTTTAGCGATAATGGTTTTACTGTGCGTGAACGTACAGAAATTGTGGCCGAGAGAATGTTTGCTTCAATGTACTCGTACATGCCTTACGTCCTCCACCATAAAGTTTTATCTCTAGCATAAGCGCTAGAGGATATACTGTTTGTTGACAGTGCATATCATAGCATAAAGAAGGAAATGGTGAAGGGAAGAAAGACTCGGGGCTTAGGAAGATATCAGATGATAGACAGCATTAAGATAAACAAATCTTATCGAGGAGGGATAGTGCAGAGTGCTAAGTTTTACTAACCTGTATAATTAGAGTCGTCCTTACACCAGTCAGGCCTCCGTTCACGAACGGCAGCGGAGAAAACGAGCCCAATTCCAGTCAAATAATGCAAGCTGATGAATACCATGATGTTCATATCTGCCTGGTAACTCAGTTGGTTAGTGTCGTGCTTGCAATGGGAAGATAGCATTTCTTTTTTTAACTTTATAATTTGTCCACACTTTTCTTACTATAATAAATGCTGCATGCATTTTGCAAATTTAGAATACATTTGGTTAACGTATCTTTAAACGTTTTGCAAACGTTATACGTTAGCGCATAGGCTGCAATTTTTTGTTAGGTTAGGTTAAACAATTGAAATCTGCAAAAGTTATAGTGTTAACGTATAGGTTGCAAATTTAGGTTACTTAGGTCATGTTAAATATCCACAACTTATATTGTTAAAAGCGTTTGCCTTTTCCCGAATCAAGTATTTCCTTTTCGTTTTACTTTGATATATAACAGATTCCCATTAATTTCTCTGTATACTGAAGGTGATTAATTATTAACTTGCCTCCTGAAAAGTTAATTTTTGCATTCCATTGCTTGTTTCTGTGCGTTACTAATGTTATGTCCGCCTGTATTTGTTGAAGTCACATTACAACTTCTTCGCATCGACTCTGTCATTGCTTGGTTTCTCCGCTGCCATTCGTAAAAGGAGCCGTGGCTGGTGCAAGGAAGACTCTAAATGTAAGGGGCCTGCACTTCGACAAAGTCTAATCTAATCGTAGTTCGTGAATTGCTCTTGTGGACTTCCTGCTAGCTACAGAACAAATTTACTATACGTTCTTGGTAATCATTGTTACTAAACACGTTCACTGTATCTTGGAGTGGAGTGTTTACCGTCTTGCTGAAAGTATGCGAGTTGTCACACTTCTCTCCCTCGCTTCCACAGGGAAACCTTGTGCCCTAAATGTGATTGAGCTTTACCGCGACGATCACTGCGTCTTCTACCTCACTCACGTGGTTTCACAGGTAGAGCGCAGTATTGCAGGGGGGCATGTGATCAGCTCACCGCATCCCGCCGGTCGTTATATCGCGGCTTACTAGGTCGGAGATCGCCACCTCTCCATCAGGCAGCTTCCCAATGCCCTCACAAGGCTGGGTGGATCCCGTTCCAGACCTCCCTGTCCTAGAAAAATGCCTAAGTAGGTACCGGGAGTCAAACCCGGGCCTTCCGAGCAGTAGTCAGCAATGTTAACCACTACACCAAGGAGGTGTTCACCCAAAAGTGAAATCAAGTTTCTTCACTCATCAGAAGAGAAAGGTTAATGCTTGCAAAAAGATACGTGTTGTTTAGTTGTGTACACATCTTCCTTTTTGTAGATAAAAGTTAAGGGTTTAAGGCCTCTTAATACTGAACTCTTCTTTATGCCACATAGCTGTAAAGAGTTTTACAAAGGATTATGCATTTCTTCAAGTATCTCTTCTGTAATAACTGTATGTAACTTTTTTTTAACGTCGGAAACTGTATCTTGGCATTTAAAACAAAACGTGGACATATAACTGAGTGCAGTGTAGACTCCGGAAAAACAGTGTGAAACTTATGCACACATTTCTTTAAGAAGCAGATCTAAACGATAAAATATTTGCTCAACGATATATTTAACACATTTTAATTTAAACAAAAACACGCAATTTTAAATATTGAGAGGAAAGTTTAAAACCAGTGTTAAGTAAATTTTGTTTCATTCTCTCGCACCAGCCCCCTCTACTTAAAAATTTCGAATGAAGCCCCTACCTTTTGATGCTTAAATTAACCTGGGCTGTTGTTACTGTTGTTTGAGCTTAGACATACCTATTATAAAAACTTCTGAGCATTTAATTTAATAGTTTTGTATAAGCAATACATTATTGTAAAATAGTGTACCCTGTAAGAAAGAATAGAATGTAAGCGGATTACACAGAAGTTCCCGAATTGGGATGTAATAATAGTAATATACCCAAAATAAATTAACAGTAACAGTAGGAACAATTACGATGGAAAAGAAAATATTTTATAAAATTCAAGTATCATAGGGTAGAAGTGCTATTTAAATTTTCAATGTGAGAATAGGTGGGGAAGAGAGGGTGAAATCTAAAACATAATTAACTTTTGTTTTAAACTTCTCTTTCAATATCTAAATTGACATGATTTTTATTAAATTGAAATTTACTTTGAAAATTTTTATCAAACCGGCAAGTTTTGAAATATAAACCTTGTAAAATAAGTGCTATCGATCGCATTCTTCTGTAACGCACCTAGAGCTAACAAAGTTCACAACCTTCACATCGTGCGATATGGAATTCCTGTGAGAAAGATGAAGGCAATGGGAAAAGTATGCGCACTTATCGCCGGCGCGCTCCGCACTCTAACTACAAAACATGCGTAAACTCTTGGCTGATCCGCAAGCTGATTAGCTGTTAAATGAATACTTACATAAGGTTTTATAAGTATTGCTGTTGTTTTATAATTTAATTGGCACTCATTTTAAAGCAATTCCTATAATATATGAAAGCTACCTGAAAAAGTAAACATAACATGTAATTAAATGCTTAAACAGAGGCAGTTAGCATTTATATTTATTTATAATGCACATCTATAAGTTTAATGACATATATTGTAATGTGTTCGATGTTTGTTTACATAAATAAAAATGTAGCCCAAAACAAAATACCTGTCACATTTTCTGTCGGATAAAATTAAAAAAGGGATCCAGGAGCGCTGTATGCCATACATTTGGGAGAGAGTGAAAGAGAGAGGGATAAAAAATACTGCGCACTATTTATGGATCCTGACGAGCGAACACTTTTGCATTGTGTATTTTTATCAGCAGTTCTTCGCTAAAACATATGAATTAGCTTTGAAAATTCTGTACGTAACGTTTACCAATAAATCAATTTACAAAAGCACCACTGGAACATTTAAATATGCTCGCTCAGAGTACGAGTGTATGCGTGTCAGCGGACACACCTATGGAATATAATGTGATTTGAATGTTTTACACATGTACAACTGAAAACCCGGTTACTTTTTTTTTTTTTTTTTTTTTTTATTCAGTGCACGTGTGTGTTTGTAGGCGCACGCGGCCGTCACTAACACAAAGGATCAGTATTATATGACCCGCTTCCTCTACTAACAGATTTATGACCGAACAGTCCAAAGTGTTTGCGAGAATAATACCGCCCTGTGACCAGATAACAAATAAATTGGTTCCATCTGAGTGCTCCACACTCAGCTTTTATATTTATGTCCTGACTTAACAACAACTGCGGCCGGAGTCTCTTGGTTTGCGCAGTAAACTTCATTCCCCATTTCATCCAAATTTCTATTAGAAGGAATTACACGAGTACATGCAATGAATTACGCAAATTCTCACTCCGGCAAAATGAAACATCTCTAAAGCAGGCTTTTTTCTTATGCGCAAAGATCATTCCGTCAACTTGTACAAAGAATGCCCCTGGTGGCGTAGTCCGTGTCATAAAAGTGTATTCACATGACTACCACGTATTAACTGATTAATCACGACCTTCATTGTAAGGAACTAAAATGTTTTTCTCCATGTGGAATCTCAGTGGTCACATTTCTAAAATTCTAGTTTCTCAAGTTTAAACAATAGGAAAGTAATTATGGCATCTAGTAGAATTGTTACTTGGGAATATAGGGTTTATCAAAATGAAATCAATTATGTTTATAAGATTAAATTCCTAATCCCTCGGCACGATATCCCAAGGCGGGTCTAGGTACCGCAGCGATCGCTGCGTCCTCTACACCCGTATTACGATGTTAACGGCTGAGGGCAGTATTCCACAGGCGCATGTGATTCAGCACACCGATCCCCCGCCACTTGCCATCACGTGCCTTTCGAAATCGAAGAACCCCATCTCTCTATCAGGCAACTCCCCAATTATCCCTACAAAGCTGGGTGGTCCCCGTTTCAGATATCCCTTGCTAGAATATCGCTAAGTAACTACCAGGAATCGAATCCCGGATCTCAAAGGAATCAGCGAGCAACGCTGATCACTGTAATAAGATGATGTAATAAAAACGTGTTGTAGCAAATGTAGCTAAGTGTGGCAGATGTGTGTAACAGATAATTCATATGTAAATGGGTTTGTTTATTTGTTTTATTTACGGACGCTCTTTTAACATCTCAAGTAACCAGCGTCCCATTCAAATCAGGGCGTGAAACGGCCGACAAATTTTGCTCAGAGGTCTTTTCTTTCAGGCTTGAGGTTCTTTATCGTGTCGTAAATGTACGAAATGGGACCCACGGCTTTACTTCCTTTCCGAAGAAAGCCATACTTAGGATTTTTACGCCCGAAAAAGTCCATCGACCCTGGCCGGGTTTGAACTCGCGAACTTGGGTTTAGAAGCCAAGTATGGTTACCACTATACCACCAGGTTCGACATATGTAAATGGGTTACAAATATACTTAGAATAGGAGATTAAGAATGAGGAGGTCCCTTGTAATAATAATCATGACAGGTGGGTTATAATCAAGTGTGAATTAACTAGTAAATACTCTTAAAGAAAGATATCAAGGATAAGAAAGACCCTCTATAATAGCCTTGTGGCAGATGTGTACAAAGTTGAACTGTCTTGTCATTAGACCTAAAGTATGCTGTAACAGTAATTACTATTAAGCCTCTTATGTTGCCACCGGTTTGTATGCAGTTGGCATGTTAACGCGTTAGATATAAGAGCCAGCCAGGACAAGGGTGGTGGGAAAAGCTATAGGGTTGTTGCGGGCTCTGGTCAGTTGTACCGATAAATTCTTTTCTTCATTGAAATAGTCTCTTAGAAGCCCGAAGTACCCAGTTGAACTTAGTTCTGCCCCCTTACTTACACGTACTATCCTAGAACCTTCTCTCGGATGTGGTCTTTAAGATCAAATACCTCGATGAAATTTGATAATATATACTGAAGGATTGGAATGTATGTATGTGAAAGTTGAGTCCTGCAAGTAGGCCTTAAGAGACCCCGTTGTACCCCAATATACATAGGTAGTTTATACTCGTTCACAGTCCCTAGAAGGTTTTTTTTTTATTTGGTTTATTTACGGACGCTCTTTAACATCTCAGGTTCCCTAGAAAGCAAACTATGCCCTTGATACTGGTTGTTCTAATAACCACTTGTCTAAAAAGAGAGTTTAGTACGTAGACTGTGTAAAAACTAACATCTGCAGGGTGTTGTGAGCAGTAAAAGGACTAGGCCCAGCAATAAGCTCCCGATCTGATTGTCCCACAGTACCAGATGTTAACTGTCACTCCGCTGAGCAAGGAATAACCTGAAAAGAATCGGTTTCGATCCTATAAAAGAGACCGTTGCACTCTTTCTTGCAAGCTTAACCACTAGTCCATTTCCCTTTATGCTGAACTGAAACTCTACCCACACAAGAATAACGGAGCCTGGTCACAAAGTGTATCCTATGTTGAGATGTTATTCTTACTGCTTGCAAAGAGTTTACTGCATGAAGGACTGGAATGATAGTTAATGTTCTTGCACTCTACCAGCTCTTACTTCCAAAGTTAAAAGCGATGCTGAATGCCAGAAGTTCTTAGGGTTAGGAGCCGTTTATTTTTATCAGACAACGACATAGACATGCATTCACTGATAGTCTAGGTGATTATATGATATTCCAACCTTCGATAAATGCATTGAGGACAGTTTTATGGCTAATTTACTAGCAATCAAAAGTGTGCGATCATTTTGGACAATGTCAGCTCCTTTTCAGCCTAACATTGAGGAAACCCACTACTTCCATGAAATTGAAGGATAATTACTCGGTTATGAACATAACGGATCATCTTACAACAAAACAGTACCTCAAGATAAAATATGTTGGAAAGTTCTAGGTAACTGATAATATTGATCGTGATTAGGGTTGATTTGTTTTATTTATGGACGCTCCTTAACAACTCAGGTCATCAGAGTCCTACTCTATTCAGGGCGTGAAACGGCCGACAAATTTTAACCAGAGGTATCTTTTTTCAGGTTTGAGGTTCTTTATCGTGCCGTAAATGTACCACAGGACTCACAGCTTTATTTCCCTTCCAAAGGAAGTCATACTTAGGATTTTTACGCCCGAAAATTGACGAGATTTTACTGCTACTGCCTTAAACCCATTGAAAGCATATGGTGGAAGTTAGAGAGAGACATAGAGAAAGGGAATGCAGTCCTTTCATTTAGTTCAGTTTATGTACCCAAATGAAAGAGAAAGTCTGTGGAACAAGTGAGGAACACGAAAAGAAGATTGAACATAAATACTTACTTCATAAACAAGAATCTGAGAGCAGTATATTTGACATTCATGTTGAATACAACAGTGACACACAGGCTACGAAAGGGCATGACATTGATGCCGACAAAAGGTACAATATTCACTATCTAAATAGGCAGTAATTTTAAAAGTAAGCCTCTTTCTCATCATATCCGGGAAACAAGTGATTTTTTTCTTAAATTTCTCTACACTTTCCTTTTTCTAAGAACTGGTTGTTTGTTTATATTTGTTAAAGAGTGTTGGTCAGCATGGAAAGAGGTGATAAATGTAAACTGTTGCAACACTGTAAATACGGCGGAAGATAATATGCATGTTGTAGAACTATGACACACGCTAAACTGTACCTCTGTTCACTGAACTAACTTTAAGTCGCTTAAATAGAAACTGCTGTTCGTCGCTATCTTGAAACTGTCACAATTAAATGCTCTGGAATTAAAACGAGATGAAACAAAAAAGAGAAAACTAATGAAATTAATTTGGAGGGAACCTGGATAAAAGTAAATATAAAATTATGCGTATTCATCTACATTCCTCTGGTGTAAAGATTTGGTACTAAAACTGGAAGACAATAATCCATATCATCATTGTATTTTATTTGCACAAAATTGATAGATTCCTTATCATAGGACAATATTCATTACATTTTCTGAAATAGTTCGTAAACTAGGAGAAACATCCTTTTTATCTGCTAAGGGTTTCGTAACGAAAATCTATTCCTATAAAATATTGTTTCATTTGGATGGCAACTATGTACCGTATAGAAGAGAGTGCCAGGCGACGTGGGTTGGTGGTGTGCGGCTGGCCTTCGTGGAGGGGCTCAGTAGCCATGTGGCTTTCAATTTGAAAACGTTAGGACCCTGCCTGCTAATGTGCATATCGCCCCAAATTTGGTCGCCATTCGTGTCCCCCTTCCCTACCTCCCGTAGTACGCCTTTTAGGAAGCGTAAGTACAAAGGGCACATTGTAGCCGAGGTGCCGCAACACCCTATAGCTCTACAGGTCAATCCATATTAAATCGGACACCAGTATAAGTTATAAACAAGTATTACCCTGATAAAGTTATGTTATACGTACTTTATACCATCCATTTCCTTGTTTTAATCACATGTTTATGAAAGTCAAGAAAGTCGAAAGACTAATGCTAGACGCTTCAAAACAAGTTGATATTATTGCGGATATCACATATGTATATTAGCACCAAATTTCAACAGGTACATACTTCTTATTTGATCCCCAACGGAAAACATCAAATATATCGCCTGTTTCATCTCTTTTTATGACAGAAAATGTGTCTATATTATTTTAATAATACTTCAAAGAATAACACCCCTAAATAGTAATTTCCTTAAATTATATGTGGATGTCGCGGATTTTGCTAGTTGCGTCCACTAATTAGTTAAACTATTTTCACCTCAGAACTAGAGCTAGCTGTGTGATGCTTGCAAGACAAAACAAGGACCCTACTTCTGGGTGTAATATTTTTCTATACTCATTTATCTTGTGCATAAACTATTTTAATTTTTCTAATTCTGTATATTAATGACCAAGTTTTAAAAATCATTGCGTTGGGTAAGATAGAGCTTCAAGATAAAATGTTGGTCAGGATTCTACTTTTAAGATTTTCGAGAGCTACACCTTAATAAAAAAAGACAAGCAAACTATTTTATGAATACTTAGAAGTAAGAATTTTGCATAAAATATTCGTGTCTATAAGCTCTGGTTAGTATGTAAAACATATTTACATTTCAAACTTGAAGATAATTCTACTCTTCCGTTACATTTCAGGTGAAATTTTATGTATTATGGTCATAGAATATTCCAAACTGTATGCCATACATATTAAGCGATCTGCAGTTAAATGGGTTGCTAAATGTGAGGTAATCGTTTTCTTACTCCCGTATCTAGAGGTAAATTGAGGTTAGGTTAGGTTAGTATACTATGTGCCCCATTAAACATAGTGAATCACTACCATCGCGAATATATTTTCTGAAACGAAAGTTGCTGTGATACATTCTTTACACCGAAATTGCCTTCAGATAAGGACTCATCACATGGATAAAATTCCAATAATTAGTAAAAAAATTGTTTCTACCTCAAAATTAAGTAGTTAATCAAACAATACTTATTGACCACAAGAAAATTAGAAGGTTAAACAGATTTTTTTTTATTTTTTACATTATTCTAGGTTAAGTAGTTTACGAGATACTATCACAATAGGGTTCGGACTTCCAGATTCTGTTTAGAGATTTTCCATTATCATTAGGCAAAAGCAGTACATACCTCCGATTGATATGTAAAATCCGTAAATTCCGTTTGTATTTTGTCTACAATTTAGAAAAATTACTATCAGCAGTATGTTGCAGTTTATTCTGGATGGGTTCAAAAAATTTCCAGACCTAGCCATAAAAAAAATAATAATTTAAAGAGTTGTTTGCAAATGCAACTGCACATTCCTGCCTAGCACGACCAATGTATACTTTAGTGTTTACATTTTGTTTAATTTACATTGAGTATAGTGAGACATCCATGTTAATACGTCATAGAAGTATTCCAGTCAGTATCCTTTTAACGAATAATGGATTCACATTTTACATTCTGAAAAGCTGTTATCTCACCACCAGAAGTAATTTAATCGTAAAAATGTGGGGATGATTTACTAAGATTCACATATATTGTATTGTATTTTTAAAAGTGATCCCGCATTTTGTGTTATATTTAATTATAGTTCTATATTGGGTTGTTGGTTTTCATCTGTGCAGCGAACAACAGCCTGCAAAAGAACGGAAGTCTCCATGCATCGCATGAAAAATAATAAATGTGTCGACTCTCGCTTAGTCCATCGTAATGACTCTCGATCCTTCAATCGATGTATTGCTCGATAATAACTCCCTTTCATATCAAGCGAGCCTTGCAAGCAAAGGCATAGGCCATCTGCTACAAAGCCTTAGTTTGACGTACAGTAACCCTATATTGAAGAGATCGACTTCGATTAAATGTTGAGTGAAACTTGCCGGGCTTTAGTTATAAATCTTGTCCGTCCATTCATGCGATGTTTTACATCTTGGCTACTATGATACAGCAGCAGGCGGCGCCGTGCTTAAACCCATTTCCTAAAACATATATACATTATAACTTTATTGAAGGTGCTGGAATTGTCGCCCCCTCCCGGTGAAACAGGTGCTGTATCTAGAAAATATATTAAACTTCCATTTGTGCTACTTTCTGGAGTGACTCAGTTGGTGAACCCTCAACATTTGCACCATTTTCTGTTAGTTTTTTTTCTACTTAAATTGCGTTTTCGCTCGGGTTTTCTATTTTCCTCAACTGAGCCAGTAGATTAAAACTTATGCACTTTACCCTGAGTTGCAATTCTGTAAGGAAGCAATTGATTATAAAAGTTCCAAATACTTTCGCATGCACACAAAGAGCTAGTTCGTATTTCGAATAATATTTGCCTATCTGGCAGGGAAGCTAAGCTTATGAACATGACAAAGGTATTGTAAACGAAATTAAAGTAAACATTTTAGGTGCGGGCAAGGTTTAAAACTAAAAGTATATATTTCGTTTGGGTTTTAATTTCATGCATATTTTTATTTTCAAACAGCTCTTGTCCTCTATTCTTTCAATTTCCAATATTTCATATTGACAAGGTGGCTGTAAGGTTATTCGCGCTACCGAAGTGCAGTTGCGGCTACCGGAAAAAGAGAGATATTATCGCTACCGTCAAGGTAGTACATAATTTTATTTTAGTATTTATACTTTTACTGAAAGCATACACCATTGTGCTGTATTTCAAAACGATAATAATAACAACCATATGTTATAAGGGATGTGAAAACCATTCCCCTCAGGGACAATTCATTGCCGGTGCCTACGTAGAAGTTCTTGTATTTCATACAACTTTTCTTCCGTAAGAATACGACGGAACACAGTTTCTTGATTGACATAGCCTGTCTCTCGTAACTTTTTAACAAGTTGGCGAACATTTTCTCAACCTGGAACACAATTACCAGAATATTTCTTTCAAATCGCCTTGTCATTTCTCTACAAGTGTCTCTTTTCACATATGTATTAGGGACGCTCTAATAGTTCTCGGCCTGACCATGAAAAAACATTTAAGAGATTTTTTCAACATTGTCACCTTGTATATCAATGTTTGGTTCAAAGAATTTACAACTTCTTATTGCCCACCCAACTATAAAAAATAAGCATCCGCCTCAGCTTAAACCCCCAACATTTGGTCGAGTCTTCGTCCACCCAGACACTTCTTCAGGCTTGAGAACAAAAAGTAATCGCTGGGACCCAAAGCCGGAAATTTTGGCGTACGTGAAAGCACTTGGATGAGAAGGTCAGGCAGTTTTGCAGTAACAATCCCAGACGTGTGTGAAGGTGCATTATTTCTTTTTCGCAAGGTGTGGACGTTTAGCCCAAATAGTATCCATCGGTTGGTCCAGTAGTTCAGTGTAATACTCCCCGGTGATAGTTGTGCTCTTTTGGAGGTAGTCTACGAGCACCGCACATGAGAATCCCAGAAAACCGTACTCAATACTTTTCTTGCAAATGGAAGTTTTTGTTTTCTTTGGTGCACTTTCACCTGTTGCCATCCACTGTTTCGACTGTTCCTTCGCCTCTGGTGTGTAGTGATACATCCATGTTTCATCTACTGTTATGAGACTCACAAGAAACTCGCTGAAATTGTGTTTGTGTCTAATCATTCTTGCGAAATGTTCATTTGAATGCGTTTTTGGTCCATTGTTATAAAACGCAGCACCCATTGAGCGGAAAGCTTTCTTATACCCAACATTTCGTGTAAAAACCAGTGGACACAGCCTATCCAGGTCTTTACAACTCGCGTACTTTCGGCGATCTGAGTACGGACGGCATTGTGTATTTTTGTTACAATTTCGTCGGTCATAGCAGTTTTGAGACGCCCTGAGCGCTCATCATCTTGAGTGGATATACGACCATGCCCACCTCATCTACTCATCTATCCACCTTTTAACCATCGAAAACGAAGGGTAAGAGCCCTTTAATGTAGAATATAACTCTATTTATATTTCTGTTGGGGTGAAACCGTTCAAAACTAAGTACTTTATCATAGCTTATATTTCATTTTAGCCATTTAGTAGGAAATGTTAACATTAGTTTGTTTATAGGATCATTACTAACAAGTGACTGGAAACTACGTCACTGAAACTTTGCAGCGCGCCATCTAAAGGATAATACTTAACAATTATCATAGTAATTTGGCCGTGTTCACGACATCTCTGAGTCAGGCCGAGCACTTTTAGAATACGTCTTCTATATTTATGCAGTGGCATAACCAACGAAGAACAATTAGCAAATTCACACATAGTGGAAGTACCAAGTAAACACACAATCACTCGTGAACTCCCTTATACTAACTACAAGCTGTACATGCATTATACGGCCTTGAGTGGCTTCTCAAAGCATGCAACCGCGTCCCGCCGGCCCAAAACTAAATATCTGTAAATGTACATGTCTTTGCTTTCGATAATGTAGCGTTCTGAATTTGCTGTGTGTATCGATATCACAATAATAATGTCATCTTTAACGTCAACTGCCGTAGCGTTTTTGATTCAAATCTTTTCTTTTTTATATTCGGGGGATTTTGCGCCAGGAATAACTTTCTGTTATTAATATAGTGTTCCATTTTATTAATTGGGTTTATTTAATTTTTTAATAATGTTTAACGCCCGTTTTTACTACTGAAGCACCGCAGGCAGGGGTTTTCTCAATAAATGTACAGTTCACTAATATATGTTAGCAACTTTTTCTAATCTTTTTAATCATTAATGCATTATTTAATGTCAATTTTGTTTCCCCATTGGTCTTTAAGCTCTTCATAATTGACTTATCCTTTTAGTTTATACGTCATTTACTTGTATCTTTGTCCAGTTGTTTGCAGACAGTTAAACTTCATATCTTCCATAACTGTCCGATTTGATAATGCAGAATATATAGGGTGACCCAGTGGAATATAACGGTTTTCAGAACCTTCTTGTGGGACACTCATATAGAATTAAATATTTTTTTTTCAAGGAACAAGTAACAATGGAATTTATTGATCTGAACTTATTTTTTAAATATCACAAATGACCCAATGGAATATGATGATTTTCAGAACACTGTCGTTTCTAGCGATTTTGCATTACAGTTATGGTATTGGTTGCTATGTAACTATGCAGTTTATTCTGTCCATTTGGTAATCAACAGTATTGATAATTGGACGGTTGAAAACGCGTATTTATTGTTATTGCAAGATTTATTGAATATAAGTTAAATCTCCTACGTTCAGAAAAAAATTCGGGTAGAATTAATGTGGCAATGCTGGCAACACTGGTCTTTCGGATGGATGATAATGATGAAAATGAATTTTGGTTCCAGCAAGATGGCGCCACAGCTCACACTGCTCGTGAAACAATGAACAATCTGCGGATCCTATTTCCTGGACGCACTAATTTCTCGGTTTGCTAATGCTGCCTGACCAGCCCGAGCTGATGGCTGCAGACCATTTTTACTTGAAAAGTGTAGTGTACAGCGACAGGCCACGGACCATCATACAGTTAAAAGAAAACATAACTCGAGATATTAGGGACATTGATCATGTTTTATTGCAGCGAATTATAGTAAACTTCCCGAGACGATTACACAGACGTGTTCGTTGTCATGGAGCCCACTTAAAAAATGTGATTTTTAAAAAATAAGTTCAGATTAATAAATTGCATTGTGCTACATGTTCCTTAAAAAATATTTTTATTTAAATCTATACGAGTGTTGGACAAGAAGGTTCTGAAAACCGTCATATTCCATTGGGTTACCTTGTACTTAGGCTAGTTAGCGAAACAATTTTTTTGAAAGGTTTGTGTACTCTAGGAGGGGTAAGCTTCCTTTGAATATTTCATTTATTTCACCATTAAAATATATATTATGCGAATGCCTCCTGTTCTAACTAGGCCGGATAAGTCTTGTGTTATTCATTAGACAACTCTGATTTTTGTGTGCGCGAACCATTATAGTCGAGCGGATTTAAAAATAGTATTATCGAATGACACTGAATCCTTACACACTTGCTTTAATAGAAAAAAGTGCAAAATACATATAAATTGCTAGTTATCACATTTTTCCCCTTTTAATAAGATACATCGAAAAGCATTGTTTACGAATACGCGGTCTTACTCTTAAAGAAAGGCGCCTTGCAGCAGGTGTATGAAGTCACAAATCTGCCAAACATTCCCCACATTGGAGCTATTAACGCGGATTTGCTCACAGATTCCAACTCATTCACCCCTTTCTCTATCCGTAGCTAACATGACCTTTTTCTCTGTTTTTATGCCCTCTCTCGCCACCTTTCGCACCCCTAAGCGATTTGTTGTTACCATTGCTGCATTGGATACGCATTTACCGCAGGCCCAGCGTACTAAATCACAGCAAAATGTCACCAACAAATCGCGCCGTGGAGAGATCGAGATATATTGTGTGTGTCTGTCTGTGTATGTGTGTGTTTGCGCGCGCGCCAATTCCATCCCTCCTCCAGCATTCAGCTAACAACCAAAATGTAGTCTACACTCTATCCTACACTATCCTACCCACCTGCATACTATCCCATTTAGCAAGGGGAGGGTAGGGGTGGGATTCATAAAAATTCTATGTCCAAAGGGAACGGTAGAAGAATGGTTGGCATGTCAGAGTTTTGTGTGCTTGTGATTTATGTGAACACCTCTGTATCTAATTTTTATGGATGCGTTAGACGGGGCCTTCATGATGTGCCCCGCTCGGTATCAAGGAATGGAAATGTCAATTTCACAATTCAATTTCAGTTCCAGCAATACGAGTTTACATTTATTTTCATAACGCCCATCTTAAGAGGTTCATTTTCTATACTAATGACAGTTAATTTATGTTAATTGTGGTATAATTACCTAAAATATAAGGCAGTCCGAAAGTGCAGGCGGAAATATTTGTTAAAAGGTTCATAAAATAAAAGCTACAAATATGTTTTCATTAGGAGTATCTTTTAGCTGTGTAATATTTCAGAAAATCTGCGGATGTACATATTTCAAACTGATGTTTTAAACGAGCAACTTTGCGTAATACATGCCTACAGAGATTTACATTGCTCTGCATAAATAGATTATTATTAATTAAATCCCGTGCTGATCTAGGTCGTTAAGGCATGGACACGTGAGCGGGAGGTATGGGGTTTGATTCCATTCAGGACCGTTTTCCATGACAAGATTTTTCCAGGTTTTTCCATAGTACTTATAAATGGTAAAAGCCACTGAGGTACCCTAAACTTAGGGTTGGAACTTTTTTCCGTTAATAATAACTAAACTGATCTTTGTTTCGTCATCCAAGCTATACCAGTGAATTAAAGACTGTTTCATTCAGAAAAAAATAATAATGTGCTCTTAGTAAGGTATAGTTTAACTAATAAGAATTAAAGGGAAGGGCCATTTTGTGGTAATATTATTTATAATGAACTATAATAATGGCAAAGTATCTCTGCATGAAATAAAACATCTTTAGAAGTAAATGTACCATTAATTCTCAACACTTCCTTGGTCATAAGCAAATAGAACTGTATCCGTTTATTTTTTCTGTCTACTTAACAACCAACATTATTGTTATTATGTCATTGAATTTCAGTTTAAGCAACAAATGTATATCTTTCAACAAATTAAATATTAATATTACTTTGGTATTGATACTAGTAATGGAAAAAATATTGCATGCCATACGAGGGTTAACAAATGTTATGCCCTCGTGGAAAATAACAACCTCTGCTACGCCTCGGGTGCTAAATTTTCCACCCTTGGATAAAATTTGTCTTTTCTCTCGTGTGTCACAAATATCTATTACAGATATTTACGAATTGTTTTAGAGCAATTTAAAATATTTTAATTTTAGCTTTAAGAGCCCTTTAATAGCACCAAAATATTTTCAAAATTATTCTAACTTTCACCACTTACTTCATGAGCTAATACAGTATTTATTTTAATGGTTTTCCTATACCTAGGTCAATACATTTAACAAGCTTTTGGGAAGGATTGCTGTGGGAGAAATGTGGAAAGATAATTAAAAGGGAAAGGTTTTGGGAATAAAATGAAGCTAAGGATTAAAGTTATTGGAATGCAAGAATTATTTAAACGCTTTAATAATAAAAAACTTTACGTTTATATAAGTGTAGATCTATGAATGATATGTGGGTTAAGAAAAATAGTTGAGTTTTGTAATAAGAATGACAGAGAGGAATTTGCATGGGCGAGAATTGGAATTGTAAAGTAAAACGAGCAGTTGGAAGGATCAATATAGAGATATGTCCAACAATAACAGAGAAGGATAATAATTGGTATAGTTTATTACAATGTAAATAAATTTGGTTATTGAGAAAAAAAATCAATTTTGGAGAAATGGAATAATCTTCCAATGAAAGTACTTGGGAATAATATACCAAATTTAAGAGAAACCAACGTAAAGAAATAGGAAGTTATTTGGGAAAGGGAGGAAGAAATGGTTGATGGACTTAATAAAAAACAAATTAAATGTGCCATACATAGAGATTACGATTTTCATTATATAAATGAATCCAATTTCCTGATAATTACGTGTAGAGAATGTTGGATCAATAAGACTGTCAACAACTAAGCTGAGATAAAATATTTGTGGAAATATTTAAATTAATAAATACAAGACTTTAGTATATTGTCGCCAGTAAGGAAACACGTAAGTTGTAAAGCGTATGGCAAATCCAAACTATACGTATCTCTACCTCTCACTCTAACCGCCCAATCAATAGTTAAAGTTCAGATGAAGCTTTTGAAGCATTATAGAGCTGTTTTCCAAATAAAACAAATTATATCAGCAACCAAGCCGGGTTCCGATTTTTTAGCCACCATCTCGCTCTATTTACCACCGAAGTTTCTACCTTTACAATCCACAAAAAGCTGCCGGTAATACATTCATGTTAATGTGGAATTATCCACAGTTATTTTGGTACAAAGGAATTTCAATTTAAAGGCAAATAAAAGCAAACCCACAGAGCCGCAAACGAATCAATAGCCAAGAACAAAGCTGTAGAATGTTTAGAGATGACAGCTAATTGATTCTGCAAATGTTTCTCAGGCATTTAACCACTGTTTCTCAACTGGGGCTTGTAGCACATCAAAACTTGCACGTTGTTATGCGTCTACTCGGAAAACTATTCAATTTAAGTGCTGCAAAGGGAAATTGTTTTAACGAAAGGTTACATGTAAGCATTTAGATTTTCAGCAAGTTAGATTAACCTCGAGCAACTACAGGACGATAACTATGTTTTCCTAAACGGTGTTCATAAAATAGCGCAAGCTTATAGGGAGTTCAAACGTTTATAGAATGCTAAAAATGCTTTTGTGCACATGACGAAGAAATTAAGGCAATGAAATAAAAAAATGGGGCAATTGTAGTTTTAAGGGGTATTGCGTAGTAGTTACCTTTGCGTTATTCTGTACCTCTTGATGTATTTTCTGATTTACATAATTTGCTTGATACAATATTTAAATTCTTTATCTTAATTCCAAGTACTTTTAAGAAGTCAGTAACTGTAAAAGAAATCATAATACTCAACATGATATATCAATATATTGCTTGTCGAAATGCATCTCCATTTCACTCAGATAACAATGGAATCGTGAAATATGAATTTCCGCTCGTTAAAACTGAGGTGGTGCCCCATTTACACATTGCCAAGTGTGGTACAACAATTTTTCAGTCACGGAGCAGATTTTTTCAACACAAGTAAAGCTCTAGTTTTAATTTGTAAAAATTTCGCCTTCTATGGACATTAGCATGATGCTGAACCCACCTTGCAATGAGGTGACTATTATTCGCAGAATGCAAAGTTCCCCGGCTTTTCTTGGAATTGGAAACGGCGCAGCCAGAAGGAATTTGAATCAATCCAGCCTTTCTTTTAATGCTTCTTCAACTTAGTACATAGGTACTAGATTTTATTATAAACTTATTTTTAAAAAGTTTAAGGAATATTACAAATTGTTATATTCGAGGGCCCTGTCTGGTTCGGGGGCGACGCTGTGCACTTTCGCGAGTACTGACACAATAATGAAATTACTACCATACCAACACTTATTATATTATAAATACGAAATAAACCATATCCAGGAACAAAACTACGAGTCTAGAAGTGAAATTTGGGACATGATCAGAAATGAAGGATTTCCAGACCAAAGATGAGACAGTTGTCTTCCAGCTAAACTGGATTATTTAATAAGTAAAAGAATATATTATTATACAAACTAGGACACTGGATAGTTATTTTGACTTCATCTTTGCATGAAAATGTGCATTTTTACATGTAGCACAATTCATTGAGGTAAGTACTGTATATCGGAAGTTTGTATTAATATGTTGAAATGATCGGAGACAAAAGGCTGTATTAATAATGTGCATTATATTAGTGACACTTTATTTTTGGTACAATAAGTGTAGTTTAAATCAAAAAGGGAACATGTCTGTCATTTTATATATCTGTTTACTACTA
The DNA here is from genome assembly GCA_030762175.1 of Metallyticus violacea. NCBI lineage: Eukaryota > Metazoa > Arthropoda > Insecta > Mantodea > Metallyticidae > Metallyticus > Metallyticus violacea. The sequence goes on from CM060842.1 coordinate 64,717,570, forward strand.
ACTACACTAATACTTCTACTACTATTAATGACATGATTAAAATACCCAGTATTAGATAACTAACTTCCTATTGAGCATGTAGCAATAGTTCAGGAATTTATTTAAAGATTAAAGTTATACATTTTTAATATATCTCAAAACTACTACGGAGTGAGTGAAAATGCCATCTATTTAAATTTAGAATCTTAATATTAAAAAAATATTCTCAACGTTTTAGTGAAAATGTTGAATATTGATTTGCAGCTGTTTGCAACTGAATTAGGATATGCGTCATCTAATATAGCGAAGGGAGAAATCCGGAATTAAATATGGACCGTGTCAACTACAAATGTGTTAAACTTGATCTTTGTGGTAAAGCGCTTTCTAGGTATTCCGGTGCTACGCCAATTGTTGGGGCTGTACAATTACTGTCGTGTTGGAACAAAGTCGTATCGATGTCTTCTGCCGGTATCGTGGCATAATATTTTCTACCGTCGTAAAGTAACGCTTGCTTGTTTCCCGCTTCCTGGAAAAAGAAAAATTTATGGACGTTCCTCGCCATGAGATTGCTCACCAGACACCAATTTTGTGCGAGTGAAAAGGTGTCACATATAACACATACGAGTTTTCTGTGGCGCATGTCCGACAATTTTGAGCATTCAGAGATGCAACAATGCTTTTTCTGACCAATGCCAGTTATCAACCTTCAGGGCTACCATTTTTATAAACCCTGGCGAGCCTTCTTCATGGCAGATTTACCACCCTAAAACGACCTTTAAAGTCTTATGAATATCACAGGTAGACCTTTAAATCAACCTGTACCATATCTCTTTCCTTTCCTTTTTATTCTTTTTAAATTTTGGTAAAGTATAACTAAAATGGATGAAAGTAAGAAGCAATATTGAAAGGAAAAAAAAGAGGGGGAGGAAGAAAAGGAAATTTCTATGCAAAATACTACTGAAGAGAAACTGAAAAGTGCAATTAGAACTCCAGCTATGATTACACCAATCTGTAAGGGATGAATCCTTTCTCAAAGTGCATTTTTCAAAAATGTTTAGTCATAACTTCTGTTTCAAGACACTTGCATGAAACTTTCCACAGATGTTCTTATTTTTGAGCCCATATATTCTGAACCTCAGCCTTCTTTATTCTCTGTTAATTAGATTTATACATATATATGCTACTTTTATAATAAAAAGCTCAAAAGATTAAGATAATTTTGTAAGTGCCTTGGTGCAAATTTAACAATGAATATTTTCAAAATTAATTAATTCAAATTTTCACAGAAAAGAACGATCATTTTAGTTTATATTAATTAGCATGTTTTATATACTAAGCATGTAAGTTTTAACTTTAACAGCTATTATAAGGACGTAGAAATAAAATTTAAAAAAAGAGTGCACATTTATTAAGTATCACAGAAGCTTATACCTACAAATAAATATAAAACATCCATAAATAGTTTCATTTCAGATATAAATAAATATAACACATTTAAAGTATGAAAACGACTAATAAAATAATGCTAAATGACATATCTTCCTTGTTTTGGGGCAAAATTGCCAATTTCTCTGGGTTTTGTTTGGATATGCATAAGTAGTTTTAATCTAGTGCAAATTTAATTTCACGCGTTTTTTTTTTTCTCCTATAAGTATAGCAAATATGATCAGTAGATTAATTTCGATATGTTTCTGCACCTACTACAACTTCCGTTTTCTTATACTTATCAATATTAAACTTACTGAACATTAAGTTGGAGCGATCCACATTTTGAATGACCCGATTCCAAAAGTATCTTCTTTCCCTCATAATTTCCCGCACAGAAATATGGTTTAAAGTACTTTCAATTTTGCACCCCGTAGTTCAAAGACAGTGCTACCTTTCATATAGGCTATGCACGAACATTTTCAGAAAATGTTCTACACTATCGATAATAAACCCACAATTTATTTTACTATTGCACTAGCAAGGGAATAAGCAAAAATATGCTTTTATTCTCCTACTTTGCCTCTCAGCTTTTATTCGCCAAGGCGTCAATTACGTCTAGAACTGGCCACGGTGATATTGGGGCATTTATTGAATTTACTTTTGAACACTTTTACAGTGTAAATTTGCGATGTAACTGACCAAATTTATGACCGAAGATTTTTCTTTTAGTGGTACTGAACTGTTTTTCACACATCTTTATTAGCACAGTAGTATTCTTGATAATATTATAAAAACTTAGCACTGCAAGAGATGTTGACTGATGATGCTGTATGGTAATAGCCTGCTGTTGAGTAGAGTTTCCCATGGGTAGAATGCCTGTCTCTACTTTTGGATTGAGTTCAATTGCAACAACTAATGTAATTAAATTTAACGCTAGTTTGTATATCTACGCGCTTATTTCTTGCTTAGTAAAGTTTTAAAGTTTCTTCCTTGTTTTAAGTGATACTTTTCGAAATTCTGTCTTTGAAACACCAATGTTTGAAGGGAGATGAGAAGAAGTAAATGGTGCTTATTCAGTAACTGGACTATTTGTTCTTGTCTGCTGCGTCAGTTCAGTTGAATTGGAATTTTAGGGACGGAAGGAGATACTTCGGTCGCTTCAGTCTTGCCAAAGGGCTTGTTCATCCCACGCCTGTAATTGGGACACCTCCGAGAGGAAGGGATGAGTTGAAGGAGACATCGGGCGGCAAATATCCAGGAGTGATAGGTGCGAACTTAGACGGCGTCTCTAATGGTTCCAGATTGATCATCCGGACGCCGGTAGCGCCCTTTGAGCCCCTCAAAAGGTGCATTTCCATACCGTATGCCGGAGAAGCGCAAGCCATCGTCACACCGCACATAGCCCGACTCTGCTGCACTTTCTATCCTGTAATAGAATCTAATGGAATGAATGGGAGAGTGGAAAATTAAATATCCATCCCAGCACTCGCCTAAGTGATCAGACTAAGGATAAGTCCTTAGTCCGTGACATTCAATAATAAAATGTTCTATGAGTTGCAAAATATTTTATTTCATTTCATTATAACGTACAGAGAGAGAGAGAGTTCCGACTTCACTTTTCATAATGTATGTCTTAAACCTTCCATTTGCAATGCTCCAATTCGCCCTTATAAGTAACTATACCCATTTCGAGTATGTTATAAGATGTTGGGATCAAAAGTAACAAAGGCGTGATAGTTAAGCTCCTTAAATTCCTAAAAATGAATGTTTGTGTACCTTTAACGTCATAATAGTGTTATACTTGCTAAGAGTTCTTCTATAAAACTAGTGATAATTTCATCTAGTTTACATTATAAGAAGATGGTGGCTTTCTAAACGCAGAATCTTTATAATAAACAGCAAATTTAATAAAGTTTATGCATAGGAAATAAAACATCAAATCTAATTTACATAAAGATGACAACACAAAAGCATAATTGCTTCTCAATTAAAATATATTTTCAACCTGTTTGTCAGCATTAATTTCATCAATAAAAGCTTAAAAAAAATGAGATACGATATAGAAGTGGGGCATAGGACTAAACTTGTCTTCTGTATTTTATTTCAGGTACAATAATAAGCTGTTCTCCGATTATTTTCGGCCGTGCTGACACCAAGAAATACAATTGAGACCACAGAAAATGCATCTAAATATCGCAACTCATTAGAACATTAGTATCGATTTTCTAGAAACTTATATTTTTCTAATCAAAAATTAATTAGGTTTCTTATGACTTATGAAAACAAACACTTTAATTGTAGAATCATTTGAAGAAATCAATTTAAAGCCTACTCAAAGGCTTGTCCATTTAATTTATTTTCATGTTATATGTAATACAATAATACATAAATGCTCTTGTCTTCATAGCATTTTGGCTCATAATTGCAAGTTCGGTCGAAGGCTACGTTTTAAATGCACAATATACTCCTTCCACTTTTCTCACGCACTCATAAACGTTGCTTCCCAATGCTGAAGATATATCATAGCCGTTAAGGTATTATCCCTTCAAGTACGATAAACAAAAAAATGATTTTACCCACTTGAACGTTTTTAGAAAAAATTCGCATTATATGTTAAAATTAAAAATTTGTTTTCTTGTAATTTTTTAAAAATGTTCTAGAAAATTATAGGCTTTAGCTTAAGTGAGATATTTTTATCATATTTAGTATTAGATAGTGAAATAATTTACAGGGTCCGATTCATTACCTAAAAGGGAATTTGTAAAATTCAATCAACAGTTCAAAGGGAAAGTGTGAATAATGGAAATATTGTAGCCAAATGTATTTGATCAGAATAATGCACAATCTAGGAAAAATGAACCATCGATCTTTATTCGTTTTTTTCTTTTCTTAGTTACCATGTTTCCTATTTTGTACCAGGACTGTCCTCTTTGGCTGAGGTTTTTGCAGGTTTTCCTCAGTCCTCATAAATGGCAAATGCCGGGGGAAGTACTCTAAATTTAGGCCATGAACGCTTCTTTCCTTAAAAAAAGGATCCTTTCCCAGTTTACCATTTCATCTAATGTATCATCAGTTCCATCGTCCTCGGTGGTAAAAACGGGCGTTAAGCACGATTAAAAAAATCTTACTGTTTTGTTTGGAATGTGTTAGGCAATGGTTTGGAGTTAGAGTTAGAGAGGGGAAAAACTGTTATTTCTGCAACAAGATGACGTTAGGAGTATCCAGGGTATAATAGACTCAAATTGGAGACATTTATCACTATGGTCGAACAGAGCACGTGAGTACATCAGCACGGCAAGCTAAAGATCTGTGGTTGTCTATACCTTGAGTTTGGATTTTTTCCAATGTTTTTTGTGGTAAACTATCATTTATGATGTACACAATTTAAAGTAAAGTAAATATCATTTGTAACTTGTATATAATTTAAATTACATTTTACAGTTTAAGATCATTCTATATTTTATTCTTTTAAAGTTCATTCTTAATGAACATTTATTTATATAATTTGTATTGGTATCTAAATCAGATATTTGCAATTTACATTTAGTAAAGTAAAAATGTCTTGTAAAATGTCAAAGCGTTTGAGAAAAGTCATTTCTTGAAATTTCAAAACAGTTTTACAAAAAAATTGCAATTTTGTTTCTTTCTATGGCAACTTCATATCGCATTACATGTTGCATTTTAAGTGCATTTATCTCATTAAATGATTGCTGACCATTAAAATTGCAACGCCCACAAGAGACGCGTTAAGGCGACACGACATTTTCTCAGAAGGAACGAGTTTGACCCCTCGAAATAACGACGGCAATAGCACATGATTAAGAAATCAGTGGATTGAGGTAGGATGAACACACATACGTGAAGGTTCCCAATGCCCCCGTCAAACAACCGAAAGAGAAGACATAGATAATTCCCGTTGACTCTTCTGAAAAAGCACAATGTGCTGCAATTTAGTGCCAACAGTGTATTAGTCATATCATACTAGGTCTTTTTAAAATATTACTTATAATAATGTGATATTTCCGTCTACACCGTGTATACCACTTTCATTTATCACACTTTTAACAAAAGAATGCCAGACAATGTAGTATCATAGTGCAACAAAGCAACATTGAGGTAAAAAGTATTATCATTAACCAAGCGCCATTCGTTTGCAGTTTGCGCAACACAGAACATGTCCGTAAGATAATTCACATCATTATGCAAACACTAAGTCATTGTGCATAGTAAAAATGGCTGCTTTGGAAACTGATGAATATAATTTATTGACTGTTATGAAAGTTTAATCCTGTAGAGAAATAGTTCAGTTCACCTTGAATAACTATGCAGCACAAAGTATCCATCAGGTATTTCACTCTTCTAATGGTAAAAAGTTATTCATATGGTGTGCAAATTCTTTTTCCTGATTTCTTCCCAATTGTTTTACAAAGAAATCGCTGACTCCTTTGTAACGAATTAAAATTAACCCTCGTTAATGGACAGAAAAGTTTACTTTGGTTGTTTTAAAACAAACTATTTGATTATGCTTACTAGGTACTGTTTTAAAATAGACTGAAATACAAATGAAAACCCAGAACGCGTCCTAATTAATATGACACTAACATACTTATATTGGTAGAGAAGGGCCTACAAGATACCATTAGCTATACTAGATGTACTCAGTATATCTTTCTAACTAAATTCTGCAAATAGAAACTACATTGTAGATTAGTAACTAGGTATATCTCGTAAATGTGGAGGATAAGAAACCGGCAAGTGTAGGCCATTAACATCACTTAACAAAGAGGAATATAGAATAAGAAAAAAGTTAACAATTTGCTATTTTAATTTACTTTTTGAACACAAAAGTCGTGTGAAGCCATTTGATCTTCAAGGGTAAACTAATCAACGAAAATTAAAGGTAATTTCCACATTTAGAGATCTGATATAAATTATAAATAACGAATATCATCTCCGGTAAATAATAGTTGTTTGATCAGCTTATTGGGCCAAAAGAAAAAAGCCTAATTAAAACAAAGAACATTGACCCTCTGAATAAAGATTTATTAACAGTTAATTTTTATAACTTATCCAATTTCCAGTATTAAGTAATAGTTCTTGTTTTGAAGTAAGGCAGGTATATGCTTTCACTCTTCCTCTCTCTCTCTCTCTCTCTCTCTCTCTCTCAGTAATTATTAAGAAAGTGAATATCCATTAGTGTTTTGGTTTTTGAAAGCAAATGATCTCAAAATGGTATCTAGCTCTTAAAAAGGGCGTTTACAGGTTTAGGTTATTTTTACAAATCTTTTTAATGGAGAAGTTTGAACAAGTAATGTGATTTTACAGATTTGTGTTCTCTTTTTAGAGCAGCAGAAGTGTTTCAGGTCCTGACAAATAGAGAAGAAAATGTTTTTCACCATATACCTTGTATCCAAAATCCTTCTAAAGTTTTTAATGCCTCTGCTTCTCCGTCCCCCTCTCTCTCTCTGGGTATTTTATTTTGTTACTAAAGTGTTGGTAACGAGTGAGAGCCCACGGCAGATCACATTATCTTTTACTGACTCGTACTTATGCACTAGAAACTCCCTCATTCTTTAACGAGATAGATAGTGCTCTAGGTAGCATAAACTTCTTAAAAGAATTTTAGAATTATATTAAGAGCTTTATAACAATGTGTTTATACGTTGTTTTTTTTTTTTTCTTTTTCTCCGTTTTTTTTTCTTTTTCTCTGTTTTTTTTTTTTTTTTTCTTTTTCCTCCGCTTTAGAAGATTAATTTTAGGTTATGTGAACTGAGTCTTACGGGCTGTAAGGCCTTAGTCCATTGGGATTCTTCTTCATCTTCCCAGACGTTTCGTCCATGACTGCATTGGACATCTTCAGTGGCGTGATCCGCGTAATCGTCTTGGAGACGAGGCAGGGATTGATTCCTTTTTTTTTTTTTTTTTTTTTTTTTTTTTTTTTTTTTTTTTTTTTTTTTTGGAATCGATAGCAACGTTATCCATTATGGTAGGGGTGTCTGTGGATCTGATCTCTGATTGGTTCACTTGGTTAAGAGGGTTGAATGTATCCTGGAACTACTGGGTGTGGCCAGCATAGAGTTGGTTACTGATTGGTTCGCGATATTTCTTTGTCTTGGTATTTTGTAAGGCTGGATACCAAGCTGAGTGTAATTTGAGAGCTTCTTCTTTCTGTTAACCCACTTCACATAATTGACACCAGCTGTGAAAGCCTACACTCTACAGTTGACTTTATATATATGTGTGTGTGTATGTGTGTGAATATATATATATATATATATATATATATTTATATATATATAACAGTTGATATAAATCCATATCTTACATTTTATATAATGTGAAGCATACATAAATATCATAATTCTATTAATTTTATTTGCATTTTAAAAAGTTATCCTTAATATGTGACACAATTCTTTCTAATTAATTCCTATCTTTGAGTACTACAGAATGACCCATATAAAGTGTTTCAAGTTTATATCTTCTAAATGAATCCATATAGCTAAATGCTGACTTTTTCTCAACTCTTGGAAGAAATGAATATTCCCAGGGAACGCTTAGGCAGGTCCCATCACGGGAATCTGGTAGAAAAGTGAAACTGTCCCTTTCTTCTTTGAATGCACAGTTACAAGTGAGTTATATTGTCATTGTAAATTATGAATTATCCACACTCTTGGGAAAATATATCTCTCAATGCATGAACGGAATGCGATACGAACAAGATTGTGCACCGCCTCACTTTGCAAGTCGCGCAATGAATTACTGACAAGTTCCTGGATAGATGCGTGCTGGAACCTGTTGCGCGGTCACTCCGCTTAACTGACATCAATTACACATTTTTATGGATATACAACCCCTATAACCAAAGAGAATACAAAGGGACAAATACACGAAGTTACTGAATGTTGGCAAATGTTAAGGAAGCCTCCGGAAAACAATAATTAGGTGTTTATGTGTTAATGGGGGTTCTTTTGAGAACTTAATAAAATGATCAAATGTTATACTTAATTTATTATTATTTATCTTTATATAGTGTGTCTTATCAAACACTTATAACTTCTTAAAACTGTAGAAAAAATGTTTTTAACATAAAAGTCTTGATTTGTCGAGGACAATCAAATTATCTAACAATTTCATCGTGCCATTTTGATTTTCGAAGTTACCCCCCACCCTGGAGACTTATAAGTGGGTCCGCTGAATTTCTGACGCTTTCATGAAGGGTTCTTCCACCGGAAAGACAAAAAAAAAAAAAAAAAAAAAAAAGTTCTGTATTCGTTTAAGAGATATAGCTTCAAACCCTTAATATGGGTTATCCTTTATATCATAAAATTAAACAGTATGGCTTAAATGGTGTGCCACATCAAGACAACGAGAAACAAAAATAATGCTATAGGTTTGTTTTATTTGCTAAAGTAGCTTTTCGATGTAATTGCCTTCCTTTGGTAGATATTTCCGCAAATGGTATGCAAGGTATTTTCCAATGTGCTTTGGTTTCAAACCTCCCTACTAAACGGTTGTGGAAAAAGCTGGAAGTGTGATGGGATTTATGGGGAAGACTTCAATACCAATGCATTGCAAATACATACCTTCATTTCGCTCATTTCACTTACTAAAGCTATACCGCTCATCAGAATATATAATGCTCTTACTCTCAGATTATCATCCTATAATAGGGAAAGAATCAAATCTGCTCTTACAGAAAATCTATGCATCAAGATCTATTATTCAGTTGATGAATTCACTGATGAATAATGTATAATGTTCAATTATGATAGATCACAAGACATATCTAATATGCAAATACACGTTTAGCATATGATAACATATGAAATGAACTGCTCGTTTGTTATCTGTATTGCAGCTTACATCATTTTGCCATACATTAGAGATTATTGAGCATGCTTGTTTATATACTAAAACATTTTAAATGTCCGTATGGATATCGTTACTGTAACATAATTTGGTGAATCTTGACTTGTCCCATGTAGTACTAGCAACTATGGAATGTACATTAAACTTAATCTTAACAGTAGCTGATTTCAGTAAATTCCGAAGGAAGGATCTATTACAGTTGTCTCATAAAACTTCTATTTTATTTATTTATTTTTGGGGAATTCCGAAAGAATGAAGCTGTTGTACACATGGAAAGAGTTTTTAATGATTTATCCAAATCTGCATTGATCGTACTTATTAGGCACCTATGTTTAAAAAAAAAAACTAATCTAAAATATAATCACACAGTATAGCTTTGTCTATCTATGGTGATATATTTCATTTAAATAATAGCATGCCATTAATTTTTGTGGTTTAATCTCAAAAATTAATGTAAAAATGTGTTTCTGTTTTGTGGTACTTATAGATAGCAAGAATTATAACGTTGTTCTTCTAATGCCATACAGCAAAATCATAACTTGTTTCATTTCATTAATTAATAGCCTAATTTGGATTTTATATTTATTTTTATTAAAAGTTATTCACCTCAGTGAGGAATTCGCTTAGTTTACGCAGCTCCTGCGTGACTGGCTTTTCTTTTACTAAACTTATTGTAGAGATTTCCAGGAACAAGAGAACATCGCTACTGCTAATCATTGTTGTGTATAAAATTGGAGATGTTATTTTTCATGTAATCATCGTATCTTTTTTCGGAAGCTCAAGTAAATTAAATAAGCGTTTAAGCTTCAGCTATCTGACTGAAACTTTTGGAGACGAGCAGAATGACTACAAACATGTCTGGACTCTGTCGAAGATGAGGTAAACTGCCTGCACTCCTTGCATATAACAGCTCTCGTGAGGTTGAAGAATATTAAATTGATGCTCATATTGTCGTTTATGAAACATCATACTGTAATATCCAACATTTCAAAAAGTAAATGTTATATTCTGGTTGTTAGGTTGTTAGTTGTAGCTAAAAGTATGGTTGACTATCAGTTTCTGTAGTGAGGCTATACGTCAAAACTTGACAGAAAACGAATAACATATTAAAATATTAACCTAGGCCTTTACAAAGCTTTATATTTAAAATAGATGAAAGAACTGTCATATAGTACATTGGAATATTGAAAATGTCTGTACCTGTCAGAATAAATCCAATCGAAACTGTTTCAATTTTCGCTAAAAATAAATGGAAAGAGAGAAGAGCATGCAATACATTGGTATAGTAAAGCTGAAAGGTATCTGTCAGCCCATGTCATTGACGTCATCGCTTGTGACCAGTACGGGAAGTAATTACGTATTTCAACCACTTGATATGTGGTGAAAGCATGCAGCGGTGAAGCATATTGTTATCCTGAGTTTCACTTACAGGCGTTTAGGATGTTTTCATGCCGTGGTTAGTTCCGTATGCCCTCCCATGTTTTTCTATTTCGATGGGTGATCTAAGACTGTTGTTCATTTGCTAAACAGTTGTCTATATTAACGTTTTAGCCGCTTTTCACCTGTAACATTTCTCTTCAAAGGTACACGAGTGTTCAACGAGGAAGGAACTGAACAAGGAATTCAGTTCATAAGCTGTGGATGGTTCTTGTATGGTTGATTTTAAATACAAAGTATTGCAGAAAATTTTATCAAAATATATTTTGTACAATGTAATAAACACAAAATATGTAAAACATTAATGTAATATTACTATTAATTTTCAATTTCTAGGTAATCGCTTGCGTATGAAACAAATATTAAATATTCCAAAATATAAATTTGAATATTATACACTTAATTTTAATTGAAAATGAATTAAGCATTAATTTACTTTTACATTAATCACAACTAATATAAGAATTTCAAATAATTATCGTCTTAAGAACCAAAACATTCTCTTATCCTCACAAATATCCCCTTCCATACAAACAACAGTGGAAGAATTGCACCCTTCCTTGGTCTAGTGGTTAGCTTTGCTGACTGCTGGCCGGGAGACTCGGGTTCGATTCCATGATACCTGCTTAGGAACGTCTAAGTTAGGGAAATCTGGAACGGAGTCCACCAGCCTCGTGACGACAATTGGGAAGCTGCCTAATGGAGAGGTGGCGTTCTTCGATCTCAAAAAACCGCGTGATAAGCGCACAGGCGGCGGGGTGCCGGTATGCTGATCACATGCCTCTTTGCAATACTGCCATCTATCAATTAAGACGTAAGACGGAGGTGGAGAAAGCAGAAATCGCTTGGAAGGTCAAGACTCATCCCGGGCTGTAGTACCAAATGAGCAGAAGAAGTGGAAGAATATGTTAAGAAAACAGCTGCAATATGAAGCATAACAGTAAAACAGGCTGAAAGCCTTCCCCCAATTAGTAATGAAATTTTACGGAAAGAAAGGAATGTGAAGTAAATTGCACATGCAATAAATAACTAATTAATTACCCAGTAACTGCTTTCATGAGGCAGGCTCCAAATTTACAAAATTTCCAAGAACTATGTGGGTGAGTCTTACTGGAGGATATATCCCAGAATGATGGATCACAAATTCCCAGCCAGCCAGACCATAGTTTCAAGTGAAATCAAAGTTTAGAGCCGGGCGCTACGTGCAGACAAGTAGAGCGATAAGAAAAGGAATAGAAAAAACGGCGCACCTAGCGTAAGAGTAGCAAAGAAGATTTCGAAATTGTGAGAGAAAGGCAAGGTTCCTAACGGAGCAAGATCACATATAAGCTTAGCCAAGCGACAAATATCTACATACTGCTCCAAAGGCAATAAAATAAAATGAAATAAAACTTTAGTTATTCGTAATTTAGTTACATTTTTTGCGATCGCTTACGAAGATATATACAATTAGTAACAAAGATTTTGGCTCTTGGGACGAATGGAATAAAACCGAAAAATGTCTGGGAATGCCAAGAGTTTCTAAAGAAACTGGCTGACTCACAGCAAAATTCATGGCAACGTAAGAGCAGGTTATTGAGGAAGAAATGGTTTGCTGAACCTTAGCCTAGATTTGGATTGTTCCAAGGATATGTGCATGAGTGAGTTAGCAAGAAACACAAACTGCATTGGTCACTCGAATTACACGAAGAATACACAGGTGCACAAAAGGGACTCTCAAAGGCAACACTCATAAATTGCTTAGAATGGCAAAGTCATATTAAGTAGGATAGCATTAATTCACTAAGTGAATGTGATTCAACTCTACGTCAAAGAACTAAATTTGTTTGGTCATTTATGCATGTAATTATGCATATTTCACAAAGTTTCTGTTAGAAAACGTGTATATTTTATAAAAAGCGCTCAGTTCTCAAACATTAAAGAATGGAAGAGCAGTAGGGCAGTTGGTCTTGGAACTTTGTTACAGCTTTCCAGTTGCACTTGACCTGTGTTAACTTCTGTGAGAAGAGAAATCATGTTATCAACGTATGCTCACTCTCACATACAGTCTTAATGCATTTGAATCCCTTGAAGATGACTCTAGATTGGGGTGGGAATGTCTTCAAGTTCTCATTAATATTTCCACAAAGAATCAATTATAACTTTGTTAAGTGCCTTGACTAACATCAGAGCATAAAAGACAATGAAGCGGCAGATAAAATGGCGAAAGAAGGAATTTGATTAACTTCATAGGACTAGCCTTTATGCAGCATCATTATGAACGTCAGATAAGATGGAGGAACATTTGCGGACAAGAACTGGGTAAAATTCTTATAAAAACATCCTATAGCACGCTTGTTAATACGCTAATAGATACAAAACCAGGAGAATTGTTCGAATGAATACTCGACATTGGTAATTTCGGAAACACCTACGTTGGGACTCTCTACCGTGAAAATCCCACATGCCGTCTATGTGAACAGTCTAATGAGGTTGCATTACAAATCGTACTGGAGTGTAAAACTGTGCAAAAAAAAAAAAAAAAAAAGAAAAAAAAGAAAAAAAAAAGAAAGAAAGAAAGAAAAAGAAAAAAAAGAAAAACAAGTATTTCAGGAAAAATGGATCAATTACTTTGAAATTGTAAAAATAAAAAAATACATAAATAATGTTTGACTTTTCTTTCCTTGTACAGGTAGATAAATTATTGAATAATTGCATAGAGAGAAGAAAACTAATGGGGACGTAAGAGTGCTTACATGCAAAATATCAGACTTGCCTGTGGCCCAAAAAGTAGATATGCATGGGAAAGATAGATATATGAAAACGGAAACTTATCGCATAAATGATAAGTGGCAGGTGTGTCACAATATTCTCAGCTGAACATGTTCCGCACAAGTTGTATGTAGCCTAAGGTGCACAATCCTCTTCGGCTTAACGCGCAGACCATGTCTGACTGCCTCTACGCCTCTTTCCATCCTAAGCCTACATTCCCTAAAATTCAAGTCAATCCAAGCCATTCATTTTTTTAAATTTATTTATTTACGAACGCTCTTTAACATCTCAGTTCATCAGCGTCCCATTCAGCTCAGGGCGTGAAACGGCCGACAAATTTTGCTCAGAGGCCTCTCTTTCAGGCTTGAGGTTCTTTTTCGTGCCGTAAATGTACGACACGGGACCCACGGCTTTACTTCCCTTCCGAAGGAAGCCATATTTAGGATTTTTACGCCCGAAAAAAGTCATCGGTCCTGGCCGGGTTTGAACCAGCGATCTTGGGTTAGGAAGCAAGTCTGGGAACCACTACACCACCAGGACCGAGGACCTGGAATTAATCGTGTGTCTGACTCTCATTCAGAAACAAAACTTAATTCACATACCTATAAAAAAATAGTTTTATCATGTATACTATGCTACGGTTTTATAGATAAAATTATTCTAATAATTATATGAAAGTCGATATTTCTGAACTAATCTTAAATTTAACGTACAGTGAAGGCTAGTTTATGTGTTTCATGGATACCCAAATTGGTATCGGGGCGATAGTTGTGCTCACCGGAAAGCAGAAGCGTTTGAACAGACAATGCGTCAAATTCCATTATGCTATAGAGGTCGGCTCTTGTATGTTTTCGCTTGCTTTTCTGTGAATGAATTGTTGTGTTTGGGGCATCGCCGGCAAAAGCCATTTTGGTATTCTATTCCTTGCATGAATACCAACAGTAATGACCAGGGCTTTTGTTTGTGCGTTGAGCGCCGGAAAACAACAAAAATATTAACTATGAATCGCGTTGCAGTATGTGACAGAATGTGGGTCAGCAGGTACCACCCCTCTAGCTACGTAAAACATGAACTTGAAATTAACTGCTTTCCCCAATGTATTGTAACCTATATACAGAAACTTCTCTCTTCTATTTTTTTTAACTAGATCCGCATCAATTTTACAGATCGTATAAACCGTTATCTACATTTTTATGGCATTCGCAGGACAAACTCGACCTTTTTTCAACCTTACTTATTGCTTTCGGATGTAATAGAGTGCTTGTTGTACGTATGCACGCAGGATATTCGTTAATAAGCGACGAAAAGGTGGAAGAACACGATTGCTTCCCACATATGCGTTCCTATGAAATCATATAGAGGTTTAAAGAACGATTTCATGGATCTGCAACTGAGTTACATAAATTTGGCACGTTCTCGTTACTGCGCACTCAACATTTTGAAATATAATTAAAGAGAAAACCTCCAGATTTGGCCGAGGCAGCTTTCCTATACATGGAATTACAGTACATTTTATTCAAAATAAAATCATGTATAATTTTAAAGTTAAATGAAACTAGCCTTTGAAATAAAAATCCTACGTAAAGAGCATAATGATCAAAATTGTAACACGTAACTAGAATTGCAATAAAAACAACTAAAGGTTTCCATACCACACTTCAAATGCAATAACTTATTAAATAATTTGCAAATAGTTAACAGGACAGAACGATTTTATAAACTATTCCGTTAAGGAGATTAATACAGAGTTTTTAATGCCATCCTTAAGGTACAATAAATTTAACACAATAAGTAAACTTTACATTACTACACGATTTACAGAGGGTGCCAAAAAATGTATACACACTTTCACAGTAGATATCTATTTAACATATATCAAAGTTGAACGGAAAAACAACAGTAATGTGTAGTATGATGTTCTGTAAACACATGTGCCTCACATTATGATAGCGTTGCTAAGTGACAGGTAAATCAGCAATGAACAAATGAAGTCAACATTATCGTATGATGTTCTGTAAACAGATGTGACTCACATTACGTTATATTAGCGTTGCTGCATCAAAATGCAGCCAAGACTATCGTTTGAATAGCGGAAAGCAATTTGGATGTGGTATTGGAAAGTCGATGTTGTTTAAGTTCAAAGGCAATAGAGACATATGAGCAGAACAGAACCGCCAACGCGAGTAACAATTCGTCTTACTCGTCATTCATACACTCTATGGAAATGAATTTTACTTCCAACAGGATGGTGCACCAGCACATTACCACGGAGATGTACGTCCGCACCTTGATGATAATCTTCCAAGGCACTGGATAGAACGAAGAAGTCTGATTGAGCTTCCACTGCGTACTCCGGATCTAACTCCGATGGACTTCTACTTATGGGGAACTCTTAAGGATGTTGTATATCGTAGAAAACCAGCTAGACTGCAGCACTTCGGGAAGAAATTGAAACGGCATGTGCTGTAGTGGCTGAGTACACCTTAACAAAACGCTGCTCAATAATTAGTTCAACGAGCTCAGAAGTTTATCGACGCCGATCGTGGGCATTTTGAGCCATTGTTGTAATTGTAAAATTCTAAAATGGTTAGTGCTCATCATTCGGTTTTTGTGAATTCAGTTTTGTGATGTTAAACAGGTTTTTCTTTGCTTGAAGTGTGTATACATTTTTGGGACCCTCTGTATATTAATAGAAACGTCTAACTCAACGAGACAAATATTTGGAGCACTCGATATAAAAGACGCAAAGGGACTCGGACCTTACACGTTTTTAATGAAAGTCAAAAAGTTTGATTACCCTGAAAATCGCGCAAAGAATGGAATTTGCTCTGAAAGAGCAACCTTCGGGAAATAAAATCTATCCCTTTTATTTGGGTAACTTCTACTTTTGCTGTTCGTCCAGAACTAGTTTTAGTTCATTTGCCGATTGAGTATTGTTGTTTTAGTCACCGTTACATTTTTAGGGGCAAATCTACTCCAACGTGCCCTACCTCTATATAGTTGATCAGTTTTTAAAGCAATGTCATCATCTAGTGAATTTCCATAGGTTTGCCTTCCTCTCTTGAGGAAGTTCTTGCGGATGATGTTGTCGAGCGAGTGCTCCGTTTTATTTGTATTTCTGATTTCTGGACCAAGGTATGATTTTTAATTGTATATGTGACGGTATATCTCTCTCTCTCTCTCTCTCTCTCTCTCTTTTGCGCATGTTAAGACCCTTTTATTTCCAGCTACTACCGGTGTATTTTACGATCTATTCTTTCTACATCGAATTTTTTGCCCTTGTTTTTTGTTAATGGGTTTTTTGGCTAACTAACTAATTAGCTGTTTTCTGTGCAGTATTTCAGTAGAGAATGATTATTTAATATTTTTTTATTATTGGCCCAATTTTAGAGTGATTTGGCGCTAATAATCTTACCAGGTTTGCATCTTTAAAAACAACAACAACAACAACAACAACAACAATAATAATAATAATAATAATAATAATAATCCTTATGTTTTGAATCCAACTCAACTCTCTCACAGAGAGAGACAGCAAAGTAAGTAAAGTTAGTTATGTCACCAGCACCGATCAATAAAACATTCGATGGTTATTCTAACCAACAAGAACAAAATGCTAGTTGACGAATCTCTTGACAAAGTATAGAGAGAGGAAAGTAAAAGGTAAGGAAAACGTGCAATATGGAACGATATTTAGAGCTTCCATATTCCTCTATAGTCTACCAATGCACATTAAAAAAGCACTCAGCAAATACAAAGAATTTTGAGGAGAATGATGGACGAGTTTGGCAATGGTACAACTCTCATATCTATGTACTACATTTTTGAAACAGCTATGAATTTTTTCCATAAATGTATGGTTATTGTTTTAATTTGAAATTGCTACTAATAAATTTTATTTTCTAAGAAAGCACGACTCAGCTATGTCACACGACATAGTCCGCTTTTTCTGTAAATGCTGTCGTCCGTAGGTTAGACTACTTACTGAAAAAGAGGAGAAGACAATCCTTGGACACTTAAACCATGGCGTCCTTTCGTTATGCAATGAGATCAGGTTAAATAAAGCTGGATTTGAATTGCCGACAGGACGACTCTCAGATTCTCCAATCTATATTACCCAAACATCCAAGCAGCAACGTTCGTGCCTTTGTAACCTCCACAACGTTCAGTTGCCACTTTTCTCGCCAGGTGCTTGCTTTTAAAAAAGGACTCCAATTCTATTGATAAATGATAGCGAAAGACCCTTGTCCATTGCTATTTAGCCTCACGCATCCGAACAGTTGTTTTGATTATGAAATGAGTTAATGAAATAAGAGATGAAGGGCGGACGAAATATTCATAATCACACTAATGGTCACACATTGTAAAGTGACGCGTGCAGTTTTATCTTATTTCTGCACTATACTTGATTAATTGATAATACTGCACTTCAGCTGGTGTAATGCATAGAAAATAAACATCAAATATGAGCCTTCATTGTCACTAATGATAAGTTTTTTCTATACAGTTATTGAGGATCCAAGAATAATATAAATATTATATAAACATACACTAAAATACACCTAAAGCGTTTTATATACTTTAATTTAAAATACACAGGTTCTTTATACGAGATTTGCAAATCATCTATGATTCCCAATTGGGTCTAAATGTCTTTCGTAATATCTTCTCTTAAAGAAGTTCGCTCACCCAATTATTGCCATTTCCTACACATTATGCAATTGCATGCATTAATTTGTTTAATTTTATTTACGGACACACTTTTACATCTCAAGTCATCAGTGTTCCATTCAATTCGGAGTATGAAACAGCCAATAAATTTTGCTCAGGGGCCTCTTCTTTCAGACTTGAGGTTCTTTTACGTGCCGTAAATGTACGACACGTGACCCACGGCTTTTCCCTTCCGAAGGAAGCCATACTGAATTTTTACGCCCGAAAAAATTCATCGATCCTGGCCGGGATTGAACCCGCGATCTTGAGTTTAGGAGGCAAATATGGTTGCCACTACACCACCAGAACCGACACAACCATTAAGCGGCAGTTAACAAAGAATAACTGTCCAGTTTGTGGATAATTATATATACCTTAAAATATGCAAATCTTCAATGACACTGTCAAATCTAATATCTCGATTGCAAAAAGGTACAGCAAGCTGGTATATTTTATCTCTGAACTACAGTCCTCTACCACTCTACTCAAACTGCTGAAGTAAAGTCATTTTTAACAAGTGATGAAATTTGATATTGCAACACTCTTGTCTATATCACTGCAGCAACTAGCTTCTGGGGGGGGAATAAAAATAAACAGAAGAATCTAAGAATTTGAAGTGCATAAAGAAATCAACACTATTTCTTATTACAATAATTGCAAACTTTCTGGAAAGCACCTATTACAATTACACTATCTTAAACCTGCAGTTAATTGCGGTAAAACCAAAAGAATTATACATTTGTATATGTTATTGTTTTCACCAGGAGCTAAATAGAGGTTCGAACGACATCATAGTATAATAATCCTCATTTTTTCCGAAATGGAGGTCAGATAAAATGGTACTACATTAATTAAGTTGATTCAGTTAGCACACTAGCTAATTAAGGGTGCATAGATACGAATTCTCAAATAGTCAAGTCGGTAATCGAGAACAAGCAATAAATAAATTTCATTTATAACTGGTGGTGTAATGGTAACCAACTTGCCTCCTAAATCCAAGATCGCGGGTTCGGTTCCGGCCAGGACCGATAGATTTTTTCGGGCGTAAAAATTCTAAGGCTGGCTTCCCTCGGAAGGGAAGTAAAACCGTAAGTCCCGTATCCTACATTTATAGCACGATAAAGAACCTCAAGCCTGAAAAAAGAGGCATCTGAGCAAAATTTGTCGGCCGTTTCACGCTCTGGTTTTAATGGGACGCTGATGGCCTAAGATGTTAAAGAGCGTCTTGCGGTGGTAATAAAGGAGTGGACACGTTGGGCGTCCTACGCGGAGGTAATTTTTTTTAATTGGGCGTCATATGCTCAGATAAATTTAGTTGTTGTAGACATGTCGTGAC
Source organism: Metallyticus violacea (assembly GCA_030762175.1). Lineage (NCBI taxonomy): Eukaryota > Metazoa > Arthropoda > Insecta > Mantodea > Metallyticidae > Metallyticus > Metallyticus violacea. Next base: position 64,737,083 of record CM060842.1, read on the forward strand.
GTCGTGTGCGGTGGGAATTATATTTTGTTATGTGCCGTATGCGATGATGATATGAAGTAGATGAGAAGTTGTCGGTTTAGGATGGTCGGCTGGCTGTAGAAATCTTCTTACTGCTCCTCTTGCTCCTTGCCTCCGTCTGCTTCTGCTATATGAGAAATCAAAATGGGGATTTTTGGAAGGTAAGAAAAACCAATTCACGGGTAGAAGAAAATTTGAAAAGGCCTAGCTCCCGTGGACAAGTTTGAAAAAACAATCAGTTCGTTGTAGGAATAAAGTTTTATTAAACGTCCGTCCTACACTCATGGTTAAAGTTAATTTTAAATATTGTTCTATTGCAATAAGGAACTTTGATTACCACCACAATTCTCAACTCGCAAGCTGCACACAGAACTGCACACAACTCAACTGTCCTAAAAACTCTCAAGACTCAATTACTTTCAAACTGCCTCCAAAACGCCCACAGAACTGCCCCCAGACTGTCCAAAACGGAAAGTTTTATATCTTGGCGGTCGGTCGGTTTGTGACGACGCTTTCTAACTTTCTAACTTCATCTATTTAAAATATTGTGCTACGTTGCTATTGGCTGTAGTGTATGAATTTGTATTACGACATCTTCTGGTTGGTATATTTTTCGCGGTCCCTCTGGCTAGAGGTGGGGTGATGACTTCTATTTGCGCGAAAAATATACCTCAACGGTTTTCCGTTTCTTGTTTACCAGAAGTTTGCGTAACAGCATTCCTTGAGGGTGAAAAATCAAAGTTCCTTTGTGCGAGTTACAACTAAAGGTACCTAACTGTTTCATGGTCTTAGGGGTTCATAGCAAACAGGGTGTCTGCATTTATGGCACACTTCCGCTCTTTCTGCACCTAAAAGATTTTGGTACTCGCCAAACTGACGGCCTTGTATAATTCTGAAAGGGGCAAATTTTCAACTTCTCGCTTAAAATGTTATGCTAACCATTTTTGAATTATTTTAATATTCATATCATTTTATATTCACCTAGTTAAGGTGACTACCTGGGGATGTGCCTGGTGTAGAAATCTACCGTTTCAGTCTTTAAATAAAACAAATCAACAAAACTGAGTTATAATAATGCAGACAGAAACAATTCTTTTATTTCGTAAAAGCAAACGAGGACTGGTCGTCCGCATGCAGTCACTAGGGCGGGAACTGCCTCATATTATGACAGGCGACTAGTGTGACCTTTCCCAAGTGCGCGCAGCGCTCGACTGCGAAGGCAGGCCAAAAATAATCGGTATAATTTATATCACATATTGTTTGAATGTCAAATTATGATGTGAGAAACTGTAAATTAATAAAATTGTAGCATAAAGGACATTTCCATGTTCTACATAGCGCCGTCAATTCTGTCGTTATCTCCGGCTTTCCAGACCGGATTTACCACAAGCATCTCGCTGTTCTTACATTATTATTTATAGAACCTCATTATTTCAAAAAAATAAATAGTAGTTCCTGGATTTGAACCTGAAATTTCAGAATTAGCTGCGGAGACAATGAAGATTTTAAAGTACAAAACTTTAATATAAAAATTACCAATAATAATTTCAACTTAAAACTTTGACATTATAGGTGATTCAAGTAGACGCCTATAGACATTAATTACTTTTACATAAACAAGTACAACTCATAGAGCAATGATGCAATGGTAGTTTGAAATGAAGTTTTTACTTTACTACTAGTACATAATTCAATATTTCTCATTTTTTTACTATAAATATATGTGTGTTGTTTCCACGCAGCCGGCGGATGTATTTCGACGTATGATGATTACATCTATACGCTAAGTAGCGTTATCTAACTTCGTCCGCTGCTATAACAGAGGCCAGTACAAAGTTGTTGAATCTCTGTAGCTAATCTACCTTGGTATTTTGTGCGAACTCTAAACTTTATTTTTAAAAGGCGGATGTGTTCCCGAAACAAGTAGAATAGCTTCTGCAAGGAAAGAGATGAAGAGAACATAAAGTTGAGGTGAAGAGCTCTCGGAAAGTTGTAGCTTTGTAGCCACTAACTGAAAGAATTGGTTCTTTCTCTCTTGCTGCCGGAGAAGTTTAGAAAAGCTCACTTCACCTCGTCTGACCCCATCCCGCGCCCCTAGGGCCTCACACTCACCTAGCAAGCAGCCTGGGAAACCTCCCAGTTTATATTTATGACGCCAAGGGTTAAATTACTACAAGAGTTTAAACTAAGCTAGCCTTTAAATTGAATCTAACGTGTAATTTGAAATTCCTGTTCTGTGAAAAGTTAGCACGCAAGGAAGACGTAGTGCCTTCGGTACCCATGAGAACCGGAGAGGGAGAAGTAAGGAAAAATGGTGGGTGACATATGTCCCCGTTATTATTCACTACAGTAGCATATGTCGTGTTGACTCTCGGTGTAGTTGAGAACTATCACAGGCTGAGGACAGTTGCAAGTGAATGTCATCATTTACGACACACTTTCTTCAGTTTTGAGTTATTGTGAATTAGTTTGTAATAAAGAATTTTATATCAAATTAGTTTACAAAATGAAACAGAGAAATATTCTGTTATTACACAATTCTGGTACGCATGCTTCTGTAGATAGCATTATTTGAAAGTTCCTAGGCTATTTCCCTGCCAAACATTTATTACGTGCTCAACATTATTTTATTTTTCAGCTAATGCTTGATACTTACAGGTTTTCAGAATAAGGGATGACCACATGTATTAGGAAAAGAGCTTATTTTCTCAGTGCAGCGCCTAACCTGATATTTATACTCCCCTTTTTGTTTTATTTTTATTTTGCTTTGTTTTGTATTTTATCGGGCTTCTCGCGGCGTCTGTAGATTGCATGTAAACACGGTAGGTGTAAACATGTACTTATGAATGGAATGAAATGAAATGGATTAATGATGGCGGGGGTTTTGGCGCCTTAAAGCCACCTACAAAATCTTACCCAAACAACGTGACCTGATGGTAATGGAATCCAAGGCCTCCTGGTCAGTAGTCTCAAACGCTACCACTAGAGCACTGAGGCTGTCCGTTTCCTCTCTTGCTATAAGGGATGAGGCATAAAAACTTTCACCTGGTACAAGTACCACTATTGTTGATATCGAAGAAAGTCCACTGAGTCGTAGGTATAGTAGAAACTAAATTAAATAAAATTAGAATAATATTGGCATTACCGCATGTTTCTAGCATGAATAGTTTACGAGTAATCGATTTTAAATAGTTATCAATTAAAATAATTGAGTATTAATGTAATAATTAAATAAGAGTTTTCAGATATTCAGGTAAAATACGTCTGTCTGGCTCATAGATTTCAAATTTGTTAGCAATTTGCTACAACACAAACTTTTCCACTTTGATGCAGGGATTGCTGCACATTATGTAGCAGTGCATGTTACTACTATACGATGCTGCTTGTCTCATGAAGTAGTCGCCATGTCCCTTTACTTTTCCCCAAAGAAGGGGTTCTTTTATTATGCCTGCACAATCATTCAGTTGATACAACGTGTTCCTTCTAATTTTCAGCGGAATGTTCTCTAACAAAGGCTATAATTACTTTTTAAAGGAAGTTTACATACTCTCTGGAATTCAACAAAAAAAGGTCCTATTTAAATTACAATCAACTATACCGCCCACACGTGTTCACTCCATTGTCTCTGGTATTCTACTTGTTGAAGCCAGTAAGGATTGTTTAGTGATCAATAGTGCATGTTCCTAAGATTGTCTTGCCTGTGGGTTGGGAATGGTACTTCGTCAGTAGAGAGGATACACGAAGCGTTTTGTGCTAATAGCTACTGATATAAATTGCATGCATGTAGCTCTTCATGGAGTTGATTTCTTTGATTCGGTTTATTTACGGACGCTCTTTAACATCTCAGGTCATCTGCGTCCCATTCAATTCAGAGTATGAAACGGCCGATAATTTTGCTCAGAGGCCTCTTCTTTCAGGCTTGAGGTTCTTTTTCGTGCCGTAAATGTACGACACGGGACCCACGGTTTTACTTACCTTCCAAAGGAAGTCATACTTAGGACTTTTATGCCCGAAAAAATCCATCGACCCTAGCTGGGTTTGAACCCGGGATCTTGGGTTTATGAGACAAGTGTGGTTACCACTAGGACCGACTTCGTGGGGAGAAATGTGATTCTGATGGAACTTGTAATAGTAAAGAATCCACAGCAAACTTTTTTCACTTAATACCTTCCTCTAGCATGATTACGGAAACTTCTTGTGGGTTTAACTCAAGTGCAGTTAGAACATCAATTTCATCTTCTTCTTCGGCTACTTTATTGTTTTAGATCTTTCAATTACCCTTTAGAGAAGAGCTTATGTGCTATACTATCAATATAAATTTTAGATATGCATAAGATATTCTCTTCTATTTTTTTTTATTTGGCCAGTATATCATTCTGCAATTACTGTACATGAATTAATATATCCCCTTTTTTTTCAATCCAAATGCAATGAAATTTTTATAATTCTAGCACCATACATATGATTTGTAAAGCTGAACGTTGAGATTCTGAAATGTAAATCGCCGTTTTTAAAAAAGAAAGAAAGAATGAGAGAGAGAAGGAAGGGAGGGAGGGAGGGAGGGGGGAGGAAGAGAGAGAGAGAGAGAGAGAGAGAAGGGAAGGGAGGAAGAAAGAAAGAAAGAAAGAAAGAAAGAAAGAAAGAAAGAAAGAGAAAGAAAGAAAGAAAATTAATTACAGTTTCAAAACTTTGTTGACTTTGTTGAATTATTGGCGGTTGGCCACTCTGATCTTGCCTTTTGTTGTGGTTTTTCCTGGTCACTTAGGCGAATGCTGGCATGAATTTTTCTTCTCTCCAGAATTTTTCACTCTCCCATTTTATCTCTTTGTATTCCTTTGGTTCAATTACAGGGTTGAAAGTGTCAGTCGAGATGGGCTGGTGCTTGTGCAGCGTGACAGTGGAAGTTTTCTGACCCGGCAGCCTTTCTGAGGGGCTCGAAGTCCTTGGAGAGAAGGGATGGCTCCTGCGTTGGAATGATCAATCTGGAACCATTGTTAGGGACAGGCTTATGTACGTGCCTCCCCGTCCCTGGACACTGGTCACCTGGTGTCTCCCTTACTTCAGTCTTTCCTCCCGAAGGTACCTCCATAGGGGGCGTAGGCATAAACGGTCAGGCCTTGAGCAAGGCTGAAGTACTAAAACGTCCTCTTCGTCTCTACCAGTTCAATCTAATGCTAAGCCCTTTCAAGTATTTCAATGTAATCAGGTCTAGAACGAAAGTGTTTTAAAAAAATGTTAAACTGTCTAAAAAGCGTCCAATTTTATTAAATAATACACCAATATTTTAGAAAGTTCTAAGGTTTATTAAGGAATAAACATTTAAACATGTAAACAAACCTACACTTTCCCCTTAATAATTGGAAATGGCAAACACTTTTCGAGATGATTGAAGTCTCTTAGGATATTTATGAGCATACAAATCACTGGATAGCGCTGCATTTTTTCTACGTCCAACATAAACAAGAATTATATTAGTTTTTTTTAGCACTGGCAAATACCATTTTCCAAATTTCCACCAAACCTTACTTGAATAAAAATAAAACAAACAGTAAACCAATTAACAATATAAGATTACCGGCATTGTTATCATCATACAGGCGTTTCATGTCAATAATAAACTTCAAAAATTGATTTCTTGTAAATGTCATTAAATTCTAATATTTTTAAATTTCTGCTACAGTTATTGCTATTGATCCTGTAAAAAGCATACAATGTTATATATATATATATATATATATATATATATATATTATTATTATTATTATTATTATTAAATAATAGTAGGCTCGTATGTGGTCGTAAATCTAGCGAAAACAGCTGGTGTATATATATATATATATATATATATATATATATATACTCATAAAAAACACTCAGAGTGCAATATAAAAAGGTTCACATAAAACTTCACACTAAAAACCGTAAAATTGAACACTAAAATCACACTATATTTCGTGCTTGGCTCTTGGTCACATGATGAAAATGAACTCAGAGTTCATTTTCATCATGTGACCAAGAGCCAAGCTCGAAATATAGTGTGATTTTAGTGTTCAATTTTACGGTTTTTAGTGTGAAGTTTTATGTGAACCTTTTTATATTGCACTCTGAGTGTTTTTTATGAGTTTTTATGCTTTTAAGAAGTTTTTATTACTCTATTAACAGTGTATATATATATATATATATATATATATATATATATACTATTCACGGAATAATAAAAACTTCTTAAAAGCATAAAATTCATAAAAAACACTCAGAATGCAATATAAAAAGTTCGCACTAATAACCGTAAAACTGAACATTAAAACCACATGATATATTTCGAGCTTGGCTCTTGATCACGTGCTGAGAATGATCAAGAGCCAAGCTCGAAATATCTCGTGGTTTTAGTGTTCAGTTTTACGGTTTTTAGTGCGAACTTTTAATGTGAACTTTTTTATGTTGCATTCATTGTGCTTTGTTTGAATTATATATAATATAGGATATATTTGAAGTTTTAAATGGCGCACCTTGTGTTTCATTTTATAGATACTGAAGATAATAATGAGGAAACTAGTCTACACATACTTTATTATTATTTACATTTCTGTACTAAGATCTAACTCACTTTTATAGTATTAAAATTATTGTTAACAATTACTGAAAAAGAAATGTCGACATACAGGTTTGTTTATGACATAATTAACTCGATCCATTTATTGTTTCGAAGATCTATAGACTGAATGAATGATGAACAAGCTACTTATACTTAGGAAGCCGTTACTTGTGCCCCTTTCTACAGATACGATTGTTTAAAAAAAAATAATAATAATTAATTGTGTTTAATTTACAGTGGCATCACAGACGGTGAACATGGAACGCGATATATCATACATTGTATTTGAAATTAAATTATAAATTAAGAAGGGTTCTTTGGGAAGAGAGTGTTTCAGGTCTAAGTTCGGGCACTTCTCTGACATTTACCATTGATGACGACAGAAGAAAATCTGGGGGAAAAAACCCAGTTAGTGTGAACGGTCTTACAGGGAACAAAATTTGACTAACCCGGCCACCCGTGTTCGTGTCCAAAAATGATAGAGATATGGCATTGCCCAATTTCTGTGAGGCCCATCATCATGTCACCCAGAGCTGAACGAAAATATCACTCGAACGTGAAATGGGGTGTACTTTTGCTGATTATTTTAAAAATTAAACATGCAAAAGCTGAAATTCAATTCCTTTTCTCTCACAATGGAATTCAATCTCTATCAGAGTAATTGGATTATTCCAATAAAATAGGAACGAACTCCGAGCAAGGAAACAAAAACCTAATCTTCCGACTCTGTTCAATACAACAGTCATACACAGTTCTAATAAAGACTGCTGAAGTGAATTGGATGTCCAGGTTTAATTCCGGATCCTGAAGATCTTTCAGCCCCTTTCCCAATAATTATCTGAGAAACATATTTCCTAAAGGCTCTAAGAATGTATTTCTCCATTGAACAACAGCTAACATAAGATGTTAGATTCAGTTCGTTTAATTTATATAAAGATCAGTCGCTTATCTCGAAATTGGAGGTTATTCCACACTTTAAGTTATTTCCCGCTCACTCCAAGCAGATAGCTTGGTACTTTGTGTTCCCCACCTGTTGCGTAGCCGCTTAAATGTTATTAGTGACGGCCGATTGGAACAAGGGAGAATATATTTGTTTGTTTAAGCTGTGTAATAGATATATGTGTTTGTAAAAGAGTTAATACCATAATAAACTAAGACTCAAGTACAATATAGATTGAACATAATAGAGCATAGATATTATTAAATTGAATTCTATGAGCAGACATCAATTGTTAATTTCAATTGCGTGAAAAGGTTTCAATTTTCATTTGTTTAATATTAAAATAGACATGATAGTCCTATTCAAATATCTTCGTTGAAATATGACACCTTTTCCAACACTCCCCTGTATGAGTGCATTATAAAATAATCCACAATGATGTCTCAAGGCTAAAAGTTAGAAGTCTCAGGAAAACACTATTTCATTCATTCTGCAAAAGCACATTTAATAATTGAGTAACCTTAAAGAAAATGACGCATACACAGTAAAATTTCCACTGACTGGCACACAAATTACGAGAGTAGGTTCATAAGTTTCCGGCCTAACCATTTTCTAGGTATGGTAAAGACAAAAACTATACTTCACTTTTCAATATAGTTACCCTTTATAGCAATACACTTCTCACATCTTTGAATTAACATTTTAACCCTCCCCCAAATAGTCAGAGGACTTGTCTGCAAAATGGGCATAAACAGCATCCATCGTTTGTCATACTTAAATTTCCTTCCTCGAAGGTCTTTCTTGAGTTTTGAGAAGAGGAAATAGTCACTGTCACCTAGATTTGGACTGTAGAGTGGATGGTCCACATCCTTGAAGCCACATTTCTTCACAGCTTCCTTTGCAACAAGAGATGTGTGTGCATAGGCGCGTTGTCGTGAAGAAGGCATACACCACAACTCAGCTTTCCTCGCATTTTCTCTTTGATGGAAGCACGTAGTCTGAGCATTAGGCCAACATAGTACTCCCCATTTACTGTGGTGTTCCTCTCCTTGGAGTCAATGAAGAATACTCCTTCATAGTCCCAAAAGATTGTGGCCGTGATCTTCTTGGTTCACTAATGACCTTGGTTTTTAGAGGCAGTGCTTCGCCATATTTATGTCATTCCATTGTTCTCTTTTGGACAAGGGATCGTAGTAGAGGACGATAGTTTCATCTCCTGCAACAATGGTTTGCAGAACTTCTCTCTCGTTACCATGGCAGAGCTCCAAAATACCTGACCACAGATGACTCGCTGTTGCTTTAAGACTGAGGAAAGAAATCTAGGCACCCATCTTGCACTAATCTTATTCATGTTTAAATGTTCATGACCTTGGTGCTATTTCTGTAACTTTGAGCCGCCGGTCTTCCAAATTTCTCCTTCCACAAGAGCGATGTTTTCAGGAGTGAGCACCTCCAAAGGCCAAACTGCACGCTTTTCATCTTCAATACTTTCTCGACCCATTCGAAAAATTTTGGCCCATTCTTTTACAGTAGAATATGAGCGGAAAGCTTTCCCGTATGCACCGTCCGATCGCTGCTTAATTTCATTTGGAGTAATTCATTCTTTAGTTTAGAACTTAATAACAGCCAGGTACTCTATTTTGAACATGTCACAATATTCTACACATAGCCTTCTTTATGCAACTATATCTGAACAACTGAACAAAGCGGAGCGGAAGTTACGGCTGCCTTTATTTACTTAGGAGATAAGGTATGACAGCAGATAAGGATTTTGTGAAGGCAATAATCCTTATCGGCGAGGTCGGAAGCATATGGACCATTATCTTGTACAGTGAGGTTATTTGAGTTGCGGGTCACCGAGTGCGACTGCTTACTCAGGAGGTCCGCAACCAATAAAATGAAGAATGCCCTGAAGTACTGAAAGAATAAAGTGATGTTGTATTTAAAACTGGAAAAAATAAGTACTAGTATTGTCGAAATTTATGAAAAAATTCCTGTATTTTATCGAGTTTTTCTTCAGTAAGAATGTGTCGGTTCGGAACACGTTTCTTGTCAGCGAGAGACCGTCTCTCTCTTAACGTTTTAACAAGCTGCGAACAGTTTCTTTATCTATAATTTCATTTTCAATCACCTTGCCATTTCATACAGATTATATTTACGTAGTAGCATAACGAAGAACAATTAGCACGCAATTCACACATAATTAAAGCATCGAGTACATGCGAAAGCCCAATGTTCGCTTACAAAGTATACCTTAAACAAACTACATGCATTTTACAACCATGAAGAATGGCTTCTCCCAGTACGCAGCTGACTCTTGTGGCCCATAACTAAAATAACCTCACTGTACAACTATCGGTGTTCCTGTACATTCTTTTGATGATAAAGTGGTTTAAGTATTTTCTTTTTCTCATTAAGTATCTTTCGAAATTATTGTGATCTATTGTTTCAAATAAGATATTCATTTACATTACTGCGTGTTTATATTGCCTTTGACTGTTCTCTGTTACTTTTGGAGCGTAAAAACAATGTGGTAATGTGAGCAATCTTTCCGAAAATTTCCTCTCTCTCTCCCTGTTGTCATTTTACAAATTACAACTAATCCAACCATTAACATTTCAGAAAGCTCAAAATGGTCATATTTGTGTATCTCCTTGATGAACAATTCAGGTATTAAGAATATTATGTCTTGCAGAAAGTTTATCAATTTAACTAAAGCAAATGAATTCAACTAGAGGTGGAGAAAATAGGTGACTACTTCTGGTTCTCACTTAGAAATCTCATTACTGAGTAGAATTCATTACCAGACCAAAGCCCGGTGCTTGTTTTATACACGTAATTATTGTTGGGAGGGACTTTGTTGACAAATACTCCATACAGGCTTTAGTTATGCTGCCATAAAGCGCACTAAATTACATTAGTTTAGATGAAATTTCGTTAAACCCTAAAGCCTGAATCAATCGTACTAGGACATATTCCAGCATTGGAGACTCTCCCCAGAGCCTCACAGTGGAACACTATATGTCGGATAGTGTAAAAGATATAGAGCTTTTCTCAGGAGCATTTCGTAATAAATAAATTGCAGTTTCTGCTTAAACATTCTCTACATGTATGAAAGAAAACCTTTGTAAAGACATCACGATTTCTTCCATCTATACTTCTACCGTATTTCCTTAACTTAAAATAGTGTGAATATAAAATTGAAGTAATAAATTAAGTTATATGAAACGGCATGAATTGAACGAATAAATGTTTTATTATTTACATAAATAATATTAACGACATTTTTCCACCACTTAGATACTGTGCCTAAATTAGTCTGCTCTTTAAACAGTTATCTCTCTATATCGGCTGCGAAGTTTTCACAGATGTAAGGAAATTTATCGCGGTGTTCTTTTGTTGCATGATGCGTAGAACTCTCCTGACGCAGCTCTGCAAACTTACCCCCGGACGGTTCTTGGTACAGTTCATATCTCTCACTTTTGAGATTATTCCATATTTGAACTGTTAAACAACAGTTAAATGTGTTTGCGGCATTGTCCAACAAACTACATTGCTCCCTCAAATCATCAATTAAAACAGCAAGTGAACAAAATTAAGTACGATGTTAGAATTATGCAAAGCAAGAAAAACCGGGTGAATCGGGTCAGAGTTAACGTCTGAGACATGTAGAAAGTTAATCTGTTTTGTGCTATTATAAATCCTGACTAGGGCTGTATAGACATTTCCGTAAAAGTGAAAGAAAATGTCGGTTTGGGAATTTCCTTCCCCAAAGAATTGTTACTGTTAAAAGCAAAACATTAAATCGAAATTGTTGGTACAAGAAAATGATTATGCAACTGACGCCTTCTATCAGCAAAATTACAAAAGAGATAGTAAAGAAAAACGACGAACTCAAATAAGGGTACATATCGTCCAAAAGAAGCTGCAATTAGTTTCGTGAACAGTAAAATATATACAGAGTAGTAGAGGCTTCTGAGACAAATTAGAATGAGAGACAGGTCTCGCAATGAAACACAATTTTGTTAAACATCATATGTTTTCTGACGCGTCATTTAAAAGTTGTTCACCCCTGTTTGCTTATGTTTGTGTGTTAAACCATGTGATGCTACCTTGTTCTTGCCGTGTACCTCTGTGTACAATTGAGTGTGTGCATTTGAAAGCAAGCATTCATTGAGAATGAACGTCTTTGCTTTCCTAGGTGACCGACATGAAACATCTGTAGATGTTTTTCTTTGGGAGAAAGTGTAGATTGTAGACTACCCCAGTTGAACCTGGCACAAACTGTTTGAAATATATTCACTGTTTTTGATCAATTCTGAGGCAAGCCCGAAATGTTTGCCAGATCCCGACAGACACTGCTACGACGGTGTAATGAATGTAATCAGTTTCAGATCAGACACTTTGAACATCTTTTGCAATGGTACTTGCAGAATAAGTAAATAATTGCATATCATAATTGTTAAATGTGCCTAACATTTCTGTTTCCTTCCTCATAAACTGCTGCATATCGCAAACGGAACATAAATAACAAGTAAGAAGCAATTGCTTAAAGAAAAGAATAGAAACGCATATGTTGCTCTCGTTGAACTGCTGCTTGATATGCGTAGACCAGATATCACTTTATTGAAGCCATAACTGACGGTAAAGTATGTTCTTTGAACAATGTGGAATTTTATTTCCCTTGCGTTAAGGAACAAATTCAAGAAATGTGTGGTTAAGCCCCAACAAAGAGTAGAAGACATTAACGAGAAGTGGAAATTTAAGCAAATTCATTTATAACTGTTGGATAAATTTTGCTGTTGAATGTTAGTAACTATATCTTTAAATGAAAAATAAAGTAGTGTATTTTAGAAGTTACCTGAATTGTTGGTAGATGAGAAAATATTTGCCAATATAAATTTTGATATGAATTAGTGTAAGTTCCTCTATTTTCAGTTTTCCAAATCTCAGGTTTATTTAAGTAAAGACGTGAAGCTGTTATATTACGAACTTAATTACAAACTAAATAGTTTATTATTAAAAACAGATAAAAGTTTCGTGCTGTCATTGTTTGTAAATTTCATTTCTTATTGAAATAAACCCAAAGGAAGTTTAATCATTGTGACATACATACTTGAGGTGATAAAATCGATAAAAATTATTAGAATTCCTTACAAGCTTCTTATTCTTCTTACTTTATTTATAATATATTGCTTCCTGTTACGACTTCGTGTTTAACTTTCGATCCAAAGATGTTCTTTCTATTGAATGATGATTAAAATATTTATGTGGTATTGGCCATCAATAACACACGTCCTTCAGTGCCTGTGGATATTTTCTAGGATTGCTTTGATTTATGGTTATTTTAAAATATTTGTTTTTCTTTTTTCTTTGTCCAATATTTCGATACCTGCTGCTTATTTCAAATATTCGTCCGATTCTGTTCACTCCCTTTGTTCATTGTTGATCTAACTCATTCTAATACGTTTCGGCACAAGGCATGTTTTGAACACATTATTGGACGTTTTGGATAGGAATGGTAGAAACGAAGGAGAAGGTGCTTGTGACTATTCCCCAGCAGGGCACCTCTGGGAAAAAGAAATGAAGTGACGCAGCCAGGATCAAGGGGCGGTGATGCACGGATTTAAGCAGGGTCCCTAACAATATTTCAAGAGAGAACATCCGACGCCGAAGGAACCGCATCTCCAAGGAACCCGAGCCCCTCAAAAGAGCCGCTTCCATTTCACACGTCAGAGTAGAAATCTTCTCAAAGCGCAAGGCACCGTCACCCCACACATCATCATCCCACCTCGCGTGGCACATTTGACTCTGTAGCAGAACCAGAAGTGAGATGAAATGGTAGAGCGGGTAGTTCGGGTAAAGGAAATATCCGTTGCAGTATTCGTTTAAGCGAGCAGAAGAAGCCGTAACAAACCCAAGGTCAGTGTGGCCGGCCAAAGTCCCAAGCGTTACGCCTGAGTAACCTCGCTTCGTGTTGTCACAGCATAAGCAAAATCATTATTTTTTAATAAAAGTTTGTTTCTTCTTTCATTTTATAAATATCAGCCGAACTTATAACAAATAAATAGATAATATTAATTTAAAAGTACATATTTTACTCATCACTATATGGACTATGTATGTGAAGTAGCCCCGTATGTTGACAACAGATATCCTAACTCTATACCAAAGGGATGTCTCGTTTCTATTTTATGAAATGTATCTCCAAACTAAGTTGCGTACCAGTGTGTAGGTTATACTTGAAACATTTTGCTGAACTTAATAATATATGACAGAAAAATGGGAAAAATAAGAGAATTTAGTGAGCTATTTAGCAAAAGTGTTGTATATACATTGTGTTTAGTGTCAACGCATGGGGACCATGACACTTCTGAATAAATGTATACGTACATCTTCAAGTTAGCATTGTCTGTACTTTGGGTATAGCATCTTTGCTAAATAAGTAAAATTTAGGTTTTAAAATACTTACAAAGAATCAGAGCTAAATATCATTGTTGTCGGGCTAGTTAATACAACTATATAAATTAAGCATATTAAAAGTTTAATATTTTGGAGCGCAACACATGCAAGTTCCATATCTTAGTTACAACAAGTTTGCATGTTTTAAAAAACTTTGTATTTGTATCTCATCTAGCAATGTTTAACAAAAAAATCAATGCCCAGTTTTATATATTTCTTTTTCTTTCAATCCGTGCTGGATATGTCACTTTAAGACGTTGATCTTGCTGCTGCCTGTTGTCCTATTCTTTACGATTCTCGAGCTCTGCTGAGCCTCCACCATTTTCTTGAAAACATCTGACATGCATCTCGCTCTGCCTTTATTTCTCTTTCTGCCATATGGCAGCGGCATACGCCCACATGAAGTCTCACCATTTTCATTTTATTGGCAAACCCCGGCCTAGTTCTTCGGTGCCTCTTAAAGATGTGTTTAAAAAATTTCTCTCGCTCTCCTAGTGGTAAATCTGACGGTTTTTTTTTATTCTAACAAAGAACTAACATCAGCAGATTTGAATTCCAGAATTATCATCATGTATAGTGCTTTAACCGTTTAATTTCATATTCTAGATGGATTAATTATGACAGAATGAAAATAAAGTATGTTATGTCTGCCACTATAGACATAAAAGATTAGTCCAACTACGGTAACAACGATATCGTTCGATAAAGCTGGATAAAAAGTGGAGCGATTTTTTTTTTTTTTTTGCAATGTTTCCAGTGAATGTCGCGCACATCAAAGATTTTTTACCTAGTCCCCGTTTGTAATGCGTATATTGTACCCATAACAGGAAAAATGCCATAAAGAACACACCAACTCCACTCTCTGTGTCTACGACTAGCTGGGCCAGGTATTATATTACATATAGAAGGAAGTAAAATCTCGCAAGCGTTGAAAATAAAACTTCAATATAGAAAAAAGGAACATATTCATAAAGAACGGAACGAAAATTATTTCCGGGGGAAATGGAACCTATAACCTCTAACAAATGCATATAACATAGGCTTAAAAATTCTAAGCACTAAAACCAGAATGAAGTGGGATGAAGTTATTTTGTTACTGGAATGTAGACAATAGATGAAAGGGGTACAGCAAGCTACAAACCTCCCTTTTCCCTTATGCCTGTGTTGGTCCTGGTGGTCTAGTGCTACCCATACTTGCTTCCTAAACCCAAGATCGCGGGTTCAAACTCGGCCAGGATCGATGGATTTTTTCGGGGCGTAAAAATGGCTGCCTTCGGAAGGGAAATAAAGCCGTGGGTACCGTGCCGTACATTTACAGCACAAAAAAAGAACCTCAAACCTGAAATAACAGGCCTCTGAGCAAAATTTGTCAGCCGTTTCACACCCTATACTGAATGGAACGCTGATAACCTGAGATATTAAAGAGCGCCCGTAAATAAACCTATTCAACAACAACCTTATGCCTATCACGCTCAGTTCTTGTTAACCTGCCGGGCGGTGGTTCATGCTCTTGTTTTATTTTTATTGACGTAGTAGTTTGAGCGTACCTAGCTTGATAAGTGCTTAAGAATTCCATTGACTAATATAAAGCAACTCTAACTACTGAACATAAAACGGTTAGTATAGTGATCCAAATGCTACTGCACATTTTTGGCACCTAGAACATGTACTCGTTTCCATGATTCGCTGACGCTGACAGGTGCTGCGTGCTCAGAGAGACGGAATATATTCTTATTTTATAATATTGACCTCTTTACGCGGCTTTTAACTTATTTATTTTTAATTATTTCGGTGCTGCTAATTCACAATGAAAAGTTATTTATCATCATATAAAATATTCCTCCGGTATAGAGTACCGGGACATGCGACCTTTCTTTCTCTGGCATGTTGTTTAGCACATTAGTCAACCCTTACAAGCTGACTTATTGACTTGTGTTTCTACTGTCGTCTGACCGACAAGCTAGATGGTCATCCTTAAATTTTTCCAGAACAAGATGCCGTTTATAAAGACATTGTGTCCTTAAGTATTGCCCCTGCACATTTCTATTTGTGCGGCGTTGACGAAATAAGAGGTATCTGTTAACAAGAGTTTTTGTATACGTTTCCAGTGCGGTGATCCCTTTGGTATAAAGTGTGAAGGCGAAGTTTTTACTAGCAATATTAAATAACCCGTTTAATGCACTTTTGAATTAATTTAATTTTTTCAGTGACACTGCCTCGATATCTAAAGAATTAAACAGTGATCAATGTGTATAATGTTACCACACATTTAATATATATTTTTAAAAATGAACTGTCATATACCTAATGTTAATTATTCACCTACTCTATTGTTGTGAAAAAATGTTATACAACATAGATGATGGAAGAAAGTACAGATGCTGTCAAAACTAAGGAACGTTTAGATTTTTCTAAACGTAAGTGAGACCCAAACGAAAGAAGAAAAAAAAAAAAAAATAAAGGTAGATGAATTCAAGACGGTAAATTTGGTGAATTTTATTCCATTAGGAAGAATTGTACCTACCGGAAGAAAGCTTAACAATGTATTTAAAGAGAACATTGAATATGGATGAGAATATCTGTCAATCCAAAAGAAAGTTAGAGTTCAAATGTAAGAAAGTTACTCAGTGATTAATTTCTCATTGCCTTCCTAACCTTCAACCAGCTTCATGGATGTTGCTAGTTATTATAGTTATCACAGTGTGCAGCAGTCATCCCCTTACTGAACATCATGCAGTACTCCATAGCTCAACCCACAGCTAGGATAACGTAAGAACCTTCTATTTGGTAACACTATAGTTTTCACATCTGAATAAGGCGATCTGCCGAAGTGGCTTATGGTTTTATATATATATATATTCACACTCCAAGAGCCGAACTTCTTTTCGTTCATTTTTTCATAACTCCTCTTCTTCTTTCTCTTTTTTATTTTTCATTCTTTTCTTTGATTTTGCGTCCTTGACTAAGAGTATGAAGAAGTCATCAAGAGGGAGGCAGCAATAAAGAGAAAGAAGTACGTTTATTGTTTTTTACTTGTTTCCTCGTCCCTTTCTCTGCTTCTCTTTTATCCCTCCTCTCATCTCGTATACTTCTACTCTCATGGCTCTTGAAGGAAGAGCCTGCAGAGTGGTATGTTTTCTTTGTGTTGAGAGCCTCTTCCAAAGCAAATTTAATACATAACTGTGTAAATGACATTTTATCTTTTTGTCCTTTAGCTCATTTCATTATATAAGTCCTCATTTCTCCGGAAACTCGACTTCCTCTTTGGTCGATATTTGAGCAGAAGCTTTGCCTTGAAGGCGCCTCCTATTTACTGAACAGCATCCCTTCAGACCAACATCTCACCCCACTACGCTCTTCCCTGCCTTGCGCAAACAAATCCTCCCAGCTATTTACAAATAATTAATCATACAGATACCACAGCACACCCACCGCACCCTTCCCGCCAGTCCTTGTGCTCCATTCATTACGCTAATACCTGTTGAAGCCCTAGTTAGCCGCTTTTTGAATTCTCCGACTAAGACAAGCAAACCAGTCCCATAGCAACATCTCACTTAGTGTAACTCGTGAGGGAAACTCATACCTTTCAAGGATTTGAAACACACACACATACAAGATGAAATTTATTAAGTTAATATAATTAGAGTAGGACAAATAACAACATAAATTATTGGGAAACATTTATGAACACATTTTATACGATTATTTCTACACAATTTCTTTATTTATTTCTACTACCGTTACGAAGATTAGAATACTCATCTGCAGTTTTTCATTTGATATTTCTAATATAATATCTTTTTCATATATTCATTGTTTCTCTTTGTTACGTAGTAGAAATAAAATTGTATTTTTCTGATTCATTAATATCAATAAACTCTGATTGTCTGATATATTCAAACATCTCCTACAGGGTTTTCAGAAATGTGCACCTCATAGCAAAGTAACACATATTATATTAAAAGCTGAAGAGACGACCAACTTGCTTGCAGATCTTCATAATTGTCATTCATAAACTACGTCCAGTGATTGAAAATGATCGCGGTATAACCCCACAAGAAAAAGGAAGAGCAACTCAAATTGGACGATTCGGGGAAGACATGCTCAGGAATATCAAACATCAGGTAAGACGTGGTATAAGGTTTTCAAGCAAATTTATCTCCTTCTCCCTTACGTTTCAATCACTGTCATCTTCTGGAATGCTGCACACCGCCATACAGCTACAGTAGAAAAACTGTCGGCCATTCAAAGCATAGTATTGGAAAGTCCAAGCTGATGCATCCAAGGTACTGAGCTGTCCAACTGTTCGTACGATTGTAGCCTTTCGGCAATCGGAGTAGCTTAGCTATTCAGAGAGTATAGTGCCCTCAGGCAGTTAGTTCAGTTGAAATCGATGGAACTTAACGATTAAACCGATTTTATGTGACAAACCAATATATCTTAGCGTATGGATAGTAGCATTATTCTGTTGTAAACATTTGCTCTATCGTGCAGTCCCTATAGAGATCATGTGCAAATATCTTTTCATGCTGACTTTACCTTAACGATTCATTCTTTCCCAATTTATCATTTCATTAAACCCTGTCCAAAAAAAAAAAAAAAAAAATTAAATCCTTCACTACTCGCTTTACGACGAATACAGTCGTTTTTCGCATTTGACCAAACGGAAGCATGAGAAAACTCATGAAAACCAGTGCTAAGTCCTAAATAGCTGTATACCTGGCCACTTGATCATAGGAGGAAAGTCATGAAGGCCACACTTACAATCAAAGTGAAAAGCATTTTATATTTAATCTTTTCTGGATCTGGAAAAAATATTAATTTTTATACTTCCTTGCGGTGCTACGTGTGATTAAAAAAAAACAAATGAAATATTTCTTTAAGAAATATTATAGAGTAGTGATCTCAAGCTTTTCTACTAATGAACTCCCTTCATAAAGATATGAGCCAAAGCGAAACCATATTAATATATAGAATGTTTGACAAGTTGTTATAGATACTTAAATACGCCTATTTTAGGAATCGACTTCAAAAATGACGCAACCTCATTTAAAAGGTTGAAAGTTTATACATTTAAATAAATATATATATATTTATTTTCATTGAAGCATTGAACTGAAATGAAATGGGTAAGTTAATGATGCAATAGCACATTTCTCTATCTTAAGTTGCCTTTAATCTAAACGGTTTTTTTTTTTTATATAGAAAAACGGCATGTCTTTGTACACGCCCATCTGTTCCTCCCTTCCGTCACCTGACACTCATAAGCATTATTTTCCTTGTAATAGACTAAGGAAACTATTTCCTGTCACTAAACATCTAACTGCCTCATTTCAAAGAACTGAAAAAAAAAGTCTCAAAATCCACCATTAGGGAAAAATATTGGATTAGCCCCTGTAAGAATCTGAAATGCGAACCAAGATACAGAGCAACCTGTTTTGTCGTTGTGATAAGCCTAAACACTCAGATTCTGTTCTCAGTTAGGGCTAATTGGGATGTTGTATTGATCCCATATCTTTTTAAATACGGAATATTCTTAATGTTCCTATATGAAGTACCGAGGCAATCAAGTCCTTTGGTAAGCTTTAACCCTTTCCCTTTCACCATTTTAGCAACCCTTGCATTTAGAACTTATCTGGATAATTAACGATTGACTGCAACATTAGTTCAACAACATTGTGCTATATAAACAGGATTTTGTAATGAATTATAATGTAACTAATATTTCGGCTAGTTCACATATCATAGAAAGTTTTCTTGTTAGTTTGCTTAACATAAGATAATTTAATAAATGTCTAAATAATATATTTATTTGCTACGAATTAACAGCAATACATTCCACTCTGATTTTTATCTACATTCATTGACTGAGATACTACTACACTTAATTATTAGTGCTTTCTTTATCTTCTTCTTGTTCTTCTGTTCTATGCTATAGCTGTACAATTTGTCACCAGATGGAGAAAATTTCAGTATAATATTGTGGGTCACCTTTTTCTTAGAAAAGTTCTAAGACATTTCGTAATTATCGTTTTTGTTTAATATTTACATTCATAAATTAAATGAATATATTGTAATAAAATATAGTTTCAATTATAATACGAAAACTGCAAATGCAGGATTATTAAAAATTATTGTTGGAACTTCAAAAAGGATGAAGAACAGCATTTAAAAGTGTTACATTTACAACTATGCTTTCGAAGTTTAATTTTATAATAATTCTTGTTCAGTAACTATAAATTTCACACCATCTCGCAATATTTGCAAGATGGCGATTAATGGCATTGAACTGGCGTTTTGTGTCCTTACATTTCATGAAATTGTGTCCGTTACCAGCGGCATTTTCGTAAAATATTTCAGGATTCGCTCACTAAAGTGACATTGTTTTTAGTTTAGACAGCGTGCTTGTGTAAGGGAAGAAGCGGCTACAGCAAGACCAGGTTAGATAGACTTTCCAGCAGACACAGAAATTCCTGTAAGAAGCAGCAAGAAACTTGCTTGACGCGTCTTGTGTAAATAATATAATAATGGAAATGACGCTGAGTTTGAGGAAATCCAGGACACAAAAAGCTTTCTCGCTGTCATACAGCAAACATGGTGGTTAAGCTTCTAGCTATTGAACAGTGAAACTTTTTCTACCATGGATATGAAGCTGCCTTAGCATTATCCATACTGTCTAGCTTATCCTAAGCTCTGCCTAGCGTTCCAATGTAAACAACAGCTGGTTTCTGCATTGCCGCTCTAACCCCTTCCTTTGACGTCATGTACGCTAACTTGAATCAGGATTATGCTGATATCATGTTTCAAAAGGAATTTTTGCTCCCTAGTTATGAAACAAACCTATGAGAGTTCCTTATCAACCAATATATTTATAATAGTTACGTGTTTTGTATGCATTTCACAACATTATTCTAAACTTTAACAATCAGTTTGATAGCTCTGTATACTATTTTTCTGTCTTGCATTTGTTTGCCATAATTTACAAATATAGTGTTCGAAATTAAAAAAAATTTAGTAGTAACTAAGCACATTACACATTACTACATTCAATTCCCGTATGCGCAATTGAGAAATAAAAAAATAAATCTTTTTAGAGTAAACTAATTTTATATAACTATAATCTGAAAGAAAATGTGATAAGTGTTGTACTCTTTCGACTTTATTAAAGAGTACTTTTTGTAGCGTTCTATAGATTTCAAAGAAAAAATTATCATTCCCTCAAGGAGCTCAATTGCCCCTAAGAATTAATGCTAGGCAGTTACTCACCGAAAATATTCCAACGTGACAAGTTCAGCATATATGACTCACCTGAAAACAAAATTAATCATTAACTAAATGTTTTAAGTGTATTAGCTAACATTATTCATTCTTAATTACTTTTAACACATGCGATATTCAAATATATCAAAGTTGCCATAGCATATTTGATACTGCTCCTAATTTGTATATATATCATCTTCGCTTTACAAATATCATGATTCAAAATCTACTATGTTATTTTTATTGTTTCGTGCTGAAAGGTTCTTTGTCCTTTTTTGTTCATAATTCAGATTAACGATAACGGTTTTCCACATTATATATCTTATAAATATACACAATGTTTGGAGGTGACAGGCCTCCACAAAAGTTTGAATAAGATTTAATTTTAATTAAGATCTATTACAAAGATTTGAAAAATTGTTTAATACTAATAAGTAAACTATAAATATAACAGAAACAGAAGACATTATGTTTACTTTAACCAACAGTGTATTGAAACATGGGTTAAGCTTTTGTATGGAGACCCTGAACATGATGGGAATTTTAAATAAAAACATATATACTAAATCGACAAGGACTACTTTTCCTGAATGGAAAATTAAAGTCTTGTAGAATACAGATCTACTATTAAAGGTACCTTTTCATTATATACAGACACTTTTAACTGTGCCAGCTGTTTTTATTTATAATGTTTTATTATATTAAAGACAAGTATAGTGATTTTAGATTAAATTTGTTTTAGCACTAGACAAAATATGTTATTGACATGTCGTTTAGCAGATTTTAATAAGTTAATTGTTAACGCATCTGGCAATAAAAAAACGACGTACATCAATTTGAAAATATTTCCTTAATAATAATAATAATAATAATAATAATAATAATAATGCATTTTATTATATAAATTAATATTTGGAAAGAGATATTATTGACCTTGTGTTTTAATTGTGATATATGTCTGTAATTTTTTCTCTTTTTTTTTTCGTAGATAAGCTCATATTTTGAATATATTCTGTACTTTTGATAGTAGACAAAGTATATTACAATATTTTATAATAGCTCAATAAATAAAGTGTTGTTAAATGATTAATAACCGTGTTTTATATCAGTTTGTATATCGTTTGCCACACATCTTTAAGTAACCAGGAAATCTAGTACATGGAGGATTTTGTATTTTAAACCCAGCAAAAAATTTAAAATGAATAGAATAGTGTATAATTTTGATTATGCACTAGGGCGAAAGAAAATAGTGGCAACATTGTCGCCAGGCTATTAATGAATATATGAAAGTGTTGTTTTTAGCATCTTTAAAGGAATACAAAGCTGTTCAACAGTGCGCTATTTCTAGACGGATGAATACGAAACTATCTAGTAATAGTATAAATTTGATAATAAGATTATTTCATCTATTTATATTAAATTCAAATATTTTTGAATATTGAATTTAATTAAATTTAAAGTGGTGTTTTTTAAAATTAAACAATGTGCAATGGATTAAAATTGATGTGGCACATATTAGGAATGTGAGCGATGCAAGGGTGCTAGAGGCTTGTGGCAATGAAACTTTTCCATATCGAACGGTTCTCCATGAGGTGCCAGATTTTCGACATGGACGCAATAGTGTGGAAGATGCATCATGTTTAAGTCATTACGTTGATTTGATTCAATCACTTGTGAGTCGTTATGAACAGTGAGTAAGTTAGCCGTAGAAGTCAAAACACGCTACACTACCACATCGTTGTAGTAGGGCGCTCCTTTCCAAACATCAAACGACAGTCCCGGTGATCCAATGGTAACCGTATTTGACTCGTATACCCAAGATCGCGGGTTCAATCCCGGCCAGGATCGATGTATTTTTTTTTTGGGCGTAAAAATCCTAAGTATGGCTTCCTTCAGAAGGGAAGTGAAGCCGTGGGTCCCGTGTCGTAGATTCATGGCATGTAAAAGAATCTCAAGCCTGAAAGAAGAGACCGTTGAGCAAAATTTACCGAACCGTTTCATTCCCTGAATTGAACGGGGTGCTGATGACTTTTAAGATGTTAAAAAGCGTCCTAAATAAAATAAATCAACAAAAAAAAAAAATAATCAAACATAAACAAAAACGGCTTAGCTACGAAAGTTTTGCAGACGTGTGACAGCGGGTGATAAATGTGGTAGGAGATTACAATGTAAAAGTCTGCAGCTTCTAGAATAAATGGTTTACTAATTATGAATATGTTCCCATTACTTTATTTATAGTCCTCGTATAAGCATATAGATTCATTTAATTAAATTTTTATTATTTACTATTAATAACACTGGCATTAGGTAAATGATTTTAATCTGAGTATTTAAACAAGAATATCAAACTAACCATTACTCCCTTTAGCACAATTAGAACTCATAAATACGCACTCGCGAAACTGGTCAGTCTGTCTTGATGAAAGTGAAAACCTGGGCAGGCAGGGTGCAATCCGAAGGCATTGCTAGATATAATATGTCATTAAATGAGTTGGCAAAATTTTTCTCTCACAGAAAGAGAGAGGGTTGGGATAAAAATTGAAAAGAGGGAAGGCGACGTTGGGGAAGGAGGATGGGCAGTAGAACTGACAATGCTTTCGTGCGGTTAAAAGTGCTGACTTTAACGATTTAAAACAGCGGAAATCCGTAGAGATAGGCAAGGCTTACAAATCTTCAACAAGATGGCTTTATGTTGGAGCTCAATATTGCTGAAATCGTCCCTTCCCTCACGAACGTAATTTGTAAGATCAGCAATTTATGAACTATTAAGCTTACGTTTATGTCGACATTGTTTCAGGGATTTCTGTTTAAACGTAATTGGCTCTATAGCCGGTGCTTGTCAATATGGCTTATTACGTTAATTACATGTAATTATTGTTATACATCACAATTTTATCGATCGCGATCGATACTGTTGGTTAATAAAGTCTCTGGAAGACTGTTAGGATTTTATATTCATCATCTGCTTCATGTAGATGTTAGATATAAAATTTATTATCAGCTTAATAATTGTTACTGTAATACAGGATATGATAAAGTGGAATAAATAATAATCATTCTCTCTATATAAAAATTAACATAATTAAAACTAATATTATATAAGACCTCAAATTATTTATATAAATAACTAATTTATTTTCATGGTTTGATTCCTCGCCTTCACAGATATTGTCTCGTCCAACCATTCATACAAGTCTCCAATTAAAAGACTAATGATTACGCTGCCTTTGCACAGTCAAATTACTGCGAAGTATATTAGATTATAGAAGAATTTAAAATACCAACTAAAACTTACCTTCATACCGGCTGATTTGTCATTCATTGTTAGCCCAAATACATACCTTCACTTATTCCTTTCTGATTTACTTCATCACATCAGAAGTTGGAATATTCCTGACTAATTGCTATATATCTTACATAAAAATATTCACTTGTTAAAAGTAGACAAGTATATATTTAAACGATCGAGGTAAAATTATGGTAAAATTAATATATTTTCGATTCGCTTAGTCAAAATAACTTTTATTTTTACTAAACAGCAAACATAATTTGATTATTAAGAATACCACTAGAATATAGGTATTTACATAATATAAAGCAGTAATAGCTATAAAATACAAGTTGTTTAACGTTAAAATATAATTTTATAAGAATTAGAATATATAATTTCTTAATAAAGCTTATTTTTAAAATACCATTTAATTAAATTAAATGGGATTTGGAAAAAAAAAGGTATACCGAAAACGATTTATTTTCCAAATATTGCTAAAACATGTTTCCTTTTTTACAACCTTTAAAAGTAAATAAATTCCAGATTTTAAATGTGATTGCGAGTTTACAAAAACGTTTTAACTTAAAAGTGTGCCTAATATTTTGATTTAGTGGTTCTAACCTATTTTACTAAATATTTAGAGATAACTACTTTAAATCTTGTTCTTTAATAGTTCCTTATTAAGTAGTTATTAAATGTGATCGCGAGTTTACAAAAATATTTTAATTTAAAAATGGTGATTAACGTTTTGGTCTAGTGATTTTAATTTAAGTATTTAGAGATAACTGCTTTAAATATTATTCTTTAGGTCCTTTATTAAGTAGTAATTAACTGAAAGACATGTTTTGCTGTTATTAAATTTAAATGAACATCTAAAAGATTAAGCATAACTAAGATATAATTGCTCAAATTAACTATATTGTTTTCATCGACTTGTAATATTTAGGCCTAAGGCCTGTTCCGGGTCCTGACGGGCCATATAAACCATTTGAATTTAGGTACACTTAGATCCTATGAAGAATATGGTCGGGATAAGCGCATCGGTGCTAAGGTATTATTTGGACGTGAAATGACCGATATTTTTTCCAGTGTCTTTTTTTTCCGGTATAATAATAACAAATTATTGATTTGTTTTTTATTTATTTTACCTGGCGAAGTTAAAACCGTAAAGTCCTCTGTTCCACATCATCAGGGACAATTACGATTATATATATATATATATATATATATATATATATAAAATACAGCTAATGGTATTAACAGTTTGAGCATAGTACTTGTTAAATACTGAATTCTCCAAATAAATATTTTTCAAGCAATATTCTAAACTGTCGTTGTGGCCGACAGGCCTTGATTTGAGAGGCAGAGAGTTTCAGACACGAGTAGCGACAACTGTCAAGGTTGAAGAAATGTAAGAGATTCGGTGAAAGGGTATAGAGAGAATGGAATTGTTATTCGATCGGGTGTTTGAATTATGATTTTTTTTGATTGGTTTATTTATGGACGCTCTTTAACATCTCAGGTCATCAGCGTCCCATTCAACTCAGGGCGTGAAATGGCCGACAAATTTTGCTCAGAGGTCTCTCTTTCAGACTTGAGATTCTTTTTCGTGCCGTAAATGTACGACACTGGACCTACGACTTTACTTCCCTTCCGAAGGAAGCCATACTTAGGATTTTTACGCCCGAAAAAATCCATCTTATGGTGAGAAGATAAGAAGTGAAAACGGGTCGAAAGATAGTGCGGAGTTTGATTGAGAAGAATGAGTGGGTGCAACTTCCTTCTAGCACCCAGTCGATGCGGGTTCGAACCCGGCCAGGATCGATGGATTTTTTCGGGCGTAAAAATCCTAAGTATGGCTTCCTTCGGAAGGGAAGTAAAGCCGTAGGTCCCGTGTCGTACATTTACGGCACGAAAAAGAACCTCAAGCCTGAAAGAGAGGCCTCTGAGCAAAATTTGTCGGCCGTTTCACGCCCTGAGTTGAATGGGACGCTGATGACCTGAGATGTTAAAGAGCGTCCATAAATAAATCAATCAAAAAAAAACCCAGTCGATGTCAGAATAACAATTCAAAAGCAATCTGATTTATTTAGCAAACGCAGATATTGCGAGCACGTTGTAGCCTTTGTCCACGATCTGTCTGATATCAGTTAACAAAATGTCGCAATAGTCGAAATGCGGCTCTCAATATACAAGTGTCACTTTTGCTCCAAATTAAATGTGATAAAATGCTTAAACCGTTTTAAGAAATACAATATTAAACTTATATTTTTGTTTGAAATAGCCAAATAAGATTACTGTGAAGATAGTTGCCGTACTGTAGCCCCAGCCCTGAGTCCTGACTGGTAAAGCGGATGAGATGCTTGCTCCAGTACTTTCGATATAGTGCGTAGGATGTTGATCTTGAGGTGTGGAGGGTGAAGCGACTTCTGCCATGGTCTGCACAAATGTTTTTTTTTTTTTTTTTTTTTTTTCCCCAGAGGGCCGGGTAGGTTACTGTTATTAAGGTGCATTAAATATATGCGTCAGAGTTGATGCATTTTCTACGTCACCAGAAGTAATGTGAAGAAAATGTCGCGTTTGCAAGCCGGTTCATTCTAGTTGGTGAGCTAACAAGGTCTGCCAGTGGTATGGTGTTATTTAATCTACGACAAGGACCCCGCGGCTATAAATCTCTCCCGAAGAACTTGCGGTCGAGATTTTATGTCTCAAAACCCTTATCGACTTCGGCCGAATTTGAACCCGCGAAACAGTAATATTTTCCATATTAGAAATTCTAAAGATCGTTGATGTGCTGATGTAAATACTTACAGTGGCTACCATTACACACTATGATTGATTTTATAACTTAAGGAAACATATACCATTTCAACAGGATGTTCTCAACCAAGAACCTCTCAAAGTTTCGAAGATTTCCATGCAGAAATAAGAAAGTAGTGTATTTGATTATCAAATTAAATTACCTAGCAAACCACGCAGGACGAAAGACAATTAGCAAGTCCTGGGTGGCCAGGGTTATGATTGTTTGCCGGACTCGCTTCCATCGGCTATCTATATTTCAGTTCCCCAGATAGAAAGGGGCGGGAGGTCGCCTGCTACATAATGGACTGGGACCAGTTCTCGCACAGAGCTGTACGTACCAGACAGCAATGAGAAGGCTAATTGCATATCTGCAAAAACCTTATCATTGATTTTCCAAATATCTGATTGTGGACATGCCAAGGAAGGGCAAACTACAGACACTCTATCTTGAGGCTGTTGAGTCGGTAACTCACACCTATTAAAATATATTTGTGTTCAAATTTGGCGACCACAATGCTTATAGGATCTCGTAGAGAAAACTTGTATCTGAGACTAGCGGTAATTCTTTTAGTAGTTTTCATTATACTATATTAAGCTGAAATATAACTTTCTTACATATGAAACCCAAAATCAAAGTGGTAGGTTGATGTACTCGCAAATATAAAGATGCTGAAACAATAACAAATTCTATATCTTAAAACGTATGCATGTTATTAATACATTATTTACTTGATTCTAAACCTACCTCGCTTATTGTACCCTCAAGCCAAGCACTCGGTGTCCTTCGTTAACATTCGTTCGGCCTCGGCTTAACGTTGGTTTGTTATTGTTGCTAACAAAGGGTTAAGTATAAATCGCATTTAACTTTATCTGAAGATTACTGACAGAAAAGAAAGTATGTCATAAGAACATACAAACGAAATGTAATTCCCCATGGCTATGTGAACCGAACGCATACAGGAAAGCAACCCACATTGGGTTTCTGCTGCCTGGAAAAGTATCACATCACCTTTAATAGAAAAACAATACGAGACCTTTCCAATCTACTAGTCGGAACCGAAGACGATATGTTATATAATAACGCAGAGACTGAGTCCGTTATTGACGAAGCATTTAAATTATAACAGCAGTATTGAACGATAGTTTAGTTTATAATGTAATGTTGCACGAGGGCTGTTAAATAAAAAATTATCATAATTTTTAAAGGTATAGTTTCTGCCGCTAATATTTTATATTTTACATTAATCTGTAATATACACCTATACTAATTTCATTCTCGTCACTTGCGGTTCCCTCCTATGAGAGATATGAATGTTGAGAAATGTTCAGTTCCTCCCGGCAAAATGAAGGCGACACTGACGAGCAATATGCTGCTCAGCAAATCGCCAGCTGAGGCCTATGCAATGTTACGGAAGAGTTTGTTCTTCCGTATATGACAGCTCGAAGATGGAATCAATTTCCAAGGAAGGTGAACCCACAGCTTCGGTTTGTGCTTCAATGGGAGAAAGCATTAACACCGCTACTCTCATTGTCTAATAACATAAAGAATACTTTTAGAAACTCTGAACATTTCACTGGGTTCTACTCTAATTGAAAAGTTGCATCTGAGAAGTATTTCTGCACGGCGAGTTTTGCTGATTCCCGAACAAAAGCACGCTTGCATGTAGTTGAAGATGATGTTACAGGAAAATGTGAAGTCACTGCTGATGAAACTTGGCTAAATCATTTCGACCCGGAGAGCAAACAGCAAAGCTCTGTGTGGAAATCATTATCGTTTCTTCTGCTGGGAAAGTTTTGATAATCTCATTTTTCAATATTCAGGGAATGGTTCCAGCATATCGTACCTGCAAACGCAACTGTAATTGGGCAATACTACAGAGTTGTCCTGAAAGCTCTGCAATGCCATATCGCACAGTTTCCATGCAACAAGCTGCATGCTACACCACGACAGTGTACGACTGCACATCGGAAATGTTGTTACTGAATATCTTATAAAAACAATGTGAAGTGTGTCCCTCACCTTTCCTAGAGTTCAAATTTAGTTCCTTATGAATTTTTCCTTTTCCCCAAATTGAAGAAACATCTTCTTGGGAGGCATTTTTCATCATAAGGAGGAGAGTTGAAGGTTGCGGAAACGATTCTGAAAGATTTGTTTTCAGCATGTCTTTGAAGACTGGCTGAAACGCTAGGACAGGTGTATTACATCCAACGGCAACTACTTTAAGAAACATCATCAAAATTATGAGTAAAGGTAGGTTGTCAAAAATTATTATGGTCGTTCTTTATTGACTAACACTCGTATTTTTATTTATAACAAGGAATGTGTCTAATTTTGCTAAATTAGTTTGATTGATAAAGAAATATTTAATGTAATATATGAATCGGACATTGTATAAATTAGTGTTTCACGAATCTGTTGTATAAAAAATAAAAGCATAAACGTAGTGTTGTATAAAGGGGTGCCAAACTACAATGTGTAATAAAATTAAATTAATGGCAATACTTTCTCCATATATCAAAGGCGCTGTTTTTTAAATATCAGGTGCGCATTGCGTTTGCTTAAATATAATATTTGTGTAGTATGTTTTTAATGAGGGCTAAGTTTTTTATTTTTTGAAATTTATTGACGGTTTTGACTAACTTGCTTTTTATTATTTATAAAGGATGTTTCTGTGCGGAATTATTTAAAATGCAAGCTTATATTTGTTTACTATATAGTAATTACTTTCTAGTTTCAGTTTCTGTATGATTTTCTAGATACTTTTGTACTAAGAGGTGAGCGATATATTTTGAGACTTAGTTTAGAATGTAACTGTACTCTCTTTTCATTCACTGATAATTAAGATTAGAATACAATAGAACCAAAATGCTATGGTCACATTTTTAAAGTCGAAAGAACTGCATTCTGCGTTTCCCACAAATGACTGGATAATTGTATTAGTGGATAGAAATAACTTTTAAACACGTTTTAATATAAAGCATGACTCTTTTAAATAAAATATACTGTCTCACTGGATTATTTGCAACAACAATATTTTTATTTCTCTTGAAAGAGAAACTGATTTGCTTTCATATTGAAACCGTTTTTTCAAGTTTGCAGGAAAAAATATGAGGTCGCTGTATTTTATGTAAATTATAGGAAAATGTCATTGCTGAAAAAGATGTGTTATTGTGTTTCAAAATTGTACTATTTAGAGATAATAGAATTACTATAATAAATAATTTTAAATTAATATCTACCCTTAGCAGTTAATTTATAAAGGTCTACAAAGTAGTTATATAAATGAAATATCCAGCTGTAGATTATAAAACTTATTTAATATGTGGTAAAAGATATTTTCATATATAACTTACACGTCATGCTATAGTAAACTAGTCTTGTCCATTTAAAATATTGGTATTAGTAATATACCTCATGATTAAGCAGAATTAAAGGGAACATGACATTAGCAATTTAAGTTTCTATTTACAGAGTACTTTTCTCTGATGGTTCATACATATCAATAGAACCGACTACATGATATTTCCCTTGAGTCGTAAAGTGTGAACCTTTGAACTCTGAACATTATCATGAAACAGCCGTATTTCGGGAAAATTTAAGCCACTTACAAAAATATGTAATTCGGTTTTGATTAATTTATCTAATCGCTGCTTTCAGTTGACTTGATCATCGAAGTTTGTCAGATAATCAAACATTTATTAGAGCTTCGAGTGATCTGGCTCAGGCGGTAACACTTGAGAGTCGCATTCTGAAGGTTTTGGGTTCAATATCCCTTGAGACGGACATTGGGTTTTGTCGTGATTTCCGGGTGTCACGCAAAGACTGGGATAGATATTTACTTTACACTCATTTTCCGCTCTACCATTCTCTTTCGTTGTTCTGTTACATGGTCGAAAATGCCAGGGCGCGCTGTTATGGAGCTTGCACTTTGAAAAGGTTTGTGCCTTGTCGTTGAAATGGATGCAGTCCTTCTGAAAGATTCGGGCAATTCACATTTATTTTTATTTAAGGACGCTCTTTAACATCTCAGGTCATCAGCGTAGCCATTCAGAGAGGGGGCTCCACTGGCGCCGGTGTGATCTATCTGGAAATATGTCGAGAACTCCATGCATCCGCACAGTTAACACTCGGTGTCCACCTCACCTCATCCCTTCCTCCTGGAGGTACCGTACTTGAAAGCGAAGGCACATTGGGTATTTCCGTCTAGAGAAGAAATTTCGTAATTTAATTTTGACACTGTTGAAATATTCAATCACACATAGCAATTTTACGACGCAATCAAATGAAACGCAACCACCCTTCTGGTGGTTATTACTCACGTTTCTCAATTAAACACAACAATACTTTCTGGTTGTTATCACGCACGTTTGTACATGTTAACAGCTCCAAACTTTAAGTGCTTGTTATAAATTGTGAAATAAGCCTTAGATTATGGCTTTCAATTTATTCTTGCTGGTAAAAGTGCGTTTTAGCTGTAAATTTTTCAAAATAATGTAACAAATGAGTGAGAAATATGAACACATATGTTAAAAATGTACTGAAATTCTCTATAATAGTGATTTTAATGTAAATATTAACATGGATGTAAAAATAAGATTTTAATTGAGGTTCAGAGAGAGAGAGAGAGAGAGGGGGGGGCAGAAAAGAAAGGTGGAAGTACAGAAGGTATCTTCCTCCAACTCTGATCATCCATGGCGAAAACAGATTTTGATTAAATTAGATTCAGAAACTACATTAATAGATAAATGGCAAAGAACCTGAAAAACGAGATAGAAAGTGTGTGTGTGTGATAATGCTCATTATCATACTGATAATGAGCATTTCACACCGCGTTCTCTATGTAACAATAAATCAGCCTTTTATCTGTAGTTGGGGCGCCTTATGCATTTGCCAAGTATTATCTCTAACGTTGCTCTAATTCACGATACCTATAATACAAGGGATAAGTCATTGCAAATATTTTTTTCCACTCTCGCGAACAAGGAAAAACACAAAATATCTAAGATAAATCTTTGAAATTGTATTTAATGTATTTTCCAATAAAGGCGCCAGATGATACAGAGCTGCGTGTCTCAGCACGCCCCGAAGTTTAGTTTTTTTTTTTATTTGCTTTATTTATGGACGCTCTTTGACATCTCAGGTCTTCAGCGTTCCATTCAAATCAGGGCTTGAAATGACCAACAATTTTTGCTCAGTGGTCTCTTCTTTCAGGCTTGAGGTTCTTTATGGTGCCGTAAATGTACGACACGGGACCCACGGCTTTACCTCCCTTCCGAAGGGAGCGATACTTAGGATTTTACGCCCAAAAAATTCATCAGTCCTGGCCGGCATCAAACCCGCAATCATGGGTTTAGGAAGTCAAGTATGGTTACCACTGCACCACCAGGACCGACGTTCAGTTGGTGAGCAACAGTGGTCAGAACTGGAGGTCACGAAGAGTGAACAACGTGCGTGTATGAAAAGCATTTCTCCGCGGCAGGAATGCACGAGAATGTCAGATAGAACTAAGGGAAGCACTGGGTGCGCGTGCACTGCCCTATCGAACAGTGGCGAGGTGGATGGAAACCTTCAAGCGGGACAGAATGTGGATTTCCTACTGCCGCGCACAAAATATACGGATGATAGGCGCTGAACACTTGTAGAATTAGAAGAGCAAACAGAAATTCCGGCATTTTACGGGAGGATCTGAATATGCGGAAAAGGTGTGCAAAGTGGGAGCCGCATCAATTAAGTGAGGTTCAGAAGTGAACTCGCTGCGAAACATGTCGCGTCAATCTGGCAAGATTTCAGGCAGAAGGGGATACCATGTTGAATTGCATCATTGTAATTGATGAAATGTGGGTAAAGAACTCGAGCAACATACAGTGAAAGGCGTCACCCTGGGTAACCACGCAAACACAATTTTCGTTAAACTCCTTCACCAACAAAACCTGGCTTAACGCCATGTCAAGGGGGCTCAGTTAGCAACTCAAATGCAGCCGATGGTATTCAGCGTCTTTGCCAGCTCTGGCAACGAACCGCGATGTACTGGGAGACTACTTCGAAGGCTGCTGTGGATTACCTGGGATACCCGTTCTGTAGCGAATTTGCAACCCTGTGTAATATTTGATCATGTCATAATAAACCAGTGTTTTCCGGTTGCCGTGTTTTGCTCCTTCCCTAAGAGGACCGCCTACATCTAGCCTTCCGTTGGTGTCACCACTCGGCAGTGCATTCCGTATACTTTTAAGCGTATATCTTAGATTTTTTGTGTTGTCCCTTATTCGCTAGGGGGAAAAAAAAGCTGCCACGACTAATCCCTCGTATTAAGAAATATAAGTATGGGAGTTTTCAGGAATATGCAAGAATTAAATTGTTTAATTTTACTTATATAAATATTACATACAGGAAAACCCGCTGAGAGTATTGTCGAATTCCGCCGAGTTAATCTTCCAGCAGATAATTTCGACGAGATCAATTATTGCGATAGGAATGTTTGTATTAAGTTGTAGTGAAATAAATTTGGTATTAGGCGGAAAACAGCGCTAGTATATCATTCCCCTTAGTTTTTTTTTTTTTTTTTTTTTTTTTTGGTGATTCATTGGCAACCTAATATGGTAGAAGCGACTCCTTTGATCTGGAGGCCGGTGGTTTCAATAACTGGAAACAGGTTACACAACCACACCTAAAGAAGGCCTTCAAATGGCAGGAATAAACTCTTTTTTTCAAAATAAATAAAATTAAATATTAGATAAAGCCCCTCTTTGGATAGTTGTTAGATTTTACCCTTCATTTTCGTCAGGGCGATAGCGTTAATTTTGTTTTCAATAAGTCCAGCCCAAACAGAAGGTTATATGCCTGTTAGAAGCGGCTTTCGGAACTTGTGTCAACTGATGACGCTATTTGTTAGCAAATCTAACGTGCAGCAAAGTACACCTAATAGGGGTTTCTGAAGGGCAAAGAGCAGCTTTTGGCTGTTCTCTAGCATGGTCAGAGTCTCATAGAGAGATTTATCTTTAAAGGGTCACTCTTTCGCCCAATAGGTTTGAGACCGACCGTGCTACATTAACAGTCTCAAAAATTCCCTCTGCAGTTTGGCATCACACTCATGCCAAGAAAGCCAGAGGTGCTGGAATTGCTAAATTATAAGAGCATTCTCGGCAATAGACCATTCAGAACGTACAGGAATATTTGCAATTATATGCAGCCGTTGCCTATCAAATATGAGCGACACTCACTTTAAAACAATGTGAATTGTGACAATATATATCTATAGGTTGTTTTGAAAAGGTTTGTTAAATGGTAATATTCATTGCTTTGTTTTATATAATATTGCAACGCAGGAATTCTACAATGTGTTGTTATTTCCTAAGCTTCTGCAACTGTCATTAATAACGAACAAAAGATCGTGTACATATTCTCCAGGTGTAAGATAAATAGCTTATTTACAATGAAAATTAAACATAACATAAAAGAGTTTGAAATCACATTATTTGATGAAACTATTCACAATTGACAGAGCTTGGATTGGGTTTTTTACGGACGAAGAAGGTTAATTTCGTATCTCAACCTTGCTCATGGCTGGCCGTTTGGGTCTATAGCCTATTGGGGGCACCTCCAAGAGAAAGAGCTTAGATGAAGGATACATCGGGCAGTGACTGCTTGTACGGAGACGGGGTCACTAATCGTACTTCCAAATAGAACCCGAAGCAGGCCCCCAAGAAATGCAAGTGACTCAGAAGAACTGCTTTTATATCAGACACCGGGGCATAAACGTTTACATAGCGCATGTTACCGTCACACCGTACCACTGTGTGCACTGTGCACTGGCACTTTCAACCCCATAAGAGAACCAAGGGAATGTAATATAAAATGGGAGAGTGGGAAATTCTTGGAATATAAATATCTGCTCTAGCATTCGCCTAAGTGACCGGGGGAAAAACCTAAAGGAGAAATCTCCCTCCCTCCACACATTCTTCATATACATGATGTCCCAGAATCACCGTACGTTTTTTCAAGTAATGCTCTTATGTACTTTCATGCCATTCATGCCATGTTGGCTGCATTTTTCAGGTGTTTTAGGGATAGACAATGGACTATACGTTTTTCCCTCCAATTTCTCTGTAATATTTTCCTCACCATATAAGTAGCAAATCGACACATAGTTATTATTACATGTTCATTTCCTTCTCTTCTTTTGCACCTATGTACATTACCTATAATTTTAGCTGTTAGTGATTCTGACCACGGTATATACAGTAGGCACAGACTGAGTATTTCGCAGGTTCATGCGCTTATCACGAAAATGTTATTCCTGTTGAGTTGGCCTCTACATGAATGAAGGAATGGCTTAACTGAATGCAAACCAAAAATTTTATTGCTACACTTTTAATAAATTAAACATATATCAGGTATACGCATGCCTTCGAAATCTTAATAATAATTACTGCCGAATGTAAGTTATCCCAAATATTTATATTAACGCTCAATTTTGCCACTTGGTTGGTGGCGGTTGGCGATTATGTGTTCCTTTTCTCACTTGATTATCGATTTATAGATATTGTCGCAACCCAGGCCTACAAAATGACAAATACTTACTCACAAACATACACTGGCCTGGGGAACGGGGCACTCCGCAACGAATATTCTTCATCTAAGTAAAATTAAATCCTGAATATTGAAAACAAAGGAAGGGATGTGATGGGCTCTTTCATAGATAATACTTTTGGAGTTGCAAATGACTGATTTGTATTTTTATTAAACTGAATATGTTTCACGTAATTAGAAAGGATTTTATTACAAAACTTCGTCGTGGCGAACGAGCATCTCGGAGTCGATCCAGCTTGTGGCTACGTTGACTGACTTCTCTCGACTGTCGTTGCAAAAGCAAAAGCAGCCGTTACGCATGATGCGCTGACCAATCGTTATTTTTCCCTTCTATTCTTAAATTAACGGACATGGTCAGCTTTTTAAACAAACTGTCATACACTCTGTTGCTAATAATGACTCTAAAATACTTCGTACGCCTTATTATTATCACCATTTTTATAAACGTCACAGTATTATGTGATAAAACTGCTATAAAACCGGAAAGCATCTATACGCTTTTCAGAAATCTGCCATATGTAACTATAAAACTAATCTACACTAGCCAGCTCCTTAATTTTTTTAAACAGAAATATTATAATTCGAAATTTTTGGTATACTTTCTCTTCTAAACATAAAGTAATAATAGTAATGCTTAAAAATACTTTATGATCATTCAGAAAACACCAATATCCGAATACCATGAAAAAAAATTAATTACCCAGCTTAATTAATGAATTGTTCTACATAATTACCTTTTATTTGAGTGGCAAATGCTAGAATGCCAAGTTTATTTTGAAATAAATATATTTTCATTATAGTTAACGTTTGAATTAATGAATCTACACTTATTAATTTAATAGGTGTTAAATGTAGAAGCTAGCTGCGACAATGGTTGGAAGTTCAGATGGATTCATGGAGAATACAGTCAACCACGAGCCGCTTTTAGAATCATCAACATCAAAGCTGCAGATTCAAGCCGTCTGTAATGTATATATTGTGATTCTGGCCTGCGGAATTGACTGTCGGTTCATGTGGGTACGGTATTTATGCAATGACAGTGTGACACAAGAAACAATGTTACTGTAAAACGTGCTAAATACTCAAATATTGACGG
The DNA here is from genome assembly GCA_030762175.1 of Metallyticus violacea. Classification (NCBI taxonomy): domain Eukaryota; kingdom Metazoa; phylum Arthropoda; class Insecta; order Mantodea; family Metallyticidae; genus Metallyticus; species Metallyticus violacea. The sequence goes on from CM060842.1 coordinate 64,774,114, forward strand.
TTGTTAAACCAGCTGCTGCTTTTCCCAATTATTACAGCGAAATGGTACAGCAATTCTTCCATTGGCACATTTCCAGTAATATTAAAGTTTTAATACAATATCTAGCTAATGTAATGTAATGGAAAATTCCCTATTACAACGTTTAGCTCGATTTGTTTTAATAACCTGAAAATCTCTTTTCTGACTTCAGAGGTGGAAACACCCATTTAGCTTCTCTTCTTTTTATGTAACGAGAAACGGTACATAAAAACAACTTTGCAGTTTAAGCCGAAAAATGCAAGAGTATATTTTGTGCTTTTCTCTTTGTATTAATTAATAAAACAACGAATTTTATACACATACAAGTGAAATAAATGTTCTAATCGTAAATTACTCCAAACCTTTAATTATATTTGCACATAAAATAATATGAGAATGCTGTTTTTGCAAGACCTTCATAGCCAGATACTTATTTAAAACAATTAATTGTTTAATTGTTTTAATGACAACACCGGCCGTGAAAGCCTAAGAAGTATTAGATACTTATTTGATATTAGGCAGCCGCCAACAAACGCCATAAGCACGTAATAATCCTGTTAAGATAGTGAAATACACAAATCCTGTACGCCTGATTAGCCGTTTCAGCCTCCTAGCCCGTCAGTGAGAACGTTTGGAAAGGATTCGCTCTCAACGTACATATAAACAGCATGCCCTACAGGTGGAGGCAGCGAAAGCCGGTTTTCCATCCCCCGCTTGGCTTTAATATTTCTTGCCATGTGTCAACAGTATCTCAACACTGGATTTTCATAACGCTGTGCTTGGCAAACAGTGAGCATATGAAGATATCTGCCTGTCTTAGCCAAGCGTAGCTAACCGAGCGTGGTTATGATGAAACAGATAATATTTCGTTTATGTCGGATCTTAATGAACATGTAGTAATGACAAATAAGATTTACAATTCAGAAGCATTTCACCATTAACTCACGAGTACATTGGAAAATCAGAAATTATTGTACTTTATTATATTTCATATTTGCATAACTTTTATACCGGTAATGATAAGCAGCGAATTTTAATGTTTTAAGGTGCAACATATTTACAAAAATATAACTGTTGTCATACTTATCGTTTAAGACTTGCTTTTAGGACATGAAATGAAGCGAATTATAATTTTTTGCACCTTTCAGTGAAATTAGCATATTTATTCCCCTTTCAGCTCTCTTTGATTCAGCACCTTTTTTTTAAATGTTTCTTCCGTGCTTTAATAAAAAAATTGTATGGAAAGATAAACACTTTTGACCATTTTTGAGCAGAAAAATAATTCATTTTCACCGTTCTTAAACAGCTACATAAAATCATGTAGTCTCATTTTCTAGAACAAAACGAGAGTTATAAAAATATATACTTATAAATTTGCAGCTCCAATAGTTTCCAAGTAAATTTAGCAAGAGAAAACAAAAAGTTTAATCATAGCTATTCGCCAAAGCCACAGTTCTCTGTGCGGCACACGCACACTTTATATAAAAAGGGTCAAATATCTAGTTATTCTAATTGTTAGTGGCTCTATGATTAAACTTCCGTGTTGCAGTCCGAGTACTCTAATATGAAAATGATGGTATAATTCTTCACTGTGCCGTCTGTTATGTAAATGTTGCGATCGATAACAAGTACATCCAATATGGCAAGCATGCTATGAATAATGAGTTCCACAAGTCGCAACCTAAGCGACCTAAGCACCTTGATACATCCTTCACTTGAGGATCTGTAAAGCAGCAGTCATCGAGTCATTTCTGTTCAGATCTTACGTTCAGAAAGGAATCACAGGTTCAACAATTCTGCATTTAAATCATTCCTCGAGAAGTACACGCAAAGGTCAATATCGGATGAGGGCATTCTAAGAAAATTTGAATAAAACCAATTTATGAGAATGTTTTCAAGAAAATAAAAAAAGGTGTTCGGCAAACATGGTGGGATTCGTGGTAGATAAAACTACTGATGCACTGCACAGGCTGGTGTTTCCATTATCTGGTGAAAGGGTTTTTGTTTTTTATTTGGTTTATTTACGAACACTCTTTAACATCTCAGGTCATCAGCGCCTGATTGAAATAAGGACCTGAAACGGCCAAAAGGTTTTACTTCTTTCAGGCTTGAGGTTCTTTTTCGTGCCGTAAATGTACGACACGGGACCCACGGCTTTACTTCCCTTCCGTAGGAAGCCATACTTAGGATTTTTACGCCCGAAAAAATCCATCGGTCTTGGCCGGATCGAACCCGCGATCTTGTGTTTAGGAGGCAAGTATGGTTACCACTACATCACAAGGACGACTGGTGAAAGGGTGAAACCCATGTCCTTTGAGATGTGGTAGCTCATGCCTGCTCGTCGGCACTGGTGGTGTAGTGGTAACCATACTTGCCTTCTAAACCCAAGATCGCGGGTTCAAACCCGGCCAGGACCGATGGATTGTTTTGGGCGTAAAAATCCTAAGTATGGCTTCCTTCGGAAGGGAGGTAAAGCCGTGGATCCCGTGTCGTACATTTACGGCACGAAAAAGAACCTCAAGCCTGAAAGAAGAGGCCTCTGAGCAAAATTTGTCGGCCGTTTCACGCCCTGAATTGAATGGGAAGCTGATGATCTGAGATGTTAAAGAGCGTCCGTAAATAAAACAAATCAAAAAAAAAAATGATTCGTGCTTGGAGATGTTGTCGGAGGACATACAATTAAATAAAAAAATAAAAAAAAACACATTCTTGTGGTGATTAATGAAGCACGCTACATGCTTTCGGCTTACCAACAACTGAAATTTATCTCTCCCAACCTTAACCACGTGACATGCATTGCTCATGTGAAAGAGTCAGGGAGCAATACAATAGGATAAATGGCTTCATTGCTGCTCTGGAAAAGTGTCTTGTAATGGACCGAAATGATGAACTTTAGTACTGAGTTACTGGGCTCAACCTACCACAATTCCCTGTCATAACTATAAATGAAACGCTCCATATGTACTTCAACAGGCGCAACAGCCATAAACATACCCAACGATAGCTTAACGACAAAGACCTATGAACTTTAGAAATGGTTGGCTCTAGATATTTTCCTGATGTGACTCAGAGTTTATAAGAGGAAGATAATGAAAATGTTGGCAATTGTGAGGGACAATCTTGACTGATTTGCCAAAGCCGAACATAAATTACTTTTGAGAAACTATTCCGATATGGAAGCCTTTGCAACTTTCACTGAGCTACCTTTTCGAGTGCTTATGTTCCAACAAGTTCAGTAAATGTTGACCGGACTTTATGCGTACATAAGATTATCCTAAGCTGAAAGGCCCAGCTACTTATAATCGAAAACAGAAATGTTGTGCGTAATCCAGTGTAACAAATTTATTGAATGCCACGGTTACTTCCTAAATATTGGTTACTTTATGCTATATGCTATAGTGTTAGAATATTAATGTAACTAGTTTAGACCTGAATAAAGGCATTTTTCAGACCTTTTGAACCTTTTTATACTCGTACATTTTCAGAACATTTTATTTCCCCCCTCCCAACCATAATTTTGCACCTTAACACCCGTTCTCCCTAATAAAAACATATAAAAATTACCAGAACTTTGCAATAAAGAGTAAGACTGATATGATTAAGGAAATTGAATTCAAAGGGATACAGGGAAGTAAGAAGATCGAGATATGTGCAACGTGATCATTGTTAATACTTCTTCATAGTAATATTTAAAGACAGTGAACTTACTTGAACGCAGAGAGGTGATGAAAGCGTCCTTCTGCCATCCACCCGTCCCATGTAACAAGTCCCCGATACATTTAAGTTGCAGAGTTAAGTTGAGAGCTGCTTCTCAAAGTTTTCTCTCATCTTGTGAAGATGATTGCTGGTAATTTTAGGCACCGGTGGGCCCCGGTCTCATTTGCGTCGTCATAAATTAATCCCATTTGTGGTCCGGAAGGTTTTGCGGCATGCTACGTTAAAAGATTAAAATATAATGAAAACAAAAACGCAAAAGGGCGAAGACACAAGAAAGAAAGAAAGAAAGAAAGAAAGAAAGAAAGAAAGAAAGAAAGAAAGAAAGAAAGAAAGAAAGAAAGAAAAATAATGTAAAGAGCGGAAAAAAAAAGCTTTGGATGCTGCATAAAGCGTGTTTATAAAGTAACAATTTTAATAATAATAGCAACGGATAAATACATAAAATTATTCCGCAAAGTTTGCGAAAACATGGAAAAAAAGTGTACAAATCATAATTTCACGACCAGCGATGACGAAACATAATTTATTTACTCATCGCTAAAGTCAATTCCTAGTGGCACAAAGAAACAATTAGCATATTCATGCATTGTGTCATTATAACTGAAGTGATAACATTTAATTTGATAACAGGCGCATATTGGCGTTAAGACGGAACGATTGATTATCGGATGGTGCTTTATTTTCTGCACCTCAGAGCGTATAGGAGAGAAAACACACTGACTTCTGCAGCTTCCCTTTGTCCGTGGTGGATTTCAAACATAAGGGTAACTATAGCACTGGGCGCTAGAAACACGCATGGCTATTAGTGTTGCTCGTGGTTTAAACCGTGCTTACTTAGGCACATGCAATTAATTACTGATGAAAACTAAATTTGGAGAACATAACACATTCGTTGATTCAAATGCATAATCTTAGAGTAATTATGTAATAGTTTCATACAAAGAGGTTTAGCAATCCCAGTACTCTTTAATTGTCGAGTATCGTTAAGTTGTTGAATTAAAACATACTAATTCATTGTGCTAATGCTTCGTTCATTACTAAGTCGACAGCCGATCTGTTTTGTTCGGTCTACACCGGAAACGTCATTAATAAGCGGTTTTTCAAGATATAACTGAAGGTTTAAAGCGAGCTATGGTGATTCCTCGCAGAGATCGCCAAATTTCAGATAAAAGTAGAGCTTGTTGTTTATATTTCAGCGAAAAGTGAATAATAAACACATTCTTTCACAGTGGAAGTTAAAAATGTGGAAATACTGCGGCAATTTTTATAAATGTTAGGGTGGAGACAGTATTGGGTTGTTAACTAAAGCTGAAGAAGGAGAGGAATTTACTGGTGGTTGAATTAGGTGTCGTTAATTGTATTTGGAGTAAGCCTCTTCTTCCCAATGTCCTCCTTGATTTGCTGTCTGTGCCGCAGTTAATCTCAGGGAATTTCTGCGGTTTCGTAACACGTTCGTGTCAACGGGCAGGGCAAGGAATCTAACACATTACACAGAAACTCGCACAATTGCTATTGGCACAATTTATTAACCAGATCAGACATTTAATGTCTTTTCATACGTTTGGGTATCCGCTTCTTTAAGCGTTCTTTAGTTCACTCTTGCACAGTCTAAACCAAGCTATCCGCGATAGAACCACATTGGAGACACATTTTTCGTAATATTCAATATTTCTAGTCACTATTTATTTGAATATAGTTTGACGATATCTTCCCGATAGCCTAACAGCATTCTAATACTTTCTATCTCTTATCGCGTAATATTCAGCTCTCTTTGAATTCATCCCGGTCCCTAACTTGTGTCTTAAGATATTTAAGTTTACCACAGCTCACTGACTACTAACCACTAGTGATGTTCCATTCTCTTACTATGCTAAATGCTGTTCACTATCACTATATAGCTGATAGTCCCCTCTCTGAGTGACCGAATGATAACTGCAACTGCCTGAGTAACTAGGTAACTTTCATTGTCAAAATCTGGTATTTTTCTTTTAAGTGTAAAGTCGCTCGGTCATGACGTTATAAAATATCCTATATTATGAATTTCTTGATTAGATCTTGCGTTCCTTATCCCATGCGAGATTTGCTATTGGTTAATGCCCAAGTTTAATTCTTCTCTCATTTTCTCATTGGACGCAGGCTACTTTTCTAATTATGTTGTTTACAGGCCCTTTACCGTTGCCAGCAATCTAAGAGTTGTTTTCACTCCCCACAAAGTTGCGTCAAATGCCAATGGACCCGTTACGTCCTTACTTGTAACAAAAGAAATATTTCGACTTTTTCACACAAATTGATCCCTAGAGTTTCCTGTTTTTATGACAGTCTGTTTTCTCGATGCGGCCAGTCCTCAGGGCTAGCGGAAACCCTTGTTATAAATACAGGCATATACAATAAATATAGGTCTGGTCCCTTACCCTAGTAAACATATTTATAGTAGTAATCCCTAAAAGAAGTGTTTCCTGTCAAAACGTGAGAATAAATACGTTGATCTAAATATATGTGTGCTCAATATGTCGTATATGTGCATCAGAATATATTTATAAAATATTAATGTTAATTATAAGCATATTATCAGTTTATGGAAATAAAGCTTTGAGTTTCGGCTTCAATACCCCGTGTGTTGGAAATTGCAACCAGGAGCAATATCTCGCATATTCCTTTACTTGCAGAAATATTGTAAAACAACAAATCTCCCAAAACTAATCCGGTAACTCTCCAAACTTTCATTCACTCATTCCGATGTGTATGCAGTTGCAGTTTCAGCCATCTCCGTTTTTATTTTGCTGTGAGCATCGGCAGAATTGTCATTAGAGGGAGCAAGAAAATATTTATATAAATTTTACTTCATTTTTGTTCAGTCAACATTTTAAAACTTAAACTATTTTTTCATTGAACTTATGTAAAACTAACTATGTACCTCAAATATTAACATATCCAATGAAAGAGCCATGCATGTTAAATTACTATTTGAATTATATATATAGGTGTTCAATTGAAGTATTACACTACGTACAGAACTTCAATAGGCGATTTTCTCACATTATATAGATTATTCTTTGGCCTTTACTTATTTTATTATCGTAATCCAGAAAGTAACCGTGGCCCTCATGATCCTTCTCATAAAACCTTTATTGTTATTTCATTTGCTACTTGTTTATATATACGGGCATTAAAATTATAGTCGCTTTTGGTGGTCTAGTGGTAACCATATTTACCTTGTAGACCCAAGGTCGTGGGTAGAAACTCTGCTAAGGTCATTGGATTTTTAGGGTGTAAAAATTCTAAGTGTTCCTTACTTCAGGAGGAAAATAAAGTCGTTAGTCCCGTATCGTAGCTTTACGGCACGTAGCACAGCCTCAAGTCTGAAAGAAGAGGCTTCTAAGCAAAATGTGGCCACCGTTTCACGTCCTGAATTGATTGGGACGCTGGTGACCTGAGATGATAAAGAGCGACCTTTAATAAAATAAACTCAAACTAAAATGATGTTTGATGCTATCAATTACATATTTAAAAATATTCTTTTTCATTATGTAGAAACCTTGAGTTTTAACAATGCTCTAATACCACAGACAAATTTTATTCAAACTTAGGTCTAAAATACTGTGTGATTAGATGACATACAGCCAGTAACCGGGCTAGAATAGACAACTCAGCTAGACACTAACGCTACTGCCGATTCCGATACAGCACAGATATCTTCTATACGCTATACCTATGATGTCATTCTTCTGTGTTCTTATTTCCTAACAGCTCTGTCTTCTCTGGTTTAACATGGACTAATTTGATGAAAACAAAGCAACTGAGAGCTAGTTGATTAAGTCGGCAACTAGTGCCAACTTAACATAATGTGTAACTGACAGCGATACGCTGCGGAAAACAAAAACATCTTAAATAAGCTGTATTTCGATGGAAACAAGAGGAAGGAAAAAAAAAGTATTGTGTAAAAAAGCATTGTGATCTAAGTTGCTTGATGCTCCATTTATTAATGTTTTATTTTTCCGTTTGTTCCTTGGATATGAACTTATTTCAGATTTTTGTTTTCCAGTTTGTCGCCCTGTCAGCTACACATTACTTTTTTTAGGTTGGCAAGTAGCCGCCTTGGTCAGTCAGCTCTGTTGCTTTATTTACTTTCTTCTCTACACCGAGTAAAAGCCTAACATTCTCCAAATATTATTATTTTTTTTCGTGTTGCCTTCCTACTACTTCTTAATACATTATTTTATTGTGTATTACTATCTACATGAAAGCGTATTTCACAACCTGTATATATTCAAAAGAGCGTTTTTAAATTTTATTTTTATTGAGAAACATAAATATCCTTAGATTCCCCTTGGTGGCAAACAGAAAACAAATATTTTTGAACAAGCAATCTCCAGCTTATAAGTAAGATAAGAAGCAGATCTGTAGTGAATTGCATAAAATTCTGTTACTTTGAACCTACGCAAATGCTGAATCAGTTCCTGTATCTTGGTTATACATAATGAAGATAGGTCCTTAAGTTTTTCTTTTCCTTCCTTTTTAGGTCTGACAGAGATTCAGCAATTTCATCATTTTCATATATATATTTCTTTGTTAGTTTCTTTCAATCTTTTAAAATTATTATTGCGACTATTGCTTCAGTATGTCATAATGCTAAACAATATTCCCTTTAAAATAAATAAGAACAGAGTCAATTTTTGAAGCCACAATTAATGATCGTGAAAATTATATTTAAGAAGATGAACGATATTTTCTTTTTATGAGCTTAAAGAACACAACGCCTAATGCCATCTGCGCTTTGTCCTTTTGGCTAAAGAGAACCTCTCCCACAATGAACTCCAACTGCCTACTTTGCTTTTCTATACTATCAAGGTACATAATTGGGAAATTCATACTTTTCATCCAAGCCATCTGGCTGGCTAATTTGTTTCGTTTAAGAAGTGTCACCAACGCTATTTCGTACTTTGGTCAGAGAAACCAGATATCTTACCACTTGTCCCTATAGGCCATTTGCCTGCGCCTTGCCTTCCCCTTGTAGTAGAGCATTAAGTTGGATTTGTGAGTTCAAGGTGGGAAGAGAACATAAGCATCATTTTCGTTTCACATTAAAAATTGCCAAGGAAATGATAAATAGATGATTATTGTGTACATCGTAAAAATTTCGGAATTGTCAAAGTTAGATATAAATTGCATTTTAAAAGTCATAATATTGTGTATTGTGCATTTGGTGGTTCCTACAAGTCAGTTTTTAAACTTGACTTAGATCACATAACCGCTTTAATATACGAGATGTTTTATTAATGACCAAATCCTGTTTACTCCAGTTCAGTTACAGACTTTCAACATAATTGTCTTTTGGTGTTTTACATGGATATAATTCACTGTGAAACTGTTCCTTGATAATAGTCTTTGTAGTAAATTATTTAGTTCATTATTGGTTTAAAAAATGTGCATAATGAAACATTTTTCATTTGATGAAAGGATAAAAGTTGGATGAGTAAGAGGAATGCACCTATATAATCGTTTCAAGATTATTTCATGTGTAACACCCACGCTAGGAGCAGAAATCTTGTCGTGCAAGGAAGGAGTGGATTGAGGATTACTTCAACTGGTTCATATACGAGAGTAGCAATTTTTGGGCTTTGATGATACTACGAAGTATATGTTTACTGTTGGCAGCATTGAAAAGAGCGTATCTTCATGAGAAACCACAGTGGAAGTAAACTCACTTTCTGGTGTTCTAAACAGGAGGTGGCTCAAAAACATTTTCATACATTTTTATTAGTGTTTTTTGCCCGTTTTTACTACTGAGGCACCGCAGGCGGTGGACACTGATGATACATGAGATTAAATGATATATTGGGAAAGAATTTTTAAGGAAGAAAACGTTCCAGGCCTAAATTTAGGGTACACTCCGGCATTTGCCATTTATGAGGACTGAGGAAAATCTGGAAACACCTCAGTCAGGGAGGACGGTCCTAGAGGGATTCGATCCCCAGACATCCCGCTCATGAGTCCGCGCCTTAACTTCCTCGGCCACCTGTGGCGGTTTTTCATGCAATGGGTTTTTACTTTATAAGTCCAGCGTGAATTAACGAGAATGTCTGAAAAAATGACATACAACATTTTCAATCTCTTCTCCTTCATGCACTAAAGTCTATGGTTGGTTTACAGAATTCAAACGAGAAGAAGAAGAAAAAACTAGAAAGACGAGAGGCACTTGGGACGTTCAGCAACGATAGTCGCAGAAAAATACATTGCTTTATAGAAGCTGTTGTGAAGAACGATGCGCGAGTGACCAGCAGGTTGATAGAGGAGTCTCTAAACAATCATTTGCATGTCAGAAGGCCTGTACAAATTCTTCATGTGTGAAAGCTTTGTGGTTGTTATTCACCTCTCAACTTTATATAAAAACAAAGGCAGCAGGAATGCTGCCAGGAAATGGTTCGTCGTTTGAACAATGGCATCTCCCAATGCTTCCACGATAACTGCCAGGTACGAAAGTTAGATTTACTCATACAACCCGGAATTAAAAGACAGCCGACCTTTGGGTCTTCCCAAAAGACCCCTAATGATTTCATAGTGTAGGTTGGAAGATGGCTGCCGTTTCTTCTCAGTAAATCACTATACTGCAACATTCTACTTCAGGCCAGCTGGTACACTGGAGTTTGCCTCTAGAGTCTTCAAAGCATAATTGAAAGAAAACTGAAGCCTAGCTTGTGAGGATTTTTGCTTCACCAAGATAATGACTATGCGCACGTCACTTTTATTGAAGAATCGAACTCACACCGTACAGTTTCACCTTTTCGCCGTTTTCAGCTTATCAAGGAAAAATGGAGGGCCTACCAGTTTGGAAGTTCAGAATAAGCGGTTGCGTTCTACCAACAGAACGGTGGTGCCATCTCGAAAGAATCATGACGTGGCTCTCTCTATGATGAATGCAACTTTGTATGAGAGAATTGGTTGATTTGGTTTATTTATGAACGGTCTTTAAATCTCAGGTCATCAGCGTCCCATTCCATTCAGGGCGTGAAACGGCCGATAAATTTTGCTCAAAGGCCTCTCTTTCAGACTTGAGGTTATTTTTCGTGCCGTAAATGTACGACATGGGACCCACTGCTTTACTTCCCTTCCGAAGGAAGCTATACTTAGGATTTTTAGACTCGAAAAAAATCCATCGATCCTGGCCCGTTTCGAACCCGCAATTCTTGGGTTTAGGAGGGAGACTACTTTGAAAAGAAATAGGTAGATTTGGTAAGTTATGAAATGGTTCAAAAAGTGTGCTTAACCTTTTTACTTTTCAAATGACCTCGTATAATTATATAACCCAACAGTAATTTGGAATTTCTCTTAATTGTGTAATAAATATTTCGCTCATGTGACATCATCTTAAATCGATGAATATAACGAAACCAATTTTTGAATTTTGACCAATCACATTCGGATTCCAGAGTGAAATTACAAATATATATATATATATCAAATCCGTTTTATCACACGACGTGCATTTGTGTTGTGGTCAGAGTAGCCAACTCTATACCTATATTAAATAATTCCTAAGCACGCATCACTGACCATTTTTCTGTGTTTTCAGTAATGGTAAATTTAACTAAATGTATATTAAATTTTTTTTTTATTCAGCCAAATAGTTAGTATTAATAAATCAAACAATAGCGACTGTAATAATCGACTATCGTCTATTTCATTCTCACGGTTAAATAGATATAGGTATTCATAAGAAGTATAACATTTTATACTTCTGTAATAATCTGTACGCGAATTTCCGTATTTGGCTCTTCTGTGTTGGCATTACTGACAATTGACGTTCATATGTTACTGGATGACTTGAAAAGTTTTAGTATTCATAATGCAAATGTATATTTACTACAATATTGTAAGCCATGTTTACCGGAATTATATTTAAATTCTTATTTCATTCGTGAAATAGTCCTAATAAATAATCATTCGAGCGTCTGAGCTTTCCAGATAAATTCACTCACGTTCGTGGATTTATTGGCAATCTCGGACCCTCACTTGATATTACTTGTGACTATATCACTCATGTGACGTCGTCTTAAAATGGACCAATGAAACGAAAGAAAAAAATTAATTTTGACCAATCACAGCCGGATTGTCGAGTGAAATTATCGAAAGAAATTATCCAATCCCTTTTATTACGCGAAGTGCATTTGTCTTCTGGTCAGTGTAGCCAGCTCTATACCTCCATTATATAATTCCTGAACACGCATCACTGTGCACTTTTGCTAGAGGCGGTGGGGAACTATTGATAGCAACAAAAACATAGATAATCGACAATCATAATGCAAAATAGAGGGAGGGTTCTTCAAAGCGTTTTGGTGACGCGTCAAATGCGCAAAATTGATTTTATCATTAGGAATTTCAAACCATAGAATACAAAGAAAAAAATAGATACACTGTATGTTATTTTTTTCCTCAGTTGTTATTAGAAAATCGAAACGGAAGCGTTTGTAATAATCGACTTTCGCTCATTTCAGTCCTGCATTTTCATAAAAGAATATAGATATTCGCAAATATAAGTGTTAATATTTTGTGCGCGAATTTCAATTTATCACTTTATTCTTATTCTTTTTATGAAATAGTCCTAACCCCCTATTTTGTTCTTCTCTATTGGCATTACTGAAAATCGGCGTTCTTCTGTCGCTAGATTGCTTGAAAAGGTAAGTAAGGTAAGGTAAGGTAAGTAAGTAAATATACAATTATTGCAATTTTGTAAACCAAGTTTGGAGGAAATATATTTAAATTGTTGTTTTGTTTTTGAAATAGTCCTCATAAATATCACTCAAAGGTCTGAGGTTTTCACATAAATTTACTCACTACGTTCGTGAATTTATCGGTAATCACAGACCCTCTCGTGAAATTACTTGTGATAATAAGTATGCTAAATTATAAATAAATGCTAATGAACATACCAAAGTGTTTTCACTGTACATAGAATATCCTTAGAAAGTAATATGATACAGAGGACCTACGGTTACAGACGCAAAATGTCAAAAACTGGGGTCTACAGAAATAATTGAAATTAGTATTCAGAAATTAATACTAAAGCTAAATACGTTTTATTTTGTATTAGAATGACTTCATGCCTCCTTAATAATCGAATAATCGAAATAAATAAACTGTTGAACCTAAGATTACCTCTTTGGGGTACAATAGCAGGATAAGTCTTTAAGAAAGTCACAAATGGTACAGAACTTAAAGATATAAGAGTACTGATTTAAAATATACTTTTATTTTTTCAAAAAAAAGGTTCTTATATATTCAGGTTGTACCATCGTTTCACAAGTCTCTGACAGCCACTTCTCATCAAAGATGAGAAGCATTTCTTTATGAGTATTCTTTAATTTCATAACTTTTGCCCATAAAAATTGCACAACTGGGTGTTGCTCATGGATTATACACTTACTTAGAGGAGCCGCCATCGTGCAACTGCTGTTTTGCTATTGTGAACATCGAATGTCACCAATTCCACCGGGCTAATGCTGCCATCTAATGGCATTAGTATCAGGTGCCTTATTCAAACAAGTAGAGCCCCATGTCAATTTGTAACTAACTTCATGGTTCACCCTCATATTTCAGTGTTTTGAATGCACATCCTGTATATGATCAAATGTATGAGCTTATACAATTTTACTTGTTCGTCTTAAGTTGTACTCTATATTGTTGATAAATGTGGTTACAGGTTCCAATTGGTGTGTGCTGAACAGCGTTGATTGTAATATGTGGTGAGTCTTACATCATATTATGTGTAATTATGTTATATTTTTTTCCGCTACTAATCTAATACGAAATTATTTTCATATCACTATCATGAAAGTTCGTACTTTCAAGGAATTAAGATATATTTGATTAACATTTAAAACTACGCACTCCTAATGCATCTGTTGATTCCTCCTTCAAAAATGACTTATTTATTGTGTTTGTTTACTTTTACGGCTCTCCATTAAGGAAAAAATACTTATTTATTTTCGCTCTTCCTTTCTATTTCGTACCTCATTCTCTCGACAACGGTAACCGAAATAAGAGCCATGTCCTATTTCCCGTTTTTCCTACAACCCTCCATCCTGATATACAGGAGAGTTCGCTGAAGCGTTAAGTCTGAAGCCTAAGAGATCGCGTTACTTCGCAACGAGTTGGTTTGAAAATCTCTTGTGTGATAGATGAACCTTTCTGGGAAAGCGAAACACGACATAGAGGGCTGAGGTCTTAAAATGAGCAATCAAAATGTGAAGCAAAGCAGAAGAGGAAGGGAAAAACTTGCAAGAGTACGAAAAGTAGAACCTGGAGGAAGTTGAATAAGAAGGAAATAGGAGACTGCGCAAGAAGTTGGCGTGTTGTTAATTTTGTTAGCTTATCCCCAGAATCATGCCGAATAAAGAAATGTGCTTTAAAATTAAATATACTGCATACAGTTTCTTTATGAATTTACCTGGAATGAGCTTCATTATGAGTGTTAAACTGTAAAATATAATTAATTCTGCTATCCATAAGCTATTATAAACAGTAAAGAGGGGTAGCTATGTTAGTTTACCTAAAGAAACACCAGGGACTGAATGTCCATTAAGGTTGTAAAGTTGAACTGTACAAAAGTTCGCTCCTATGCATTGAATTTATTAAGCTGTTGAAATATTTCCTTATATGATCTAATTATTGTTAAAGCGCTGTCTGCGATGTATACTTGTGGGGTGGTCCGATTGGTTATAGATAATATTAAATATTATTATAAAAGCCACTATGATAATAGGAAACATTTCTTGTTGCTTTTATTTTGCTTTAAAAATGGCAGTTTTCGTACATGACAAGACTGAAAATCAACAATGCATAAAGACAAATGAAAATCGTACATAATTGAAATGGCTGCTACAAATCAACGGCGAGCGCTATGAAACTTATTCGGATAGGTTGAGTTGTTTCTGTTGCCACAACTTGATGAAGACAACAATATGAACGTTGTATTCCAGAATGGGTATACCCCCCCCCCTCACTAGGTATTTGAGGTTCGTCATTTTCTAAATAGTTGAAAATTACTCAAGCTTTCCAAAATAGATGATGCTACCTACAATGGACATGGACTATGAGTTGTACAGAGTGCGCAATGGAGGTCATGTAGCGTTCTGAGAAATCTTCCACCTTCCAATGTTGTATACACCAATTTTCAAAATGTAAAGTTTAGTAGTAAGTGTTTTACAGTATTTTTATTTTATCCATGCCCAAACGAATCACCCTATAGGTAGACGGTTACCATGGGTACAGCCAAAGGCACAACCTCCCTAGCGCAAGCGTAGTAGTGTTTTTTACAAGTCACTATCTGGTAGAGTTGAAAGATAATCTTTCATGGAATTTTCTTTTCTGTGTAGCTAGCCTTGGTCTGGAATTTTGTAGAATAGTAGGGACAGAATGGATGCAAAACACATATTTTGGTTAGATTGTAATATGGAACGATCTAATTATTTTATTTTAACAATATGAACTATTTACTATGACTTATCATTTAAAACTAATCTTAAAATGCATTATCATACTTTAATTTATGCGGGACTGCGAGTTATATGAAAGTTTGGTAACTCTTATTTTTTACTGTTTTCCCTTTGTCTGTATACATGCCAACTGCAAAGGGATGCCCCTATATATATTAGTATTACAGGGGAAGGGACAGTAATAAATACGTTAAATGCCATATCAAAAATTCATTTTGATGTTTTTGATGTTGATGTTTTTGCAGAAAAAGGACCAGAGGATTGAACTTGTACAAACATATTTAAGGATGTCATGGAACATGCACTTTTTTAATATTCCATATAATTTAATAAACACTTACACAATTAAAGTTACATGTCATGAAAAATATATTATATCGTTACAGATCGATCTTTGATGGTATATTTAGCATAAATTAGATTTTCCGCTAATTTCGAAATACCATGTCTCAGTAAACTCTATATATATAATATATGTGTGTGTGTGTGTGTGTGTGTGTGTGAAGGTGTGTTTGACTCTATTAGAAACACAGAAATAGCCGCACTATAAAGTACAGAATCATTACTAACTTTTAAACTTCATTTGCGACTGACGTCTGCACAAATTTAAGACATGATAATTTTATGATCAACCATATGCCACTAATCAAGTTTGTCAAAAAATTAATTTGTGATGATAGTACTAAATGAAAAGGATAATTGCAAAGACGAAAATTCATCATCGTGGCTCAGGTGGTATCGCGTTTTCTTGTCAACTGGCGGACTTGGATGGGAAATGTTACCTAGGTAACTTTTCTTTTCCCTGAAAGGATTAACCCTTATCCTCTGACACTATAGCTCTATTAGACTCTTGACCGACCGTAGGAACCGCTGCGTCCGCTATCTCCGTCTTGTGACATCGTGAATAGAGGGAAGTATTGCAGGAAGGCATATGATCACTGCGTACACTCCGCCTGTCAACTATCACACGGTTTCCGAAACCGAAGAATAGATGGATATAAGGTAACATTAGGCGCTAAGGACTCAAAACTCGTTTGTATAGTCATTTTATTCATACCATTCATAGAAATACTTTGGCAGTTAGGGACAATAAACGCTCACAAAAAATAATAAAAAGAAAATAAACTGAAAAAAGAAAAGGTAAAATTGGCTGTGGAAACATTGGAGTGCAACAAAATGTGACAAGAAGGAAGCAATTAAAATTGAGTGATGAAAGGGCGGTGAAAAAAGAAAAGGAATATGCAATGCGAAAGCAAGGTAACAAAGAACATTATAATACTGTCTATTTTCCTTCGTCTTCAAATACTTGTTTATAGAGCTGGCAGGTATAGCGCAGATCGCCATATTGGAAGACATAATCACAGGTGTTGCATGGTCGCTTCATACTACGACTAGTGGTCAAGGAAGGCTGCCATTTTTGGGCCACTCGCGGTTGCGCTCTCCGCCATATTGAAGAAAGCAGAAACAGGAAAGATACATACAACATATCACAGTAATAAATATAAACATCTTAGCAATTATAATAAGAAGGAATTATAAAGAAAAGATTCTAATACAGAACCTTATACCACATTAAAAATGGATAGAGAAATAGCTTTAAGTAAGGAAAAGGAAATTTTTATGCCAAGGAGATCCCTAATTCGTTCACCTGAACGAACTGGAGGTTCTCCTCAGAATGAGAAAGGATCAACCACATGCACACAAAAGGATCAAGAGCATAGACAAAACAGTATGGAGGAAGATGGTTTTAACGCTGTAATAGTTGAAATTAATACATGTATAGTAAATGAGAAAATAACGGCACAAAAGAAAGCAAATTTGTTTGAAATGCTTGGAAAACTTGCCAGTATGTACGAGAAATTAAAGAGAGAAAATATTATGTTGAAAACCGAAAATGTAACAGTACAAAAAATAAAAGAAAATATCCAAACCCCAGTCAGTACCTATGCACAGATGGTGTCAAAACCAAAACTGACGGTTAAAGAAGAGACATTTCAGAAAACAATACAATCAAAGAAACACACATTATTTGTAACTTCAAGCAAAGTAAAAAGTATAAAAGAAGTACAAGAAATTTTCACAAGATCAGTAAAACCAGCAGAAGATAAAATCAAGATAAAATACATGAGAACTACGCAAAGAAATTTAATTTTGGAGACGGAGACAAAAGAAGACCTCGCTAAAATATTAGGAAATGTGCAATTAAAAGAACAAGACATAAAAATGGAACTGCCGAGGAAAAAGAACCCTCTGATGATCATGTATGATGTCCTGATAAGAGCAAGAGAGGAGGAACTAAAAGAACAGATATTTAAACAAAATTTCGAAGGTGAATTTTCAAAGGAAGAATTTGATGAAAACCTAAGGTTTCGCTTTAAAACGGGCCCTAGAAATAGAGCAACAGTTCACCATGTTATAGAGGTGTCTCCAAAATTGAGGTTTATTCTAATAAAAACAGGAAGATTGTATGTAGGATTCCATTCCATCACAATAAAAGATTATATTGTTGTTGCTAGGTGCATGAAATGTCAAGATTTGGGGCACGTAGCCAAATATTGTCAACAGGAAAAATCTACATGCTCCCACTGTGGGGAAGAAGATCACGCAAGAAACGAATGTGAGAAAAAAGATCAGGCAGGAGTCTGTGTACCCTGTATGAAAAGGAAGAAAAAATGTCCAGGTAAAAAAGAATGCCCAACTTATAAAATGTTTTGGGAAAGATTAATTTCTAAAACTGACTATGGATTATAAAAAAGAAAAACAAGTTTTACGAAGGAAGCGCAAAAGAAACACACCTAGCAGGCAAAAAAGAAATGCAATTAGAGCATTCTTATATAGATGGAAACTAAAAGCCACCAAGAAAGAAGTTGGAACCCAGACAGAAGGATATGGGATGGAGAAAGACAGTAATTTGGACGGTAATGAGATAGCAAGAAAAATTATTCACGTAGATTATAGCGCATTAATAACAGATAGTGAATTGGAAGAAGAAAATGACAGTATTCAAACTCTTTCAGAGAGTGAAGAGGAATATTGTAATACATTTATACAAAATGCAGATACTAACTTAGAAAAAATAAATAACAAAGCAGGAAAAAAACTCAGCATTCTAAAAAATGTTTTTAAAATAAAAATGAAGAAGAACAAGAATAGAAATAAGAGGGAAAATAAAAAAGCGCATAGAATTGTAAAAGTTAAATTAAATAGGAAAGAACAGAAAGATAATAACAATACAAATTACATGCACAATCTGGTGGAGGTCAATAAGAGAAACTCCTTGAAAAAGGAAGATACACAGAGTTGCCATGATCATCGCTATGGAAAACAGAAAAATATGCAGAAATGGCAGGAAGAAAAAGCGGAAGAGATGGAGGATGCAAGGTTCATTACACAGTTGACCAACAAAAAGGTGACTCAGCAACACACGTTTCGTCAGCATGAAAGTATTGGAGGAGAAGATAATGCAGCTCACCCAAGTAAAGAAAACATAATAACAAATGTCAATCCACAAAATATTTATCATGAATTCGAATTAAAACTAAAATTAAGTAGATTAGAAGAGAGAAACACATTATTAACAGCTCTACGATTAGTAACTAGAAAATTACATCCTAAAGGAAAGTACATAACATTTCCATTCCCAGAAGCAGCAGACAGATTAGAATTAAGAACACAAAACCTACCTACAAATCCAACAGACTTATGGAAATTATTACAGATGGCATTTGAAAGAAGATTAGAAACTTTAGACCTAGAAGAATTATATCATAACTTCGTACTTAGTTATGGAAGGATAGCCTTCGATTTCCAAAAATCTTGGCCAAATAGTCATTTTCATACTTATCATAATTAATGGAAGTAATAAACTTTATAAAAATAGGGCAAATACACGCCCAAAGAAGTAAATTGGTCATGTTGGAGTTAAGGAATCTATCAGAAGAACTGCAATTAGATATTCTGTGCATACAAGAACCATATTGTGTAAACGGTAAACCAGTACACTTGTCGACAAACTTTAGAATTATAATAGATAAAGGAAACCCTATGGCAACAATAGTAGTTATTAACTCGGAAATACAAGTGGTGAAAATAACGCAATTAAGTGATACACATACAAATTGCATAGAAATAGCACTAAGAGGGAAACATTATGTTTTAGTAAATCAATATTTTCAGTTTAGCGAATGCATAGAACCATATATAAATAGATTAAGAGAAATAGAAAATGGTTATAATAATTCTCCAGTAATATATATGGCGGATGCTAATGCACATTCCCAGTGGTGGAACAGCAATTACAAGGACAAAAGGGGAGAACTACTGGAGGAGGTAATAGCGGAGCTGCAGTTAAATGTAGAGAACAAACCATGTAACCCACCAACTTACAGTAATAGAACAGGAGCTACATCCAACATAGACATCACATTGACAAATAAAAGAGCAAGCAAAAGTGTTACAAATTGGAAAGTAGGTCAATCACTGACGTCAAGTGATCACAATATAATTTATTTCGAATTACAAATTAACACAAACCAAGAATAAAGATGGAATGAGAATAAAACACCCTACAATATAAAGAAAGCAAACTGGGATAAACTAAAAACGGAATTTAAATTGCCTACAATGCCTAAACCTCAAGAGGACTGTAACAATAAAGCATTAGAACTAACCAAAGCCATCCAAAAAGCTATGAAGTGCAGCATACCCAGAATTAATAGAAAACATTACACTTCACCAACATTTTGGAACAATAATCTGTTAAAATTAAGAAGATCAGTTAGAAAAGCTAGAAGAATTTATCAGAAATCTATTATTGCCTCAGAAAGAGAAAATAACTTAAATAAATATAGAGAAATTAGGAAAAAATATAAGGAAAATATAGAAGAATATCGCCAAGATGCATGGAAAAATTTCGTAGAGATAAACCTTTCCAACAACATATGGGGTACACCTTACAAACTAATAATGGAGAAAGTAAAAGCCCCAGAAATAATATCCACTCTGGACAAAGGGGAGAATAAAATGACTGTCAACTGGATAGACTCTATAAATCTCTTACTTCTAAAACTACTACCTAATGATATTAAAGAAAATGATAACTCAGAACACAGAAAACTAAGAAAAGAACTCATTACTGTAAAAATAGATGAAGGTGTCATTTTTCCCTACCATGAAGTTGAAATAAGAAAAATTATAAAGGCATTAAAGAAGAATAAATCACCAGGACCGGATGAAATAAAGTCGGAAGTGCTACAACAGTTGGAAGATCAGATTACCCCGTACCTGTGTCAATTGTTTAATAATTGTCTATGGCAGGGAAGAGTGCCTTACTGCTGGAAGGAAGCGAATGTGATCATTTTAAACAAAGGGGCTGACAAAGATCCCACGCAACCGAAATCCTATAGGCCTATTTGCTTATTAAATGTTTTGGGCAAAATCCAAGAAAAACTTTTGAGCAAAAGAATATATGAATATAGATCAATGATTGGTATGACCAGCAAACAGTTTGGATTTAGAAAAGGCAAGTCTACAGAGGATGCCATAATCGAGGCAATAGAAACTTCAAAAATAACCAATAAAAAATACGTAATAGCAATATTTTTCGATATTGCGGGGGCGTTTGATAATTTATGGTGGCCAGTACTGTTTCAAATTTTAAGGGAAAAGAAATATCCAAAATGCATCTATAATTCGTTAATTGATTATTGTAAAAATAGAAGAGTGCACGTTAAGGGTGCAAACCAGATCATTACAAAGGAAATTACCAAAGGATGTCCGCAGGGATGAATTTTAGGGCCGATATTATGGGACATATTTTTGGAATCTCTAATAGAAAAAATAGAAGGATTAAACAGTATAAAAGATATTATCGCATATGCAGATGACTTACTAATAATAATAGAAGGAAATAATGGAAAGGAAATTGAAAAGAGATCAAATATAATAACTGATCATGTAAACAATTGGTGCATAAAAGCAAAATTGGAAATTGCTCCTCACAAATCATCATATATGTTTTTAAAAGGAAACTTAAACAGAAATTCGAGTATTAAAATTAACAATAAAAATATTAAGAGACAAGCAGTAAATAAATATCTAGGTATATATTTGGATGAAAAACTAAATTTTAAGAAACATGTAGAAAACACAAGAACTAGAGCAGAAGAAGTTATGTTCAAGTTAGCCAATATTGGACAAAGATATTTTAATATACATGCTAAAGGAATAAAAATCTATCATAATAGCATCTTTGCAGCCATATTAAACTATGGAGGAGGAGTTTGGGGGAAAAGGCACGCGAGGTACATTTTATACGTACTTTAAGAAGCTCCGAAAGAAAAATTTTATTGAGATGTACAGGGGCATTTTCCACTTCTCCAACAATGGGACTGCTGTAATATTGGGTATATGGCCAATTGATTATTTAGTTCGATTAAGAGCAGCCTCTTATTGGCTTAAAAAACAAAATAACTCAAAAATAATGGACATTGTTGGTAAAAAGTGTAGGAATAAAAGAGAAATCAAAGATTCTTTATTACAAATATGGCAACGAGAATGGGATGAAATAAAAGAAGGTAGAAGAGTGCATGAAATATTTCCATCCATAAAGGAAAGATTACTATTTAAGCACATTCATCCCAATAAGGGTTTAGTGCATTATGTAACAGGCCATGGTCCATATTGCTCATATTTGCAAAGATTTAAATTACAAGCAAATAATACATGTACGGACTGTAACGTGATCGATACACCGGAACATGTCTCATTTGAATGCCCTAAATACCAGTCATTTGTAGCAGAAGAAAGACGACTACTTGCTGGGAAACGCATCTGGAACATCATGAGAGACGAAGATGATTTTAGGGCATTGAACGAGCTAACAAATAAAATATCAAGCAAAATGGCAGAAGAGTATAAAAACGGCAAAAAACAAACAAGAGAAAAAATCCAAAGGCCAGAAATGGTATATTCCCCTAGAAGATCCGAGAGAATCAGGGAAAGGCAAGAATGATATTTACAACTAGAATTAGTTGAAGAAAAAGATGATAAAGAAGATAACACCCAATTTGAACAAGAAGAAGAGAGCAGAACTGACAGAAGAAAGGAAGAATGGCAGTTTTCGGGCGGAAACGAAGCAGTTGTGAGAAGAAGTAGACAGAGGTCAAGAGAAGGAGAGAAGCGAAGGAAACTACACTGTCAACACACCATGGTCCAGTATAGCTGTTGCTTGAGACCGACAGCAACTCCATTGATGTCCAGGTTCTTATGCCAGGAATTCCAGTGGGGAGCAGCCCGGATACCGAGCGTTAGCAGAAATGAAGACGCATAGAGTAAATTGGATAATAATTGTAAATTAATAAAGTTTAAATGTAACAATTGCTACTGGGTACCAGTTGCAATTGTAGATGTTATTATAAGTCATAGTAAATAGCCGTAGTGCTGGATTCCAGTGCCGGTTTTGTTTTTGAAGTTTTAATTTTGTTTAGTTATAGTATTAGTAGTGTAGATTTTAAAATCTGTAAAATTTAATTGTAATTTAAATTGTATTGAAAGATATAAGAGGAATAAATAAATGAAATCTGGAGTATTACGTCCTGATGTAGAACCAAGATATCAGGATGTAAGTATTGCAGAATTAAAATTAAAAAAATAAAATTAAAAATTAAAAAAAAACTTGTTTATAGAGGTTGTCTTTAATTTTACTCACATTCATACTTTTTAATATAACGTATCGCTAGTCACGAAAATGAGTATAATTTGGAGCAAGAATCAAGAGAAAAGCAATAAGAAGAATATGTAGGTCATTTCTGAAAAGTCTGATATAACGCATCAGCTCTACTGCTGAAATAAATGCCCTTGATAGTGGCTATAACTTGTTAGAATGGATGGAAGTACAGAAACATCTAGATGTTAACATTCTGCTTGTCAAAACGTTCTTTATGACTTCGATTTGGAAGAGTTGTCTTGCAGCGATTTTTGTGGCTCTTTTTCCCTTACTCTAGATAATGGAACCTACTGTTCGGGACCATGTCAACTTATTATTGCAAAAGAGGTATGCAGTTGATGTATTGTAACTCGCCAAGAATTTATATTAGAATATAGAATTGTAGATTAACGGAATAAGGTAATAGCTTCTTGTTTTGTAGCACAAAGATTGAATCTTTATTACCCATTTCTTAAACTGAACAACAATTGAAGCCGGATACCTCGATTACCTGAATGTTTACCTCAGCGCGAAAGGGCTAAAACACCAGGGCATGTTCCTTTCAAGAGAGTTAACATATATGAGATCTTATCATCATTTATTGTTAATTATTACCTAGAAGTTACATCGTCATAACTTGTTAAAACAATTTTTATAAGAAAAATGAACTAACTGTACTTTCATTTATGCCATATATTTTGTAAACATGTAACCGATTATTCTCAAAATGTCTTTTCTTATATTTAGCACATACATTGGGATCTGTTTAAAAGTCCCAACACAATGTTCAGCCAATCGGCGGTTAGACCCCACGTTGCCCATTTTCTTGCATCGACTTGCAACGCCCAAGCGTTTCGTCATTTTAAAACTGAGGTGCAAAATATTAAATAACGGATTTTGGTACTCACTCTCTTTACAGTTGGTGCTGGAAATGTTGTCCCTTCTCTCTGATATCCACGTGTTCTTAAGAATTTATCACTGTCACGCGTCGATTCCCTATCCCTAATGGTTTCAATCTTTTAGCTTCCCCCAGTATGTGAAGGAATGTTGAATATACTCCATTTTCATTACTTCCCAAGATAAAAATCATTAACCATAAATTCTGGGGAACGAGTAGGGCTTTAATGCTTCATCAGGTGTTTCTTTTGTGAGCACATGGTGTCTTCGATTATTTTCGGTCAGACAAACAACCTGTTCAGTAAACTTCTGTACTAGCTTTAATGTTGTTTTTCGTGTTGGAACCAGCTGTCAAGAAAGTTATGTCTAAATGTTTGTCTCGTTACGCCAAATGTCTTCTACATGTTATATATGCCATAAAAATTGATATACCACAACGCAGGGTACATTTCACCATTGCACAACATGAATGCTCGACTCTGCCGAAATCTACTGGAAGAAAGAATGGCACCGCGCATGTCTCGTGGGGAATCTCAGCGATTGGAGGGAGTATACTCGCTGTAGGCAGGTCTTAGAATGTTGGATTTTAAAACTATTCTCACTGTATTTGACTTGAACACATCCATAGTTGAATGCGCTCTTGAGTATACTTGTTTCAACTACTGACAATAAGGTACATAGTCGAAAGCATTTTGCCGATCTGTAAGTACTGAATTTGAAACGTTGGTTTTGAGCTAAGTCTTATGTCCGCTTCACCAAGTCTCATTGAAGAGGAAATGGTGAAGAAGAACTGATTCCGGAATGTGCTCTGCGCATATTTTAATGTTCGTTTTAAATTACTGACGAGCATCTTATCTGCATCACATATACAGGATACAGCGACCCAAGATTTCTTCCTGCGATTCCACACTGATATTCAATTCTTTTATCAGTTAACCTTTTCTTCAATCTCAAGTAATTTTTCATCGTATACCCGAATTCCTGCACGACTTTCCGTCATTTCTTATAGTTAAATTGTTTTCATTTTTATGCTATCTTCTGCAGCACGAGCCTCGTTTGGTAAACCCCTCCTGAGAAACTCCAATTGTTGAAGGTTGCAGCTTTATCTATAAACCCACTTTCTTATAATGCCTAATTTTGTTCTTCACCACTGTGAAATTTGTTGATTTGTTTTATTTACAGACGCTCTTTAACATCTCAGGTCAACAGCGTCGCGTTCAATTCAGGGTGTAAAACGGCCGACAAATTTTGCTCAGAGGCCTCTTCTTTCAGGCTTGAGGTTCTTTGTCGTGCCGTAAATGTACGACACGGGACCACGGCTTTACTTCCCTTCCGAAGGAAGTCATTCTTAGGATTTTTACACCCAAAAAATTCGTCGGTCCTGGCCGATTTTGACTTAGGAGGCAAGTATGGTCACCACTACACCAACAGAACCGACGCCACTGAAAAATTTGCAATCCTCTTGCTATGCAGTTTGATAGAACGGCATATCTATGGGCGACACTGTAAAAAGTAGCTCTTGCGATTTATTTCGAACTTAGTTTAGGATTTTTGAGATGAGATTTTTCTCAATATTAAAGACTGGGTATTGTGCATAGCATATTTTACATTTTACAACTCACTTTCATACAGTATAATGTGTTTGAAATTCAAGCAGAGTAAAACGAAATACAATGCATTCAGAATTTCAAGTTTTTCATTCATGCAGTTCTTGTATCGAAAGTGTATTTGCGCGGTATCCGTGAATCTGAACCACATAGTAGTGTCAATTAGCTTTAAATGTAATCTATGTTTTGCTTTAGCTGAAGATGTTGCAACCGACACGGTTAAAATCAGTTACCTTTTGTATCACAGAGAATGGATTTTACAATTACTTCAACTGCATATTCGTTTTTGTGAAATCAGGAATGCTGCACATGGGCGAAAAATATAGGCTAAAGTGAGAAGCGTAAAAAAGAGATAAAATGACAATATTCTAAGACAAAATCGTACTAAACATACGACCCGCGTGAACTTAGAAACCATGAAGTCTAATGTAAAAAACGAACAAACAAAACGGTGTGTTTTTCGTGTATGCAAAACAGAGAGGAGAAATTACGGAAATTAAGAAAAAGATGAGAATTTAAGCTACACGTTTAAATTTAACAACAAATAGTTCAAGGGATGAGAACTGAAAAATAGATACTAGTTACCTACAAGTGGCAATTGCGTTTACTCGCTATAAAACAAAAATTCAATCTTCATTTAAAACATTGGAAATATAGCTTAGTTATGTTGTTAAGTGGGATCTCTCCCATTTTCCAGCGAGGTACATACCTGAGATCACTCTTCCTGTGGGTCTTTCCATTAAACTGTTGTCTAGTTGCCAAACCACCCCCTTCCGTACGGGATGGAAATAGATACGCTTACACTTGTCAATGCCATCGCGGCAAGGCTGCCATTACCACTGGTTGGTCGGCCTACCCTAGAAACCAACTTCCCCGAGCGTTTTAGGTACCTCACCACTCCTGCACAACCCATGAGTTGCGGGAACATACTGTCCCAATAACTGCAACCCACCGGACCTCTCTCTGCAGAGAGGGACACAAATGCACTGACCGAACGTCAGAAATACCACAGGTGTTCAATGTCCGCTATATGGAAGGTAATACATAAATACCGTTCAAAGAAATTAATATTTTCTTTGCGTAAAATATTTTTTGTTTTTTATTTTATCCGAAGGCCTTCCCAATAGGTGAATTTCTTGCTTTATTTTTTTCCAAAGTATCGGTGCCTTCAAAAATTAAATAATTCAAAACACCTTATTTTTATTCCCTTGGTTGCCACATCGGTGATTGCAATAACAACTTCACCAAAAACGTTTTATCACATTTTATGTTGATGTAATTGAATGAACTTATAGGGGATAAAAAGTGCATATGCGGAGCGATCCAATGAACCATGAACCAGCTAGCGGCGTTTTTCTGCCTAACTTGTGCACATGTGTTTCCCGCCGTTGACTGAAACAATATTATAACTTTTGTCTGTCAGGTGGATCTGATATGCTGTTCAATTCAATTAGTTCGAGTGTGCGATTTAGTCAATATTTAATCACCAAGTGAATTATGGCTCAATATATTTTCTACTTCACAACCGTATTTATTTGTGATCATACGTGTTAACCCGTCCAGTTCAAAGACGGTTTGAAGAAAGATTCTCGGATGTAATGTTCGAGTCCGTACAAAAAATCATAAGTTTAACATTTTATTTAAGGTTATGGCTAGCGTTCAATCTAAGAAACCAAACAGATAGCGTAGGGTTCTCAACGAGGAAATATTAAATAACATCCGTTATCGTTAGAAGAATTCCCTCAAAATCACTTATACGTCGTTTACAACAAAGACATTTCGTGTAGTTTTGTGCAAAGAGCTGCTAAATTGTTAAGTAAAACCATATAAAATAACCGTGACATACGTGAATTTTGCCCCATTTTTTCAGAGAATTAAGCGGCAGGGAGCGCAATATCGCCTTTTTACCAACATTTGACCATGCAGCAAATATTTCAATGAGAGAAAATAAAAGAGTGTTTCAGAATGAGAGTTTTTAAGGAAAGTATTAAAGGGAAGAGGAGTCAAAAATAATATTTTTGTATTTTGGTCCATTTTAATATTTGAAATTTTCTATTTATTTTGATATGCTTTTCATTAATGTTCCTTTGATATAAGTATTTTAATAAATGTTTAATTAAACCAACTTTTTCCAGTTAAAATTCTATATCACAGGAACTATTTGCCCTAAAAGGCTGTGGTTTGTCTTGAAAGATAGAAAAAGATGTATTTCATAAATTTGCATAACATCATCCTTTGTTGTTTTACAGTGTTGGGTGGTTTTAGCTAGCATTTCCCTCAAGAAGTTAGCTTTCCTGTAAAAATATTTGGGCTGCAATTATTGAAAATATACCGTTTTTTGCGCAAGTTTCACATTTTTAGGATCTGTATAAGCTATCACTTTGAAACTTTACCACTTATTCATGATATCATTGTGATGTTGTGGATCTATTATGGTAAATTAGACAAAATGTAACAAGTAAAAAATAAATAAATAAGTTGTTACGAAAAAATAGAAAAAAGCAAACAATTTAAAATAAATTTTAATTTGCTTTAGAGTCATGGTGCAAAGATCAATTATGTGCATCCGTATGCTGTAAAAGTTGCATTTAATAGTCCTTGAAAAAATGGGAAATAAATTGATAAATTTAATATTACAGGGGTGTGCCTTTCATACCCCTTATGTGACCCCCTCCGTCCCCCGACATAACGCCCTCCGACTTTTATTTCTTAAGTAAATTAAAAAGTACGATGTAAAGACAAATCTACTGCTATAGACCCTGGAAGAATAGGAATAAATATCCTCAGAATTAGCGAGCATTACTCCCCCGAACTACATTTTTATATTACAGAAATTGGAGGCATTTCCAAGCAGATAAAAAGCAAGATATTCAAACTTCAGCAGATATTTCATGTGGTAAAACGTACAATCCTTAAGGGGCATGTGAATGGGAAATACGCCAGACATCAATGATGAAAAATTTGGTAATAAATACCTTCGGGGGCCTGTGAGTTTAATCTCCCGAACTATCCAAAGAAAAACACGTGTTCATCAGTGACATTCACTGGCTAAAGGCACTAAGAAATAAAATTCTTACATTCTACGCTTCACTAGTTTCCATACCTTTATCAATGATATGGATTTTATTTATGGTAAATGGTAAGTCCAGCTAAATTAAAGTTGAAGGCCACAGTGGAAATGAATAAAGAAAAGCTTCAGTTTAGTAGCATCTTCTGTAGGCCTAATATAACAGTATTAAATTATAAAAAGTTAAGTACGAGGAATACAAATAACAGATCAATATTTAATTGAAGTCTTAGTTGTGGGGTTTCACTAAATACTCTACTTACCTATTCCGGAAAGTAATACCAAGCTCAAATCTTTGATTGTTTCTTTCCTTCTTGTTGGGGCGATATAAACAAAGGAGTAAGACCGGCTGCGGCGATCGCTGGTTCTCAGCCTCAACTCGCGACTCCGTCAGGGAACAGTGTTGTAATGAAAATATCGGCACCGCTACAGGTGCCCGAGGTCGTTAAGGTGCGGACTCGGAGTGGGAGATCTGGCATTTTCATTTCCACCATGATCGTCCTCCCTGACTAAGGATGTTCTCAGGTTTTCCTCAGTCCTCATAAATGCCGGGGACACATTCTAAACTTATGACTGAAACGCTTTCTTCCTTAAAACCATCCTTTCCCAGATTATCATTTCATCTCATGTATCATCAGTGCTCGTGATGCCTCATTAGTTAAAATGGACGTTAAATATGTATATATATATATCTTAGCAGCTGTATCAAGAGCCTTTCGAGATCTTCCAGACCTTCCAACTCATAAAATGTCAAAATCAAGCCCGGAACCTTTCAAGCTGCACCCAGTAACCGAACCAGAGAAGCTGTTGATGAATTTTTTTAACATATCTGCATATAAATTGAGTTAATGAATGGTATGTTAAAACAATGACGAATAATGATGATTTGAAAGGATTTTTTTTAATGTTAGTGAAAGAAGAAATTTTCGTCAGTCCATAAGTAAAAAATTAATTGATAATCAATAATGTCTGCTAAAGAACTTACAGCTTAGAAATAATTTGAATCTGTGGTAAAATGATTTCCCTGGAAGGTGAAGTGGACAGTATTTTGCAAACTAATAGGAATTTAGGACTGAAGAATATTTTCTCCACTCACATCTGGGCTTCTTCCCACGAAACTTGGACGATATAAGAGATGAAAAATATGAGAAATTGCATCAAGACATTCACACTATAGAATAACGCAGTCTTTTTTTTTTTTTTTTTTTTTAATTTACGGACGCCCTTTAACATCTCAGGTCATCAACGTCCCATTCAACTCAGGGCGTGAAACGGTCGACTAATTTTGCTCAGAGGCCTCTTCTTTCAGGCTTGAGGTTCTTTATCGTACAGTAAATGTACGACACGGCACCCACGGCTGTACTTCCCTTCCGAAGGAAGCCATACTTAGAATTTTTACGCCCGAAAAAAATCCATCCATCCTAGCCGGGATCGAACCCGCGATCTTGGAGGAGGCAAGTATGCCTACCACTACACCACCAGGACCGACATGCTGTCGGAGAAAGGAGATGGGAGACTATTGGTATATTTTGCATAAGATGCCATCATATAAAAGAAAGAAGTAAATATTTTTGTGAGGATTTTTAATTAAATTTTTAATAAAATTTTATTTGCTCTCCTCTGTATTTTGTCACAGTTATGCAACATGGATGAGAGTATAAAATTCAATGTTGAAGATATAAGTAAAGTGCTAAAGTTAAATGCTGTGTATGGAAAGAAAAAATGAAGTTTTTAATGAAAAAAACTTAATTTTTCAAGGTCATAAAAGGCCACACCACAATTTCAATAAAGAGCACTAAAATTTATACATGTTATCAAAATAATCATCAGCAATAAGCTGAAGAACAAACTTTATACAATAATGCTCAGTGTTAATGACAACATACCGCATAACTGTAAAAATTAAAATGTTCGTGTAAAGCTTTCTTGTAGATTTAATGTCCTTCAGATGATGCTTTCTTCGAGGCAGAACTTTGCTCTGCACGTCTTGTATTTGATAGTAACAAGATGTCCTCAGCAGGAATATGGGAAGGAAGACATTTCCATTACAAATAGCAAACATGAGCCGCGATTTGCAAAGGGGTCGGCTTATCGTGTGTTCCCCGAACGATCTATTATCAGCAAACATTGGTAGGGGAACGTGATGACGATTCTCCCGAGTAAACGACTAGACACCTACCATATCAAAATATCACAAGTCAAACACTTCAGACCAAGCCGACCACCAGCGCAATAAACTAGGTCCACAACTGAGTTAACGGAATATCGCATTGCTTGTTCTTATTAAACTGTTTCTATGCTTTAACACCTCATTTCTTGCATACCTGTAACAATCTCTTATGCTTGCACTGTTATTATCAGTGACAAAAGTGTTCACTTTTTGTATATTGTAGGCGGATACATAGCATATTGAAATTAATGGAAAATCTAACTTATGTCTCAAAAATGACTTTGTAATGTTATCATAACATTTTTTCACGTGCGAAATTATGGCATTGTCACTATAATACATTAAGTAATTAGTAAATCAAAATACATATCACTTAATGAAATTCATGTTGCACGATTCATCCTTAAATCTCTTTGTGCTTAAGCACAATGCTCCGATATTTTTTCTGTGCAAATACATCAATCATTCGTGAAATGAATTCTTAACACCTCACTGAACGTTTTTCGTTAATCTTAGTAAGATACCGCGCCGTTCCGCTGCGGTTGACAATTGTAAAGAAATCAAAAAAAAAAAAAAGTTACCAACCTGCGGCCCCAAGTAAACTAATGTACGATTGAGGGTTTTTAAGAATGAACTATAAAAATAATAAGTCATAGTAAATTATACTTATTGTTAAAATAATTACATGCTTATAATATATTTTAAAAGTATGTCGTCTGCATCTTGCTCCTGCTGTTGGGCTTCCGATTCTACTAAGTCCCAGTAAAGAACAATCTTAATAAAATGAACTGAGCCGAAGGCTAGTCTGCAAACTGGTAACTTGCGCAAGACAAACTGAGCTTGGAGTTTATTAATAATCGATTATTTACGTCATAGCCAATGCACTAGTTCAAATATGAAAATGTTAATTCGTCAATAATAACTAACACATACGAGCCAACGCACATATTTTAAGTAGGCTCAAGCTTACAGCCTTAATGGATCCTCGCTGTTATTATTTCCAATAGTTTACTTTAATGAAGTATTATCCAGCGATGTTATGAAAAATACACAACAACGCTTAAAACAATACCACAGCTTCTTAAAGATTAAGAAAAAATCAAAAGTAAATGTAAATCATACTCTCTTATAATTGCTACTTTCTCTAAGGTAGCCTAGCTAGTTTAGTGTGAGAAAAGCGCATACTTGAAACAGCGAGCAACATGGCGCTAGTGCCGCATGATGAAGAGATAGCAGAATACTGTAAAATAAATGAGCACACGTCATTGTTTCTGCTCTCATTTGTAGCAAAAGGACATTGTAGAAACATAAGCACTACAACGCAATATTAATAAACGAACGAAGGTTTCTTCTTGAATGGCCACCAATCAGAGCATGAAAAGAAAGCTGGGATATATACAGAAAGGAAAGAAAGTAAGTGTTATATTTTTATGGCGTGATTACATGCGTCCTGGAAAGCAAAACTAAAGCACGTTAACGTATGGAGTTCTTCTGAAATGTGACAATATTTATATGAATCGTATCAGAAAACTTAGAGAAAAGAGTCCACAATGCAGGCGATATCTTGACATTAAATCAGAACCCTAATACTAATTATCTTCTATCCGTAGACAGGAAAGTTCGACACCGATTATATTAAGAGAGCGAAAAACTATGCAGCCTCTGCATAAAGGAAAAGGAGTTATCCTTCATAAAGAATTTCCGCCAGGATTCGTAGGACACTCCATAAAGAGAAAGCCAATAAAAATAACAACAAAGGGATGCTGTGCATTGCGGTTCTTTCTCTACCGGCCGATCAAAGGGCAAGCATGAAACCCTTGCACATGCCCTGGGATTCTGTCCGTAGAGGAGATTCTCAATACAGTCATTAAAGATGCGAAACATGATTTACGAGATTGTGACGTTTATAATTTATAAAAAAGTCTCTTGTCTAGCCAATGACAGCAGTAGTTAATGTCATAGATACATCATTACAATTGGTTATTTCGAGAAACATAGCTTAATGTTATCCTGAGTCTCACAAATACCAGCCAGAGGACATCCGTTCAAAGAAGAGCATACTTGAGCCCATTGTCATATACTACAAGAACAAGTAAAAAGCTTAAAGTCTTAATGACTGTTACAATATTTAAAAAGTTAGCGCTACTTTGGGTCTGATATACTAAAGTCACATTTTGAGGGCTTTATTTCCTGTTCCCCCCCATTCTTTCTTCGCTTTTGTTGACCATTGACTGTCGAAGCTGCCTCCTAGCTCGTCGATAACTATTCTCGGACTCCGTGTAAGTCCACCAGGTTCTGTAGTCTCATGACATGTTCTACACCTCTTCATTTTAAACGCTTTGCTTTGCATATTCCTGTTCTCCTTCGTCGTTCCTTACTCTGATATCCTCCGTCATCTTTCTTTGGCGCACTTTCGTCATTCAAGCTCCTGGAAGGTTGCCCGTGGTGCTTTCGAAGGATGTGAACTGACCTCAATGAATTGCTTGACATAGGAGTATTTCGGCGATCCCATGGTGTTTCTGGATGTTGTCTCTCATTATTTCAGTTTTTTTTTCTTCCCAGCTTTAAGGCTATCTCTTTGCTCCTTCGAACTATTCAGTTAATTCCAGATGCAGTTCTGATGTAGATGTGGCGAGCAATATATTCTACAATAAATTGATCTTACCGGGTTATTTTGGTGTAGTCGTTGGTTTAAACTAACTTTAAAACCAATGACACTACGATTAATATCATCAGTGAACTAAAGTGTCTGGAGAGACAGTGCACAAAGCCGTTAGAATTGAGAGGGGTAGGAGTGATGGTGATTGTGTGCAGACGTTGTTGTTGACCAGTAACGGATTGCAAGTCTGGTTTATTTGAAAGTATCTGTCTTTGTTTATATTATCTGCATACTGCTCTGTTTATAACGCGGCTCTTCTAACCAGATTAAAATACCCTTTTATATATTTATTTACAATTACTTCCCCCCTCCAAATTTTACTCCTTTGAAAGTTTGAATGGCATATTCCGCACAACGGAAAATGTTCTTGCTGATTCAAGTATAAATATCGCTTATGTTATCCCAGCTCAGTTTTAATGGGTATTTTACGCCTTAATCAGACAGAAAAACCTGTACTTGCGAAATGTGCTATTCAAAATTTTCATGGAATAACATTCGAAAAAAAAAAAAAAATAACAAGTAATTGCAGCAACAACAGGGTATTTTAATCCGCTAGAAGAGAGGTCCTGGAAACGAGCAGCTTTCAAATAATATAAAGAAAGGCAAAGTTTTCAAATAAGCAAGACTTTTTATCCGTTACTGATCAACAAACAACGTCTGCGCCACAACCCTTCCCTCATTCCCACCCTTTTGAATTTTTACTACTTTGGCAATCAAAATTATGACAACACGCCTCTAGACGCCAAAGGCTATAAAAATTCCTTAGAATGGCGTCGGTATTCTGTTTCTATGAACACTTTTGGCTATGAAACGTCTATTTTGAATTTTATTTGCTTGCGTGCTCATGTAGTAGATGTCTTATTCCAAAACTAGACTCTTATTCTTCCACTCTATAAAGCAAATTTTCTGCCGCTGAAATTCCTTTGTGACTCGTTGACCTGTGGCCTGTTCATTTGGAAGACAGTAGTTGTGACGCTATGTTTAAGCCTTTTCAGGCAGCAGTTTGAACCATCTGCTGGCGTTTTGGCAGAATCAGCAGAAAATCGCTTGGCTGCACTGGAGAATGGGATGGGCTGAAGTAGCCCTCCCATATCCCCTACCCGCCATTCTCGCTGTGTTTTATATTGCATAACATTCAGGCGTTCCCCGTAGATTTAGTGATTTTAACGAAAAGAATTATTTTCGGTCGCCTTTTCATAATCAGTATGAATGGGTCCAAAGCAAAATTCCACTCAGTCGAGGCCAAACCCGATTAGTCCATAGTAGTCACAAAATATTGAATAAAACAACAAGAACTAAAACAAATTGACTATGTGCATAGCAAATGAAAATTCGATCCACAGGAATTAAACCAGAGCAAGTTGCCTGTGAATGTTAATGAGCTTTCTTTTGATAAAACAAAGAACACGGTATTAATGAATTTGTATTTATTATTTATTTTGTGTCTTCTTCCTGTTGCACTAAGCAAACTAATATTTCTGATTGCTATAATTTACACATTGCAAGTGTAAAAGCTATTAAGGAAGAGCTTTAACCCTCATGTATATTCATATTTAGCAAATTAGCTTTCCAATAATATTTCGAGTGATAATAATCCGCACAGATTTCCCTGCTATTTAGCGCTAGAGGGCATATAGAAGCCTCCCGTATTTTGCTGTTTATTAAGCTAAACATTCGTGTCCAAATGATTGTCTATCTCGAATACATATCTCCACTAAAATCTTGTCTTCCCTATTCATCATTTTCTAATAAACTGACATGACAGCCCATGTTTCGATGACAAACAAATCTGGGTACGGTAATACGCTTGGCGCGTTGTAATTCCATATTTAACACCAAAACATCTGTATTGGCTAGAATGCGGCGTCAGAGAGTTTAGCTAACAAAGGACAACTGGAAGGGGGAAGTACCTGCCTTGATCACTGTTTGTACGTTTAATATTTGATACGCTCTCTGCTTCCATTGGTCATTTCGCAGTAACGGAAAAATCAATTCGCACAAATAACTGGGGCTTAGTCATACGCTGCAGATTTTTTTTTTTTTTTTTTTTTTAATCCGTGGAGTCCATCTAATCTCGGCTCTGCTGTTCTCCCTCTATTTTTATATTTCTTTCTTTATTTCTTTAACTTTTTTTAATAAAATATGACCAGTTTATTTGTTTTCTATTATATGTTTGTGTTTGAATACCAGATCCTGCAGCTGAAGCCTTTCTTGGTCTGTAAAATAATTTTCCTCAGGTATAGTTTAGGTTAAAGTAAATATCAAGCATTTAAAACAAAATGCACTAATAATAATTGAATCCATGACCTTCTTGACCAGATACTCATTGTATCTTCTATATTTTATAAAATATAAATTATTTGCTATGAATACGACCCTTTGTGTCTGTCATAGGATACGGCAATTCAGAAACAACTTATGGTTAAAAAAAAAAGAATAAATGTTATGTAGAAGAAAGCTGTGTTGTGACTAACTCTGTGTACAGCAACATTATGAAAGCATATTTGTCTATGTGTTTCACATTTCAAGTATAAATAAAAAAACAACTGTCGCGATAAACTTAAAGAAGTAAAAGTACCAATAAATAGCCAATTAGAAACAAAGTAATATACGCTCTCTCAACGGCTGTAATTTGCGACATCCAAATATGAATTCGATTTATTATTGCTGAAATTGTTTTTCATAGAAAGCTTCCTATAGTCCAAAATAAAACAACTACACTTTTTCTATTTATAAACCTACAAAGAGAGTTAAAGCGCATGTTTAAATGTTAAATGTTACGTTTCCGTGTTTATTTTACTTAATTAAATCCCATTAGTATCTGATAAAAAATGTTTTTATTGTAATGAATGCTTAACTTTCAACGTGTTTAAATTGCTGTTTTTACAGCTTAAAATCTATGGTTTTTTTACTTTGTGTGGTGTGCGTACTCTTTGAAACGAAGCTGTGTTTATAAATTAAACGTTATGCTTTTAACCTATCCCGCAATGTCATGGATAACAAAAAAGCAAACAGAGATAGCACGTGTGCATGCATCTTTTTCAGTAGCACTATAGTCGGTTAGCCATGGTGTGTAATCTGCAGCAGGTCTATTGTTTGGTTGTTCTCTTGCTTGGCGGCCAGTACAGACGTAGACAAATGGAGTGAGAATCGCGTCTCAAATGGAACACTCAATCAACCGTGCTCTAGCCAGCGAAGAGTGTAGGCGGGTCTCTAAAAGCTTGCCCTGAAAGCAGTGTTATCTTAAACTAAAGGCGCTCAAATTGTCTCTGTCGTAATGGAGCCCCAGGTTTAAGATGGAACGAAACTTTGGGAGCGCTCAGATCAGTTATTCTTACTGTGCAAGAATCTAGAAAGTTTTATTGGTATAGGTATTGGTATTTAGTGCAAGTCCATAGTAAATAAAGAGGCATGCAAACACAGTGTGTTCATAAAGTCTTTGATGGATTTCACTCATTAATAACTCAAAAACTATTTGGTACAGCAACTTGCGGTTTTCTGCATTATAATTGTAAACTCAAAAGGTTTCATTCATCTGTGATCACTTTATAATGGGCTAGTTACCAATCTCCTGATGTTGGAACGTATATTCAATCAATCACAAACACTGTAGGCCCAGTGACTAGGTGCACTATTTTGCTGGAAAATGATGTGTCGTTGTAAGTGTTCTTTCTGTGGAAGAAAAAAGTTCCAACTTGTCAAGATTGCATTATCAGTAGCCTCTAGCAAAAAGAAAGGCCCAGTGTTCTGATAAGCTACACATTTATCTTCAGAATATCTCTTTCCATTTCATAAATCATGCGAGGATTCTCGAATCGTAACATAATTACCTTTCCGGAATCATTCGATAAAATAGTGTTCAATGTGATCCAGGTATCTTACTTTGTGCTGTACCTCTATTTTTCCGAATAATCAAACACATGACATTGCTATATAGGCGACAACCATCTAGTATACAAAAACTTTTCTTTTTGGATTGACAGTGGCAATGCAGATTAACTTCAAGTTGCTATCTCTGAAAGGTTTTGGATTGTTAATGAGTAAAATCTCTCAGAAACTTTACGAACAATGTCTATATCCTTAAAAGTTCATAGGGGGAGGGGGAATACGTACAAATAATTTACCAGTATTAGAAAGTGGTTCGAAAAATAAGCAACTCAAGAATTAAACCAAACGGTTTTAGACTCTTTGTTGCGGTGGTGCAAGCTTAATATCAAAACTACGAATATGTTTATGGGTGGTCAAGAGGACTAAAAGCATAATAGCTTATATGGAACAAATAAGTTATTCTAACAAATACAAGCCTGAATATTAATTAATTTAAGTTCAAGCACAGTATTTATTCATAGAACTTATTGCTGTAGGTCCCAAAAAACCTTACCACTTACACGTAAATCTGTAAATCTGTACACAAGTTAGAATTGTGGTTAGATTGAGACTTATGACGTCTCAGGCTTATATTTGTCTGGCTATGAATAGCATCACGTCACAAAGTAGCTATGACGTTGATCCATATCGAATCCTATAGCTCCATAATGAAAGTCCGAGATCATTCATTTTCATTTTCAAAATGCTTAAGTCTCAACCCCCTTACTGCTCGAAAGTTCTTTTTTCCGTAACGTGTATTAAAATATACATTTAAATATTACCAGTAATTATAGATGATAAAAAACATGTTACTTTGTATGTTTAGAAATATTTATTCAACTTGAATTTTAAAAATCTCAGTCGCCAGCAATATGGTAGGTACTGAAAACATATAGCTTATGTACTCTGCCCAATCTTACCCACGCATTCAAGTCACCGCTTTGACACTTTTGTGTCATTGGTTCTTGACGCAGTATACCCTGCTGTATCATATGCCTCAACGTGGAAAACCTACAGTTTCTCAATATGTTACGAGGAAAGTTATACTTTTTTTCCATTCTGACAATATTTCACTTAAACTTAACTAAACTTATGAGTGAAAACGTACGAGATTCAAACAACGTTTCTACACACAAGTATAAAGAGAGAATGAAAATAAACAACGTTATAGTTCTTTTTAGAAGTATAATGATAAACCGCAGGTTATTTTTTGTACTTTACAAGTCGGTGCTGTGTCGCGGTTTGTAGTCCAAGTCATGTGTTATCTACCACAGTTGGCATTACAATATTCACGTGTGGGCTGACGAAAATCCCCAATGTTCTTTTTGAAGGAAGACAACAATTGTTTAGAATTAACAACTGTATGCAGTAAAAAAATATACCAACACGGGTAACTGTGGTCGTTAAAACCCTGACTTGTAAACCGGAGGTCTGGATTTGATTCCCACTAGGATCATCCTTCCTGACAGAGGTTTTTGCAAGGTTTTCCTCAGTTCTCATCAATGGTAAATGCAGGGATAGTACTCTATAAACTTACTCCTGGAACACTTCCTTCCTTAAAAATAAATCATATTTCCAATTTATAATATCATTTTATGTATCATCAATATCCAGAAGTGTCTCAGTGGTAAAAATGGGTGTTAAGCACTATTAAAAATAACCTAATTACGGAGCAATGATTCGTTTTATTTTTCCGTGCTGCGAGAGTAATTCTTGGTCAGTGATACCGAAACAAATAAATAGAATAAAATAGAATATTTTGGCCTGCATTCATTCTTCTGATATAAATCCCTTATATTTCTACATAGAGGGGAATTTGGATATCGTATATTCCAGAGATATTGACAACATGGAAATTCTTCGCCAGGTACCGAACTGGGACACTTGTAACATTGGAAAGAGTAGACCAATTCATTCTGCTGCTCTTGAAAACCTGAGTTGTCATCTTGAGCACTTTTTTGTAGAACTATGAACTGTTGTAACTAAAAAATATAAGCGAATTTGACTATATTTTTCTGATTTCTACAGCAATCTCCCACATATTAAGTAAGATGCATGTTGCAACATGATGGTATTGAATAATTTAAAAAATTGTGCAGCAGCCTTAGACAACAACTCTATGGCTTCCAAAGAAAAAAATAATAAACAATTTTGTGATAAATTTAAATTAGTTGCTGATAAGTCAGTATTAAAGGACACTGAAAAAATATTTTGGTGAAATTCGGTCAAAAAAAGAAAATCCTGCTTTTGCAAGTCAACATTCACATGCCCCCCCCTCCCTTACCTTTCTGCTCTACAGTCATTTAAAGATCTCCGTGCGTACTTTTAAATTAAACCTTTTTCAGTATACTTTTATTTTAAACAGTGTTTTTCTCAAAACTTCATTTTGGCACATTCAAAATGTCTCAAGCGTGACAGTTTTTGATTAAATTCAAATAAAATTTCCGAAAATGTGTAGAAGATTCATTGTAACATTCTGCAGGACAAAATGCATGCTAACGCCAATAATAATTAAAAAAAATATTTTCTATGAAAAGTGATTAATTTGAAAGAATAAAATATGTTATAAATTTAAAAAATTGTCACAGTTCACTCATAAAATGTATTTAAAATATCTTTCTATACAACTTTCGTATGCAGTTCAAATGTTCTATTACAAAAATGCCAACCAATTTTCTGAACTCGTGAGCCGCATGGGACATTTTGATTATGAAACATATTTAGATCGTAAAATTTATGAAATAATTTATGGCTCGCAAAGTATTTATCCAATTTGAATGACATTTGGTATACTTATTAACTAAACAACAATGGAATCGCAGTAAAAGTTTCAGAAAAATTCATACGAAAATGTGGATATTTGAAAATTCACTCCAGTTGTCCCTTAAAGCGAAACGGGATAAAATATACCTTAGAATATGCTTTACGAGTGAGGAATTTCCTATTTTCAATAGTTCATCATCATAGCTTTCAATATTTAGCTATAATTTATGTAAAATCTTTAAGCTAATCGTATGGCAGCACGGCACTGAACAACAGTTAATTGATTTATATATTATTTGTAGAGGGAGCAATTCATCTGTAATGACCTCATGCACCTCACTTTTTTAAATTTTATTTTATGAAGAAGTATGCTCATACATGACCGCCTTCTGTCTGTCCTGGTGGTGTACTGGTAACCATTAACCTAAGATCGCGGGTTCTATCCCGACCTGGATCGATGGATTTTTTCGGGGTCAAAATCCGAAGTATGGCTTCCTTCGGAAGGGAAGTAAAGCCGTGTGTCCTGTGACATACATTTACGGCACGAAAAAGAAACTCAAGCCTGAAATAAGAGCAAAATTTGTCGGCCGTTTCACGCCCTGAATTGAATGAGACGCTGATGACCTGAAATGTTAAAGAGCGTCCGTAAATAAACCAAGTCTCATGGCCGCGTTCTTGGCCTAGTGAGAGTGTTTTCGAAAATAATCCAAGAACCTGGGCTCAGAATAAGCTGATTTTCATTACCCCTTAGAAGATGAAACCAGATAGCTTTAAGGCGCCAAGGACTCCGAGCTCCTTTGCTCCATCATTAATACATTTCATTGGTACACCACAATATCACCTTCACCATCGTCTCCCTGGGAGATCAAAAGGATGGGGGGATGCTCATATATAAGATGTAAAAGAAAGAAAAAAAAACAAGTAATTAACGAGAGTTGAACTCGATAGCATTGATCCGCTTTCACATGCACGGACAATTTCAAAGAGACAGGCTATATAACTTCCATGGTAATATTTCTCAGTGGGTACCGGTAATTTTGAAAATGGAACAGGTAGACAATAGATTCTCCATCAGAAATTACTTACCTAAGACCCCTCTACAGGTGGTAGATGTATTTTAGTAACACATTAAGTCATATATTCACGGTATTTTTCCAGCTAAACAAAACAAAATCTAAATCGTGTTTTAAGATTTGAAGGCTGTGGTTTAACGGCTAACGCTGTTACATTAATATCTGAACCTCTTTAGATTAAATCATCGTATGTGATATAATATATATTATAAGACTTGTGCGTTTTGGAAGCCTCTAGCGTTAGCTGTAATAATGATAAATTTAGGTAATGCCTTTGAAAATTTTTGAATAATGAAGCCACGCGAGGAGAAAAACAGATTTCCTGTGTGTCTATGTACCGCATAAAAATGAAAATTAATATCATCGCCAGAAGGATGAACTCCATTTGATATTTTTCATATTCTTATTTTAATTTGATTTTTGGAGCTCAAATAACGAATGTTGTATTCTCGGTAATAGTAAAAGCAGCTGGCAACTCTAATGAAGGGGTGAAACCCTCAGCGAACACTGCCGTCGTATGCATTAGATTTTGTGTTTACTATAAAATACTTAAAATGTTCAGAGTAACTCTCTAATTGCATCAAAGTTAAAATTAACCGCAACTATTTCAACGTTTATATTCCTCTGACATAGTTTGAGTTAGATGATTAGTAATGGAAAGTAATGGAAGAAAGGCAAGAAAATCTGAAGAACATTTTCATATTCTAATATATTCTATAAGTGTTATATGTAAGGAATTTGTGGTTCTAAATTTAAGGTTTATCTAAAGCCATTTCCAGTTAAAAAAAAGGTTTAGGTTCTGCAAAAATAAAAATACCTATTTTTTCTTAAAGAAATTGTTTATTTAAGACAAGAATAAATAAAATATTATAAATATTAAACAAAAAATAAATATAACTACTACTGTGGTATTTAACAAAAAATGAACATTCCTCTATACTTAAACAAATATTTTTTATTAATTAATCTTCCTACTTGCTCACGATTAGTAACGTCATTGACAAATTCGTCTGCACTCGGGATGTGCGCAGGAGAAAGTTTGTACTCCTACATTTCTGACATTCCTTTCTTCCTTAGAAATCGGTTTTTAGCAGGTAATCCCCAAACGTTGCTAAGGTTTGGACTGTGGAGTGTGTGCTTGCCTTGGTAATTAAGTGAACAAAAATTATACACTCGGCCCGGGACCACTACTGCCACCCGAATTTGTTTCCCTAGTGAAATCTGGGCTACACAATAACTGCAGACTCTTTAGATCTGCTATAAAATATATACCCATTCTTTGAGTTAAGCTCATAACCAAGAAGTCACTCGGATTTAAATCTGGTGACCTAGGAGACCAACTGTTCGGAAAATTATTAATTACATGATTACTAAATGTGTTTCATATTAGTGCTCTTTATGATATTGAATGTGAGATGGAGCGCCATCTTGATAAAAACAATGTTATTACCAATACCAAGACTTTGTACTGGAATTATTATTATTATTATTATTGTAACATTGGAAAATATCGCTACCCGTTCACCGTTACTATTTTCCTTTGTACATTTTCCATTTCTTCATAGAAAAAAGTACTATTATAAAATGTGAGTAAAACCACACTAGATAGTAACCTTGACTTCATGTACTCCTTGTTGAAGGACTAGCAAGCCAATGTTATTCTGAATTTCTGCAACATTTGCAAAACGAAAACGACGTGAATATGCTTATTTGTTTCTTTGAGTTC
This sequence comes from Metallyticus violacea, assembly GCA_030762175.1. NCBI lineage: Eukaryota > Metazoa > Arthropoda > Insecta > Mantodea > Metallyticidae > Metallyticus > Metallyticus violacea. The sequence goes on from CM060842.1 coordinate 64,816,875, forward strand.
AGAATGACTTTTCATTTTACACGGATAGAGCTAAATTTGCCACTGTTGAATAACTCTCTCTAAAGTTAATTGTCGGGCATCGAGAAGACTGAATAGAAGGAACTATGTACACAAAAAACGTAACCAATTTCGTAAAGGAATTCCATCAGGTATAGGCATATTAAGGCTATCTCCAAGGACGAACATTAGTAAAACGCCTTGGTAAATATTGCACAGTTTTTCAAGCAGGAGTATTTGAACTGAGCTTATAGAGAACTTGAGAACTAAAAACGAATTCTCATCCTCTCAGAAAGTCATAGTGCTCTAAAAGCACGTTCCTCTGACCAGGTGACATCTAAACGGTACGGGAATGTCAAAATGCCAGTCAGCCCTGTCAATTCGCAACAGGCTGGAACTGCGGTGGATGCTGGGGCATTAGGGCATTTGTGGAAACGAAAAGGCACATCATTTGGCAAAAGGGGCGCTGATATACCCTTTTTTGGTCCCTAGCCCGTTGTTGAAATCTGCTAAGACCGCGGTTAAAACATGGATTGGGGATAAACGTCAAACTTATCCTGGACAAACGGAAGCTAGAACATTTGTCATAGGACCAAATCTCTTCTTAAAACTGGTTTAGTCTTCAATAACCAGGGAAGCCTTTGCAACGGACGCCAATATTGCAACTTATTCAAGGAACAGATTTTGGGAAACAATGAAGGCGTCTCTTTCATAGGTAGGAAAATAAGCCTTATAGGCTCACGTGTAGGAGGTCGTTCAAATTCCATTAAAATCCCCGTAATCTATTTATCTACGAAATGTTTTTACCAAACAAATTCCTTTTTATTTTTTTTATTGATTTATTTAAGGACGCTCTTTAACATCTCAGGTCTTCAGCGTCCCATTCAATTCAGGGCGTGAAACGGCCGAAAATTTTTGCTCAGACGCCTCTCTTTCAGGCTTGAGGTTCTTTTTCGTGCCGTAAATGTACGACACGGGACCCACGGCTTTACTTCTCTTCCGAAGGAAGCCATACTTAGGATTTTTACGCCCGAAAAAATCCATCGGTTCTGGCCGGGTTCGAACCCGCGATCTTGGGTTTAGGAGTGTGGTAGCCAGGACCGACAAACAGATTCCATTCCCCAAACTAAATGTTCGAAATCTTCTCAGGCATATGAATATTGTCATTGCACTTGTAATGGCTCTAAATGAGGCCAATGCGAAGTCGTAAAGGCAAAACCAATCTATAAAATGTTGTCACTATTCTAAAACAGAATTCCTTATACAAGCGCTACAAAAGTTTAAAAAAATGCAAAGGGAGAGAAAAAGAATACAATGCTATGTATATGGAACAGAACTATCAACATGTACAGAAGATAACAATCATTTCAAACTGAGAACTTGTCTTAGAATGACTCTATAGTTTGAAATCTAACAAAGATGTAAGTAAGTCACAGGTTTGAGTGCACAGTGATCACACTGTTTTATTAAGATTCCTTTGTTGAAGTGACTTAGACCTGAATCACTCATCGAAGCAACGTTAGCCAATAGCGAACGACTATTTGGAAGATGCAAGTGAACGCAAGATGGGTGATATAGCACAGACGGCCTCCCGGGAAATTTCAGGCGACGCTGGCTCCTGGGGCCAGTCTAAACGCAGCATGAGATGGGAGGGAAGAATGTTCTTCCTTCCACTGGAGTATCAATTATTCAAAAACCGCGTATAGCAAGAGACGTTATTGCACATGGCGGGTCTGGTGGGAGGACCATTCAGTTTTAGGGTACGAGCACTTCTTTCAAAGTTTGCACATTTTAAACACACTACATGTCACGTGTTTAGGCGCCAGTAAGCAAAAGGTACTGAAGAAACTTCTAGCTATATTTTGTTCAGCAAAGTCGTTTATCCATAAGAAACATAGTTTGACCTTACGCGTTTAAAACAGATGAATGTATGTGGAAGCAAGGGAGTATTTTTTTTTTTTTTTCTTTTTTCGCCAACTGAAATAAATGTATAAAGGTAACAGGAACTTTCACTCGTTACATATTTAAGGTGGTTTTGAAAACACTTTCATATGTAATTTGTTCGTATTCTGATTGAATAATGGAAAGGTTCTGCTAGGGGATTTTCCATAATCTTTACGTCATACTTATAATCAAAATATTAAGAACACTTAAAAAATGTAATAGTTTGCTTACGACCTGTTCCTTATATTCTCGATATAATTCTATATATGGTCTACTTGACTAACACTCCTTTACGTTTGTGCAAAACCAAGTACCTCAAAGTCATTTTCGCTGTTAATCTAGGTCCGCAGCATCGCAATGGGATCTAAAGCTATTTCTTTTTGTGGGTAAGTTCTGAAGTGATCTCACGGTTAACAAAGCAAGAATAATTAAAATATATTTTCCTAAAAGTAACATTAAAATTAACTAAAACTCTCTGCATTACTTGAGATGAAGATAATCAACGACAAAATTAGTTACAGACGTGTATCACTTAAAGGCAAAATCCATTCTTCATCTTGCTATGTGAATGTCTTAATATCACCATAAAATATAGCAAAATAAAGAAGTTCCTTTTTGGTAGCTGAACCTGTGAAGCGCTCTTGGTTTTGCATTGATTTTTGGTTAGTTTTGTTTATTCTAAGTGCCGAAAATGGCGCTGGGTGTAGTAACAATAACTAATCTATTGCTGTATCCATTTATTTTCCCTTCTCTTGTTACCAGATGGTACGAATGTACCTCTGAAACCTCATAAAATTATGAGCTCATTTTTAATCTATGAAATGAAATGTGTCTGCATGAATTTGTTTGAATTTCGAAGGTAGAAGCAGGAAAGTGTATCGGTTATTCTTTCTATTTGAAAACATCCTACAAATCCAGAAGCTCAATTTGTCCATGGAAACAAATCTTTCGCTCGTTTGAACAGCTTTGGCACCAATGAATCCATTTTGAGGGGCCTTTATTGCAATTGGAGGATTTAGCTCTGTCCGATGACTTTTATTTTGTGTATTCTCTTTATGATGATAAGCTAAAGTTTCGCTTCTTATTGAATTCCATGTTTTCTCCTTCTGAAAATGTTTTCTTTGTTTCTTTATATTTTTTACAACTGTGTTGAATGTCTACAGATTTTGACTGCAATGTATTATTTGAAAAGTACGTAAATGTAGGCGATAATCCTACTCAAAATAATTAGTAACAATGATGTGCCAAAAGTATTAAATCCTAGTGCAAATGATTAGAATTATGTTGAAAGAAGGTAATATATGCTTCTTTACAGTACAAACAAGTAATGCTGGGAAGTTACATATAGTTTGAGCATGTCTAGGCATCTTTTTTAATATCTCCTCTTTAAGTGCTCCTGTTTGATTGGAAGATTTGTGGAAGAAAGAATTCAAACCAGTTAATGTTTACATGAAGATCTTACAATCCTTCAAATCTGCCAGAAGATTGGGATAGAATTGAGTTTAATTTATGACTGAAAGAGAGCACAAATATTGTATATGTGTGAAGTCGAAATAATTGTTCGATAACACATAAGAAATTACCACCAACACTCATTAGATTTACTTCTCTATAATATGTTACCTGCTACAATATAAGAAGCTGTTTGCAAAAGCAAAAAGTTGGCTTAAAAATGAAATCTTTAAAGACCAAAGTGATGATAAATAGATCTAATATCCCAGTGAGGTAAAGCTTGAAATATTGGAATATTGCGTATACGGTTGCCAGACACAATACCTAGCAAACAAAACCATTAACGCAATTCAAGTGTGCAAAGGAAAAATGGAGAGGAAGGTGCTAGATGTCTCACTTCCAGTATGCAACATCGACCTGAGGAATGAGACAGGCCTGAAAGATTTGAAGGAGAAAATTCATTCTCTCAAATGAAGATGAAGTGGCCACGTCGCGAGGCTTTAGGAGAGCGGGTGGACGACCACGATGTGGAATTCCTCCCACACCGGAAGTAGCAGAAGATACAGACATGATGTTAATCGTCAGGCTTCTTCAGGACCATAGGATAACAAGAAAGAGGGCCGCATGGAGAGACCTGCATAAGGACTTCTATAAGTTGAGTGTACAGTGCACAGAGAACTAAATTAGGATAGTGTAGAACTGGCTCACCATGGGAATATAATTCTATCTCGTGTAGAAGTCTTTTGCTATTTGATAGACTTTCATTGAATCTTCTTAAATACCAGCACTGTTTTCAAATCTTTAAAAGTAACTGATTAGAAAACAAATTTCCAAATTAATAAGAGAAACGGTCAGCAACATGTAAGAAAACTCTCTGAAAAACCCTTATCAAGGAATAGCTGGACGCATATCTTTGTTCGGTTCTAGCGTGAATTATTAGGTTTCTCTCCTTGTCACTTTGCGCATGGTAAAACATGACCATCTGCCAAGCTGCCTTATACTGCAGAAGTGTATTGTGCGGGCGATGATTTTAAGAAATGCGGCCGTAAATTATTTGGTAATTAGACTAGACTAGACTAAGCAGAATAGAAAAAGCAAGTCTTAGGTAAGAGGCGAACGCTTATGAGCTAAAGTGGTAAATTTTTCTCGTCTTGGTTGGATGCTATCCTATTTTTGATATTGTGACCCTCTGCAAACATGTTACAAATTTGGTGGTAGAATTCAGTTCGATGTACGACGATAACTCTCCCCGTTCGTACTCTGCCTATGTTTTGTCATTTGGCTTCCATTGAAATGTCCCGAGCAGGTCACCAATAACTGAACTGTATTCAAGTCAAACTTTTTGGATTTAATGAACGGAAAATATCTTGACATCCAAAATTACATAAAATACTAACAATATGGAAGATTTAAAGGATTGATAAAATAAAAATAAACATTATCTTATCATAAATAAAACTGCCTAGACGTTTGTCAATTTTCAAGTATATTAGTTGTCTTTATATGCATCAATATTTTAACGTCAGCTTTCACAGATTTCCGGTATAATTATTTATATGTCAAACAAGTATCCCTCCGCAATTCTGAAATAGCGGACCACCTTTGCAATTAAGCTCTGACTGATTTTTTTTTTTTATTTAGTTATTTTTAAATGACTGTCTTTCGGATCTCTGGTCATAAGCTTCCCATTCAACTCGGGGCATGAAACGGTCAGTTTGCTCAGAGCCTCTTCTTTCAAGCTTGACGTTAAGTGCCGTAAATCTACGACAGGGCCCACCGCTTTATTTCCCTTCCGAAGGAAACCATGGTTAGAATGCTTATGCCCGAAGTTTTTATCGGTTTGAACTCGGAATCTATGTCTGCTATGCAAGATCGTTATCATTCGGCCTCACACAGCTTATTTTGTTCCTTCTCAATTCTCCACGCCTTCTTCTTCCTTTTAAAACATACTTACAAAAATTAGTCTTATATCTTATTATTATTCGTATGTGAATCGATAGAAATATCGAATATGAGTCATTATGAATCACACCTATTAATGTTTTAATGACTTTATGTTATAAGACCTAAGGAAAACATTTTATTTTCCATCTGACAAGCATACATTTTGGGTGATGCCTCGCTAAGACCTGAAACTATTGTCTATTAAAAGTTATGTTATAGTTTGCGATTTTATGTGCACATGCCTTCAACGATGCAAAACAAGCTACTCATAATCTATGCTGAAAATGATCTCCTCCCATTCCCACACTCCGATTTTCTGTGAATACAATGGTTCTTCATGTACAGCATGAGAGTTTTCCTTCATGCTTGTGTCTTGGGAGTTTGTGCGTATTCACTCAGATGAAACCATGTTTCATCTCTCAATTGAGTGAGATCTAAAAGTCCATTAAATCTCTTAACTGCAAACAAAACAGAGTACATTTTTCATGGTCATATTTAGTTCTTGAACACATAACACGCCATTAACCCTTGTGTATGTGTGTGCGTGCGTGTTTTTTTTTTTTTTCTTTTTCTTTTTCTTTGACATGTGGAATATGGCAGATTAGCTTTTGGGAAAATCTTTGTTACTATTTGATATTGACATTAACGATCGCTCCTGTTCATCATTATTGCTTTTTCAAACACTTTTGCAGCCTTCTGAATGTTGAGTGAGAGGGTTTTACTTTTTAACCAATTTCTGGGTACAGCACTTTGATGGTATATTCTCTTCCACAAAATCTAGTTCGAAATGCCATCTGGTATACTTTAAATGAATTTTTTGTCAGTATTTGCGATTGAAGAACTCATGCTTTGAGATTTTGTGCGTTGTTAATAACACGACAGTCGAGTCCCATTGCCGAGATGCGCTGACGCGGAACATAGACAAATGAAGGTCGCCGTACCAGTTTATTTCCATAATTCACGGATATTTTCATAATGTTTTGCATCGTTGAAGGCGTATATATACATTTACAAGCAACCATTTAATTGACATAAATGTTTATCAACAATAGTGAAAGTTATAACATTTTATCAAGAGTTGTACGATATAGTTATCCTTTTTTCACCTAACCGTTTATTTTATATATTGATTATATCGTATGAAAAGAAATAAAGATTTCAACAACTATTAGACCAATGACCTACACCTTGTTTTATATCTGCTTACGGTATTTTGTTTATTTGTTTTATTTACGAACGCTCTTTAACATCTCACGTCATCAGCGTCCCATTCAAATCAGGGCGTGAAACGACCGACAAATTTTGCTCAGAGGCCTCTCTTTCAGGCTTGAGGTTCTTTATCGTGCCGTAAATGTACGACACGGGACCTACAGCTTTACTTCTCTTCCGAAGGAAGCCATACTTAGGATTTTTATGCCCGAAAAAATCCATCGATCCTGGTAGGGTCGAGCCCGCGATCTTGGGTTTAGGAGGCAAATATGGTAACCAGTACACCCAAGGCAAGCATGGTTACCACTACACCCAAGGCAAGCATGGTTACCACTACACCACCAGGACCGACACTTACGGTATGATACTATAACGAATACGTAAGGTAATCTCTAAACTTGGATAAAGTAGGTTGTTCACGCAATTTGATAAATTTCAATACAAAAGATTATATTAATGGGTATTCCAGGTAATTAGCTAAAATTTACAAAACAAATACTAAATAATTCCTATCTTTTACTGTAATTCTACATACATAAAAAGTAAAGATATGAGAAAGAAATTAATATAATATCAATAACTTAGACGTGGACAGTTCTAAAAGAATTGTAAGTAATGTGAAAGTCGCTGGAAAAGTGACATTATGTAATCTTTGAGGGTTCCCCAATAAATAATTACTCAACAAAAGAGAATAGAAAAAGCTAATCCGAGGACTTTAATTATAATATTAATTAACAAAAATACATATTTTTACTTTTATCACACCATGAGTGGCGAAAAGGAAATTGAGTTGTTGGTTGACCTCAAAGCGGAGCAATAGTCAAAGCTTTAACTAGAAAGAAAATATCACTAATAAGTACTGTTCTGTAAAATGTGAACAAGCAGTGGTGTGTATAAAGATTATAGTGATTTGACGCTTTTTTCAATAATGGCAATATCTCTTATACAAGCTAATCATCTATTATCTGAAATTAAATCATTATTTAAAATGATTCTCAAAAAGAAACTAAAGAGCTAGAATATACATTTTAAAATTATACGCTGAGCTATGGTTAGTCATATTTTTGTCTAACATTTTATAAAACGAAACAATAAGATGTGTTTATGGTTCATATCGGCTGTTCCTAAATTCAATATCCGAATAATAAAAAATAACAGCATAAAACGTTGTCAAATAACCATGTGTCTAAATTAAGTGAATTTGTGAAGGATAAGATGGAAAAGGTTTATAGCTTTTTATTAAGAATAAAATTATTACCTTTCAATTTTTAATTGCAATTAATTGCTTATCAAAACGCAGTCTCATGCTTCAATAACGCTTTCCAATGACGAGAGACCGTTTTATATGTTCAAAGACTCCAGGCATTATGCTACAGGGTTAGCAACTAATTCAGTTGGGTCCAGTACATTGACAGATCAAGTAAAATCACCGAAATAGATCGAGAATGTGAGATCCGGAGAAGAATCCCAGGTATCGATCAATCCATTGCTTGTCGAATGTATTCAAATGGAACCACAGTGCAAAGGAGAGGTAAAGATAGAGGTGCACCATTATATTGTGCCACCTGAAATATTACTGGGAACGTCCTCGAGCAGCGGCAATAGTAGGAGGAGAAATTATTTCATTAGCACCAACACAATAAAAGTTCAACTGGGACAAGGGTCCATCAAACCGTACATTCTTTTATAATACACTATATCTGTTAAATTTAATACAAGACATTATATTAGACATTCCATAATAAACTATAAAACAAATATATATAAACATAAAAAAGGATAATTTTTTCAACTTTTAAAAATACGTATACAAAAAATAGAAATATGTCACGTTAGGAATGACAAAAGCACACAACTGGATTCAATCAATTTGTCCCTGCCCCCTCCCCTTTTCAAACCTGAGCTGTCTCACATTCATCAGAAATTCACCTAATCTCTCCTCCGCTTACTTACCTGCCAACTGATCTCAGCATGTCTACCTCCTTCTGTTCGATCTCATAAAGGAGCGTGGTAGATATTTCTCCCTTCAGTCTTCCTTACCTTTACATTCAACCATCAACACAGATAAGCAATTTCTCCGCTCATAATCATTAGTGATATTAATCACTCGCTATGCCCCTAGTTTGAGCTTACGAGCCCATGTCCTCTAGAAAGGCAGTATTTCTTGCAGGAACTGCAGGTAAATTCTGCCGTCTAGAGATCATGGCTTGTTTAAGAGATTGAGCATATTAATGATTCTTCTTAATTTCCGTTCATAGATAGCCGTTAGTGTTTCCACATCAAGAGAGACTACCTTGTCATCTAGCCAGTAGTGTTTCTCTTTCTTGTGATTTTTAATTGAGTAATATTTTGTGAAGTCAATCATCTGTCATTCTTTGTACATGTGTACCAATATCTTTCAAATTATTAGTAAAATTAATATACGTAAAGTCTCTGTGATATTTACATTACGCAATGTAAAATGGTCAATCCGCTACTGAACGTAGAAACCTCATCTTCGATTCCTCCATTATCGGACCTTCTTATAAACGAGCATGGAACGGCCATCATCTTGTAAAACTTCATTTGAGTGCATCTTCTTGTTTTACATTTCATTGTATGTCTAAAGGTACCACACATTCTATTAAACTTATTAATTTTGATATTGATGGCTTCATTTGTGCAATGAGACACACTACATCCTAAATCATTAAAATTATCAACCTGTGTTCTAATGTGTTCATTATAACAATTTTGCATCTTAACTGGTGTTTTCAAAATAATATCACTGTCTTTGTTCATGTTGGGTAAGTGTTTCATTTAATTTGCTGACTTCCATTTGCAGTTGGTCTTCGATTTCCTCCAACAAGTCAGCCTGGTGGTCTAGTGGTAACTCGTACACCCAAGTTCGCGGGTTCAATCCCGGGTCGATGGATTATTTCTTATGCCTTCCTTCGGGAGGGAAGTAAAGCCGTGGATCCCATGTCGTAGATTTATGGCACGTAAAAGAACATCAAGCCTGAAAGAATAGGCCTCTGAGCAAAATTTATCGGCCGTTTCATGCCCTGAATTAAATGGGACGCTGATGACCTGAGCTGTTAAAGAGCGTCCGTAAATAAAACAAATACTAATACTACTACTACTCCCCTGATCGTCTACAAATTAAACATATTGATGACTCTGACTAATAATTGTCATGATCAGTTGATAAAAATGTCATAGTTTTATTTCCCAAATTCATCACCATCATCATCATGAATAATAATAATAATAATAATAATAATAATAATAATAATAATAATAATAATAATAATAATAATAATAATAATAATAATAATAATAATAATAATAATAATAATACGTTTTAAGGGTTGACCGCGCACTTTATGTTATTTTCAAAACTGCAGTTAACACAGACACAAATTGTTTTGGTCCCTTCTGTCACTCCTAGATGTTTATCCTCACGGGTAGCCGAGGTCATTAAGGCGCGGACTCGTGAGCGGGAGGTCGGGTTCTAATCCCGTCAGGATCATCCTCCCTGACTGAGGTTTTTTCCAGGTTTGCCTCAGTCCTCATTAATGGCAAATGCCGGGGAGGTACCCTAAACTTAGGCCTGGAACGTTTCCTTCCTTAAAAATAAATCCTTTCCCAATATATCATTTCATCTCGTATCATCAGTGTCACCGCCTGTTTTGCCTCAGTAGTAAAAACGGGCCTTAAACACTAATAAAAAAAAAACACTTCTAGATGTTTGAGTTTTGAAATTAGAAACACCCGGTACTGTATTTCTTGCTTACAGAAAATTAATATTACCTGGCCTCTAAAACAGCTCGGCTTTTTAATAAAATATTGGTCACTATTAATTATTTTTAATTTTTTAACAAAAAGTTTTAGTATTAATCATTAAAGTCATTTACTGAGAACATGTGAGTACGACCAGCACTGTACACAGATGCCAAAATATTGGATTTGGTTCACGAATGAAATACCAAGAGAATCGGGAAAGTGAATTAAACTTGCTCAGAGCGATCAAAGAATAATTAATTTCCGAGGCTTTCAATGGATTTCGAAAATCTTGCACCAGAAGGGTTCCTTTGAAAGAGGGATTCATGGGCACACTGCAAATCCACATATTAACGAGCCGACTACTAAGAGGAAGTTTAAATAAAAAGTTACCTAGCGGTTTGCACGTGCGCATTTTGCTCTGATCCTGGGATTCTGTTTATCGTTAGCTAAGCCCAGCCAGTTTAGCCCGCCTGACCACGAAAGTTTGCTCTGAGTGAAATCAACGGCCTGAGAACCACCTCATTTCCTAATAGAAATGAGCACCAGTGCAGGTATAAAGCAATGAAAAAAGTACTGCACTTTTCTTTGCCGTTTACTCCTTATGCACGTTTTCATCACATTTACAGATCAACCCGGTCACGGAAGTAAAAAAGTCGCCTTGGGGATGCATCCGGAATATAAAATCGCGTTAAAACCGTCTATGAATCTCGCGAACAAACACCTCTCCCGGTGAATTTTCTTTCTTTTCCGTGTAACATTTAAACAGGCTGGAAACCTTGTGCTAGGTGAAGCGTAAGAATGCGCAATTTCCAATTAACATATCCAAAACCACAAATGTGGGAATGCAATTAAGATTAAGTGATATAAGATTACGAGTGGTTTTCTAAAAATTCTCGGCCAGATCAAAAAAAAAAAAAAAAAAGGGTTTAGCGAAATATTTATATATTTATTTTTCAACATTGTTAGCTTGTAAATCAATACATTTAGTCCAACGATTTTCAGACATTTTAACATCCTCAGTAAAACAAGAATTGTCCAACTGTGAAAAATTAGCGTCTGTCTCAGCTTCAACACATCATTTGATATTAATCTTCGTCTACCAGTCATTTCTCCAGGCTGGGAACAAAAAGTAATCGCTAAGAGCCAAACCCGGCGAATATGGCGAGAGGTGGCAGCACTTGAAAGCGAAGGTCGTGATAGTTTCACAGCTACAATCTCACACGTGTGTGAAGACGCATTATCGTGTGAAAGAAAACCTTTTTCGCATGCCTGAATAGCATCCTCCAGCTGTGAAGCGTAATACTCCCCAGTGATTGTTCTGCCTTTCTGGAGGTAGTTCATGAGTACTACACAATGAGAATCTCAGAAAACCGTAGACAATACTTTTCCTGCAGATGGAACCGTTTTTTCTTTCTTTGGTGCACTTTCACCTGTTGCCACCTACTGTTTCTTTGTCTCTGGCGTATGGTGATAAATCCATGTTTCATCTGCTGTTATGAAACACCCTAGAAACTCACTGAAATTGTATTTAAACAAGTCTAAACACTCTTGCAAAATGTTCATTTGAAGGCGTTTTTTGGTCCATTGTTAACAAATGCACCACCCATAGATAATTATGGTTTAAGGGCGCAAAAAGGGCACCCATAGAGCGGAAAAATTTCTCATATCCAAAACTTCGTGTAAAAGGTAGCGGGGCATGGCCTATTGAGATATTTGCAATAACGACGAACTCGCGTCTCTTCAATTAGCTATCATTGAGTAAGGCGTTATGAATTTTTGTCTCAGTTTGTCGGTCGTAACAATTGGGATGCTCATCATCTTGTATGGATGTAAGATCACCTTAAATTTAGCAGCGCACACTTTTTAGCCGTCTTTTAACTCCTTTTGTATTTCTGTTGGTTTTAAATTCTTCTAAATAAGGTACTTTATCACAGTTCGAATTTCAAATTTATCCATTTTGTAGAAAATGTTAACACTAGTTTGTTTATAAGATCGCCACAAATAAGTGACGACATTTACGCGTCTGAAACTTTACAGCGTAACCATCTAACGGATGATACACCTACAACTATCTAGTAATTTGCCATCTTTACCACATCTTTAAGTCATGCGGAGAACTTTTAGAACACTCCTTTAGAAGTTATTTAAATCTACGGAAACATCAAACTTCAGTACTGTGGGCTATGCTTACGCTAATTGATAATAGGATACTATTGGTTTATACATTTTAAATCAATAAACATGATCTATTATACAAATTCTAGTTTCATTTATTTATATATTTGTTTTCAATAGCAAAATTAAATTTGTAAGTACTCTACTTACAAATCCGTTCTGTATATGCTTAAACATTTCATTGACATAATATTAAGATATATTGCTTAATAATTAGTTATTGCAAATGAAAGAAATGTTAATAGTTTTCGAAGAGAACGTTTATTGCACAAGCATAACAATTATTTAAATCGGAACTATAGAGAATGCAGACATCGTTTTGAGGTTATGAATATAAATAGGAAGTCTGTAATTGAAACTTTAGTATCTACAATTTGCTTTATTTCGCAAAGGAGAAGCAATACAATATATCAAATTCTAGTTTCTGGATAAAAGAAAATATTGTACAAATTTTTAAGAATTTAAGCTATAACAATAAAAATACTACTCCTGTATATTCTTATTTTTATGTTTTATTAATTTTCATTGATGGTACTTTTTAATATGTATCAATTTAAAATATGTCTTTATTTTAGTTTTTGGAAATAAGATCCTTCCTTGTTGAAAATATTAAAACATAAGCTATGCTTAGCATATATATTTTATTACAAATTTCTAGATAAAATTACGGACTAACTTCCCCTAAAAACTTCTAGAATTTCTCTTTATTTTGGTAAACCGATCCGCTTACGCATTCACTAAAAGCAGAACCATTCATCTTTTATGACAAATTACTCCGCTGTTTTATTTGCCTTTCAAACTGACCCGTATAACTCCGTCTTTCGTTTCCGTCAGTTTGCTGATGGAAGTTAAAAAAAAGTAAATGCCAGTGCCGTAAAAGTATCCAATTGAATTCCGTATAAACAATTTGTATTTACTTTGTAGCTTATAATACACGTTAGAATACAATAAAATGCTATTAGTATCATTTGTTGCGTAGCAGTACATATTAAACACACATTACCGCCAATACTTAAAATGGAATAAAATTGTAATAGGAACATATTATTCTTATCTTTTAACAGCTGAGATTCCGCTTTCGACATGATCTTTAAGATCCAAGAACAATCGAAAGCTGTAGTGGCGTTTGAAACAAAGGTTTTGACGTAATGGATGTTTGTTAGATATTAGTGAGTTGTTTTTGATAGTGTGAACACAAATGTTTCTCAATAGAGTGATAAATTCTTTAATTAATTACTTTTTACTTCGATTTAAATACAAATTACCCTTGAAACATAAAGAATAAATAATAGCTGTTCCGAAGCCAATACAATTTTATAAAAAGAATGGAAAAATCTAATGCGATTTTAAAAGGTTAAATGAATAATATATCTAAACTCTAGTTCTTAATATAATAATAATAATAATAATAATAATAATAATAACTTTATTTTGCCTGGAAGATTTAATGTCTTCTCTTATACTCAAGTAAGTTGAAACAAGGAATGCATAAAATAAATGAATGATTATATACATAGGTAATAGACAATCTAATACATATTTAAATTGAAGAGAGAGATAATAAACACAACACTAAGCAGCATTAGATGATAGGATATAAAGCGAATAAAAACAAAAGTAATACAAGTATTATGTAATAATAATCTAACTATACATAATAAGGACAAAACAAATGTAAAATAAACCAGAAACATATGAAATAGTACATGAAATGACAAACATACTGACAGAATGTGCATTCTTTAATATTCTTAAGCATGGATATGGAATAACAATTAACATGAGGCGCCTATTTATATATTCAATAAATATATAAATACGTTAGATTCAACGATAGCTAAAGAGTCGACTACACCTGACTTCTTGTGACAAATTTCAATTAGATCGAGGTGGCTACTGAGAAAAAGTTGAATACAGAAATGTCTGTTGATAGAAATAGGTTATGTTGCGATCGTGTGCCACAATGCTGGCAAGTCAGAAGCACAAGATACTTAAGTGTGAAGTTGTAGAGAGAATTGAGTTAACACCTATTCTTTAAACGAAGCCAAGAAAGTTGTTGAAGAGTATTCAGAAACAAGATCATAGCGGCGGATATTAAAAACAAAGCTAGAACTTATCTCCAGAGTCTGTATTACAATTGTATAAAGCTTAACAGGAAGAAATGTTTCAGTCTTTATAAAGAGTGCTGACCTAAGAAGACGTTTAAACAAGTTTGTCTGATTGACAATTCCAGTTAATAATTGGAGTCAAAGCGGACACCAATATTATTTAATGTGGAGTGGTTTTATTGTTGACAGGCGCTGATTGGAGCGCAATCTGATGGAAGATAGCAGTCATTATTTGCCGTACAAAATAACTTGCCCTTTTAATCCGAGTTTTCTTGCCCGACGTTATTAAAAAAAACAGTTTTATGAGTTCTTTTCAATTTATTGAGCGTATATGTTGTTTAATCAGTATATCTTCTGAATAAATGTTATGATATATCATGCATAGGTTTGTGCGTCGTGACGTCAAAGACTGTCAGCATGCAAACTTCTGAAACTGTCATTAAGGCAGAAAGCAATTTTAAAGCTGTCCCTGCCTGTCCGTTCCATGTGTTTAGAGAGGAAGTAAACATTGACTGTAAGGGAAAACAAGCACGACTCACAAGCTACCGAAACTAACATTGATCATACACCTATAAATTGAATGAGCCACCCTCTAAAAATGAATGCATATATTACTCGTGATAGTTCGTTACGATAGTGAACACCGGGGCCTGTTTTGCGAAAACAACTATTCCATTGTTTACTAGTTACTACCCGTAATTCAACCAGTTCTAATAAACTTGCTTCACGAACATTTATTGCACAATGGTAGAATCGTAACATTTTGTCATTAGTAACTTGTCAAAATTACTAGTGTAGCGACTGTGTCCGAGGGTCGAGAAAGTCCTTTCGGGGATATTTAGTACTGAACAGTTTGTTGATGCGATTTTGTTTACGTGGCATGTATTTTAAATGGTACACTTACGCAAGAAATAGCATTGTGTCTACCACATCGAAAAGAATCCCCAGTATTCAAAACAAAGTAACAGCGCTGTATTTAATTAACGAGCATAAAGAAGTATTATTTGGGACAATTTTCTGACAAAATTACAAAGAAAGACGAAGCCGAAATGTAGAAAATAATAACGCAAACTGTGAACGCGTTGGGGTTAATTACATAGGAGAAAGATTATGCATAAGTAAGGGACACATTTTGACCAAACTTTAAGAAAGATACAATGGTAAGTGTTTTTATTTATCTATTTTTTGTTTACATTCATATTATTATCTACAAATAATAAGTAACAAGTAAGTAGCTCATTGATTGATTTATGGACGCTCTCAGGTCATCAGCCTCGCATTCAATTCAGGGCGTTAAACGGCCGACAAATTTTGCTTAGAGACCTCTTCTTTCAGGCTTGAGGTTCTTTTTCGTGCCGTAAATGTACGACACGGGACCCACGGCTTTACTTCCCTTCCGAAGGAAGCCATACTTAGGATTTTTACGCCCGAAAAAATCCAACGGTCCTGGCTGGGTTCGAACCCGCGATCTTGGGTTTAGGAGGAAAGTATGGTAACCACTACACCACCAGGACCGACGTAAGTAGCTCGGTTTTTTTTTTTCAGATGAAAATAGACAATTCAAGAAGTACCGGAATGGGAGTTGGATTTGAGACCATATATTGCATAAATAATCCTTTGAGCTTCATAATTACAACGCGTTCTTAATTGATAGAATTAATTCCTAATCTAAAATGTATGTACTAGTATATAATTGCACCATTTGAGATTGACGAGTAGAATTCCACTCATTAACAATACGCAACATTACAAGACAAAAAGTTTAGTGAAACAAAACACTTTTAAAACAAAATCGCACGCTGATAATTTTAGTCTGCCACACTAATAAATAGTAGTTTACACTCACAAGTTCTAGAATGGATACTAGTTTTTAGATCAGGAGCTTCGGAAACTGGCATTGCAGTGTAATTTGTAGAAAATATCCATATGGTTATACATCAGCCTCAGTTTAGAACGCAATAAGGCGAGAATATCTATTTTCTAGTAAAAGGATGCAGGGTATTGTTTGCGTGCACTGTAAAGGAATCTGCAAAAGGAAGTGAATCCGGTAATCTACGTTTCATTCCAGTTTGGAAAAACAAATGTATTAATCATCAAAGCTCGGAATAGGATCGGCGTTATTGGTAACTAAGACACGTTCCCACATTTCTACATAGCCAGAGACCTCACTTCTCGAACACAAACGTTTCAAATAGTCACGTAGTTCTTAACAGTCCTTGGTTCAGTTATCATATTGCGAAATAAAAGACAGGGGCTGCATATCCAGTAGGCGAGTTAATTATGTTGCGAAGACGATACATTCCAAGAAGAATGCAATTACCAGAGTTTGCAAGGAAGATAAGTTAGCTAAAGAAAAGAGGTATAAAATTACCATACCAAAATTAAATTTCAAGACGACTCCAAAACAAATAGAAGCGGATGATGTGGGCAGGCACTTCCATAATTACGAAGACATCCCTGGCATTGATAAGAGGTTTTTTGTGATCTCAGGGGCAAGGAGCGGAAATGTATAGTTCTATATAACTTATAGAACATAAAAATAAATTCCAACATTAGAAAAAGTACAAAATTACAAATCCTTTTGTAAGAGTGAAATCAACCTCAAAGGCTGGAGGGATATATTGAGAAAAATTATCTGCACTAAAGAAATCTAAATCTAAAAAGAGTGAAATGGTGTCCTGGCAAAATGAGCAGCTTATTCATGAAAGAAACGAGAGGCAGGTAGGTACGTGTTAGATTTATTGAAATTGTTTAAATGTGTGTATTGCATTTAATTGCCCTGTTCCGAATGACAAGCTTTTAGGTCGTGCTCCAGTTTATACGTAAGGCGGACTGTACACTTTAAATCGGTTTCTAGTATTTACGCGCGCTATAGCAGCGCCATCACTCAGTTCTATTCCGAGTTTTCCTAACCAATAACTTCATACATTTGCTTTTTTACTCCAGAATTATCTAAAATAGAAATAGGACTATAAATATGTATTTCAAATAATTCAATAGCTATTATTATATATCTTACTTTATAGAATCAGCGAAAGTTGAGACAGAGCAAGCAAATCAGCGAATACGTGATGTTCTAGACTAAAAATTCAGGACTTTCTTGGTGATGTTGTATTACGGTAAAAATCAAATTTCTTGCAAACTAAATAAAGCCGTAGAGGATTCTGCCTCCTTCATTCTTTTCATTTAAAATCGTTAGAGTATGCTACGTATGGCTACTCTGTAACCAGAACTCGACCCTCTCCCCTTGAAAGTATACTGGAAGGATGTGGCCAGAGTGATATAACTTCACAAAATGGAAATATCAAGCAATTTATTAAACAAAAAAAAAGTGTGAATATCTAATATATTACTCAGCAATATAGCATTTAAACAGTAACAACTCGTTGAAATGTTGTCAATTGAATAAATAATTCAACGAATTATTTGGACGCAAGCATTTAATAAAATCTCTCTCTCAGAGACTGAATAAAATCGTTTAACACTGCCCAAAATTTATCATTAGTTTTAACACATTGTCTTTTAAAATCCCAGCACCCTTGTCTTGTAATAATTGCAACAGGAAATTCTATGCTAGTATAAAAAAATGCTGTAACAAAATATTTTAAGTCATATTTTACCTGGGTTTCAGAGTTAACAGTAAGGAAAAGGCTCTGGAACAAACAATTTAAAGGTAAAGGCCAAAATGAAATGTTCCCCATGACGTTCCTGAAACGACTCAACTTTCTGTGGAAGGAAGCAAGAACATGACTTCCAGATCATATGATTGGCTTGACAGCAAACTACTCGGCAATATACACACGTATTACTAGAAAAGACAGGAAAAGTTGCTGATATAGTTAAAGAGCGCATTAAAACCTAATGACGTGGTTGTTGGATCGAAATAATTCGCTGCAGTTTTGCAAAATATTTTACCATCTTAGTTGATTTCGCAATATAAATCATATCCCCAGCGGTTATACAATTTTAGGCCCGTATGCTTTTTCTAGTACATTGAGATCTTTATTTTAAAAATAGATCAGGAAACATCAGCTTAATTTTTTGTACAAATATTTCAGACCTATTATAACAGTTTAATGGCGCCAGTGTTCTGGACGTATTTTGCAAGCAGCGTTGCCGCTTGATCTGGCTGACTTTGTCTTCCCTTGCATTAAACAAGAGAAGTAAAACTAAGTCGGAGTCGTGTTGGGGTTCACATAAGGATGAGCACGGAGATAGTGTGGTCACCCCCCACACTTCTCCACTGAGAGTAGAGTGTTAGAATCTCCCACACCGCCGCACCCACCGTAGTGTTTGTTGCATTCTCTATACGTCCCTTGTGATACAGTGGTTCACCGCCTTCTGCCGCCGTGACTCTAAAACATTTTAATCCACACACGCGCGCGCGAGCGAGCAAGCGAGGGAGGGAGGGAGGTAGGAAGGGAGAGCGTTGAAGTGACTCAGGCCTTATCTAAAGGCGCTGTCCACCTGCGAGTAAGTTGTTGAATACATACGTCATTGGAGAAATTGAAACCCTTCCTTATTTCGCGAAAAAAAAAAAATATCGTAAAGTTGAGGGAGCTTCCATTTCTGTAAAGATTCTTAGATGATCACAGCCTCTAGCCGAAATTCTTGCAATCCTTCCACCATTTTATTGTGCTTCCCCTTGGATTCTAGTCCTAAATGTAAGTTCCTCACGAGCTTTCTTCTTCTTATCCAAAGATTTGTAAGTCGAAAAGATAAAGTTTAAAAAACAAAACAAAAAAAAAACATCTTTCCATGTAAATTGAGCTTAATAACAAAATAACATCGAAAATATAAATAAAGGGAATAATAAAAAGAGAAAGCTAAGTACAAGCTTAACATATGGCAACCATGTAACATCAAGTCAAGGACAGTTGAGAATTATGCTGTAATAGAAATATAAAATAATCTGTATTGTTTAATTCCTTTCGTTTAAAGTTTTAAATGGGACTTTCTTAAGTTGTGTCATAAAACGGAAACCTTAATTGTACTATTACAATGTAAATTTTATAGTGTAAGTAGTAAAACGTTAAAATACCATAATACGAATAAAGGTTATATATATCTGTATAAGCTATTCAGTCCAAAAGTTTCATTTTGTGCCGTTTTTGCGCGCATCCTTTATCAACTTCAAGCTATGTTTCATTCCCTTACCCCTTCATACCTTGCTTCATAAGCTATTATGTACCCATAGCCTGATTTGTGGGAATGTTCGTCTATTGGCTGAAGCACATTACTTAGTAACTGAATTTACGGTGGATATCTATGCCGCAGAGCTAGCTCCTAAGACACCTCCCTTCTTTTCTACGATTTAGACAAAGCCAAAGAGCTCGAGAGGTTGGAAATCGTTCGGCTTTTTAATTAGAAATTTACATGTAGCTTCTTCACATCCCGGTGATCAAGGAAACTTTGAATGAACAAAAGTTAATTTAACTGGAAGGTTTCTTTTAATAATAAAAGTGTTTCAAATGGTAAATATTGTAATCATTTGCCAGGTTGTTTTAGGTGCCTTTTTAATGTATCTACTATTAATGAGTTTGAACTGTTAGGAAAATTTAAAAATGCTATTATTCCTGGCAAAGTTTTTAAATCTTTTTTCTATTGAAATGAAAAGCTTTCCATATGTTTGGTTTCTTATTATTCCTTCTCCTAAGGGTTTATATAGTTAATTTATACGTTTTTTACGTTAATTATGTGAATCTTTCTTTTAAATTTTATTTTTTGAAAATATTACTCTGATTGTGAGTTTATCGTGTTTTTAGTGGTTGTGCGGTTTTTTTTATGCTTAAATGCTACAATGCTGCATTAAATATTTTATTTATTTCCATTTAAAATCATTTTAGTTATGCAATGTACATAACTTTATGTTCCTTAGCAAATTATATTTAAATAATTATGCCAAATTTTGTGAGTTGCCATTGTTCTCCCGTATTTTTGAATCACCTTTCCAGATACACGTTTTGATTTTCCTCCGGCATATTCCAAAGAAAATGGTTACAGACATCAATGGGAAGATATTGATATACTGTGTCTTATAATGTAGCCAACATTTCATCAAAAGTATCTTCAATACTCTCAATGTTTATCACAAGTATTTAACATAACTGAATACTTTCAAATTGGAAAACAACAGTCAAACTTAATGAAAATGTGTATTTAGGAGCACGAACTTGTCTTAAGGTGTGATTATGTAACGTTTTATGACATTTCCTGCAGAAATTTCCCTCTAAGAAAATGCCGGATATCCATTGAGGTACAAGTAAATCTTGTGTGTGGTTTTTTTCCCCTCCCCTTTCGGAAGCTGTGCGTCCCCGCTGGCGACAGAAAACCAGACAGCGTTTGGAAAGAGACAGGAAAACAGCTCATAGCCTTAGATAGCTTCTCTTTATGCAAAGTTTTTATGTTTAAAAACGACGTTGATAGCTTCAGAAACATAACCCTTGGTTTTCTAATTTATAGAAAATGAAAGCATCATAGAAAAATTCTCTGGCTTCCTGAGGGGACATTGCAACGGCTGTGGGCCTTGAATGTTGGGTAATATTCCTTACTCTTGTCGTCCAGTCTCTGGGGAGTTTCTGGCATAAATTTCAAATCACGTACGTATGCGAAATTAGCCTGAAGGACAGGAATGACTTTTAACATTCCCTGTATTAGAGTGGGCTCGCTTTAAAAAAGGAACGAGGAAAAGCACATAGACTAAAGATTCCCTGCACAGTGTTAGATAATGATGTTAAATATTCGAAATAAAGCGGAATACAGTTTAAATGTTTGATTGTTTTTTAATGTATCCTATTAATATAATGAGGGCATTGTAAAAGACTAGTATAAGGATATTATTCTATGACAAGTCTATCTTGCAATTATATTCTTAAACATTTATATAATCAGTATATGACATAGTACAGGATATTTATTTTATTCTATAATTTATTCTCTTTAATAGATTTAATGCATTGTCTTGCTATTATTGATCAAAATATAATGTGTTTATTTTAGTACGTTAATAAGCAAATTTAAAACAATAAAATTAAAATAAGATTAACACAAATACCAGTAACTGTAAATAAAAATACAGGTAGTAGTAAACAACTTCAGAAAAAATCTAAGAAATAAAATTCTTAACTCAGTTTGTAGATTATGAAATTTCCTGTTTTCTACAAAATTGTACTTCCCTATTAAAGTAACTTGTAAATGAGTTACTAATACAATTACAAGTATAAATATATCTTACCGATAAGTGACTTATCTTACCCAACTTTCTCTCCAATTTTGAACCTTAATGGAAACTTGGAAGTGAACTCATCAGGTACAAAATATAAAGTCAAGAAAAGGGATTGTTTTTCATTACTTAAGTATAGAACAAACCAGAAAAAGTATAAAATAAATTAATAACAAATTATAAGGGTAAACTACGTATGTTATGTGCGCTTCTCCCAACAGGACTTTCTGAAGACCTATTGGGTGGCCAACGACGTTAAATCGCAGACTCGTGAACGTGAGATCTGAGGTTCGAGAGCTTGTAATAACTCAACGGTAAAAACGGGGGATAAACACTACAAAAATATGCCTTTCTAGGAGCTTTTCACTCACTCTGGGCTCCTGATTATTCTTATAACTTTAAAATTAATTATTAAAAAAAATAGGCAATAGGAATCGAACCACAGATTCCTTGTTTTCACTTTTGTGTCACGCTTTTTAATAGCGGAGCTAATCTGCTAGGTGATGTTACTTATAGAGTGTCTTGCCCGTATCCTTCACAGCACTATAAAGCTGAGTACTTCACTGCAGGTTTATTTTAACTTGTTTTACAGTTGTTACTTTGCATTTCAGCCAAACTGCTGAAATACGATTAGATGTTGAAACTACTTACTACTGTTGCTCAAAGAGGGAAGGCTTCGCTCAGGAAAGAGAATTTAATTTGCACAAAACTAAGTTGCTTATTGCTCTTATATTACACATAAACAGAAACTTGAGATCTCTATAAAATAACCAAGAAAACAGCGCTTTCCGCCGACTCCACTGTGCTATGCCGTTCTTTGGCAGTTGACAAAAACTGTGTAATTGAGAATATACCTGCTAATTGCACTTACTTGATCGCTTTCGCTTTCGTCCAGTAGAAATTTCGTAGGGATTCTGACAGATTCCATCCGAATGAAGCATTTTCACAAAAACAAATAATACTGTATTAAGTTGAGGTATTTTCCATGGTCAATTCTAATCAAACCGATAAATTGATTGTGACAATTCGCATATTGCAAGACAGGCAGGAATGGGGTCTCCTGATTGCATCCCTTTCGATTCGCATGTAGTTTGCTTTTAGATTCAAATTCAAAGTGTGTTCATTATGAGTCGCCGGAAGAATTTGATGCTCTAGGTGCAAACAAACCGTTTGTCTGCATCATTTTCTCGACGATGACTGTAACAGTAGATTATTTTTTGTATTGTAACAATTATATCGCCCAAGCTTCAATTTGATTACTATAACTGAACACTCATGTTGTTAGGGACGGAGAAGGATATTCGGGCGCCATAGCCTTAATCAAGGGCTGACCGTTTATGCCTATGTCCCCAGGGGTCAGATAAGGAAATTCCAAACGGTCAGGATCCTTGGGCGATCTCCCTAATATTGTTGCTGGATAGAGCACCCCGACGTCAATGAGGGACCCCCCTCCAAAAAGTTTGAGCCCCTCATAAGGTCCGCTTCCTTACCGTATTCCGGGGCAGAAAGCCTTGCAAAGTGCAAGCTACCGTCACACCGCACCAGCCCAACTCGCTGTCGCACTTTCGATTCCTAACGAAACAAGAAAAAAATCGTAGAAATGAAATGTCCTTCCCAGCATTGACCTAAGCGACCAAGGGAAACAAATTTGGACCGGAATTTCGCGAATGTGGTGCCCCTCTGAGTGAACATGCTCTAATCCTATTATTATACTTTTTAATTTAATTTTGTAAGATCTGAACTTACTCATTGGCTGTATGTTAGTCGTTATTATTCAGTTAGTTTATTCAAATGTTGAATCTGTGAGTGCAAAACTTACCTCTTCAGTGAGTTCCTTGTCTTTTCATACTCTCCACAGAAGTAATCGTTATCGAATGCAACACGTAAATGTTAGAATGATTTTTAAATTATAGAGATCAGCTGAGAACAATTAAAATTCGTTTTTAATCATTCTTCAAATTAAGATGCAGTTAAAAACAAATTTACTTAAGTAGAAATTTACAAAAGTACGCATTTTCTCTTCACGTATCGAACCTGAAATAATGATATGTCGTTTAATTTTTTGACTTCTCCCGCCACTGACTGATGATACATCAATATTTTCATTAATATTTCGACTGTTGTCACATATACGTACCTGCTTGGTATGCCAAACCAGACTGCTGTTTTGTACTGCAACACGAGCATCTACTGCTAGTACATTGCAAAATAACCAACACAGTGTTTACCAACAGAGACTCAGAAAGTGAAACACGTTGGAGTGCCTTGAAAAATGATAGCCATGTTCCCCTTGTGGTAATCCTCTCCACCACTTTGGGGATTCTTCCGTTTAAAACGCACGGGCTCAATATTTCTACCCTAGGGAGGAAATCCAGAGTCATCAGCGCGTTTCTGAAGTATGCATGACAGCCTTTCGGATCATACGCCGGGGTTTTATCGGATCGCCCTTCCCTCAACATGTGGCAAACGGGGCTTCAGTGCTCTCACAGGGACTTTCATGCGCAAAACAAACCAAATTAACGAGAAGCATGAAACTTTTTAAAGACCTGGGGTCCCACTGTTTCAAAGACTGCTGAGTCCAATGGAAATGTAACGATTTTCAAGTTATTTCTGTAAAGAGGAAATATGCTTACTCCTGTCCTTTCCACTGTTAGCATAATGAGCAAATGTTGCTAACATAGGTGTCTTTATTATACATGCCTTTCATTTCGAAACTTCTCAGTATAAATAACTATCTACTGAACATAATTAAATTTAAACAGAAATCATGCCAATTTACATATTGAGCGCAAGTTTAAATATAATGTTCATTACATTTTATATTTTTCCCCCGTTTTAATATTTCAAATGGTGCCCCTAACTTTTGGTGCTTAGATTTTAAAGAGGATGCAATGATTATCACATTTTTTTTAACTGTGGCATGACACCCTGGGCTGCTGTTATACTTGAAATTGGGCAAAATAAAACTATAGCTACTGAGAATTTAATGTTACAGTTGTGTTTTGATAATCAATTGTTTAAAAATTGTGTATATCCTATGCGAAAGAACTGAATTAAGTGCATTAGTTATGAGTTTCGAAATAGGCATAATAATAATAATAATAATAATAATAATAATAATAATAATAATAATAATAATAATAATAATAACTAATTTTATCCAATAATTTTCTTTTCATCCTAAAATTATCTGATTTATATTTATTCTGTCCAAATTCAACAAACAATCAAATAACAGCCTACCATTTTTAAAAAATGTTCATTTAATTTTAACTTTAACCACCCCCACTTTGAAATTTTTATTGTACCCCTATTTTTGATAACTACATTTTAAAGAAAATGCAATTGTTATTTCATCTTTTTTTATCTATCGTTTCCTGCCAATCTGGACTGTTATTTGTATTATTTATATTTTAACAGATTAAAATATAAGACATTTGTAGATAACTCCTGACTAATCGCTTACACCTGTTTTTCTTATAAAAGATTTTATTATAAAAAGAACTATTAGATTAAATGCTCACTAAGGTTTGTAATATCATTCTGCCCAAAATAAAATAACAGCATCAGTTCAGGTTGCCACGCAATAATAAAAAAACAAAACATGTAGTAATTGCTTCCTATTTCAAATTTAAACATGAAAATGTAGGAGTGTCATTTAAAAGTTTAAAAGTTACGATTACTGGGAGTGAAAGGGTAACCTAAGATTCAACCAATATTGCTTTTAAACTTGCTGTTCATTATATAAATGAATTTATTTTGTTTAAATTAAATTTCTATTAAATAAATAGTTATTCACACTGGCAAATTTTGAATGAAATACTAAGATTTTAATAAAAATGTTTAGTTATTAATTATATTATTTTAAATATGGTTGATATTTTTATATAACTTTTGCAAGGGAATGGAGGAGTCAGTTGATCAAAGGTAAATGGGCTCGTATAAGATCTGAGATAGCAGTAAGGAACAGTTTTGGAGACGAATCTCAATTAAGGAATTTAGGGAAATATTTGTATAGAGTTAAAAATAAATGGGTTTGGATGATTGATAAGTAAATTATCTTTGGTTTTAGCAATTTAGATGTATGGCATGGAGTTATTTGAATTGGGTACTAAGCAGGGGTATAGTATTGTATTTTGGATTTGTATTTTAAGGTGTTTAAGTATAGCATTATAGTAGATATTTGAAAAATAAAGGAATTAGTAATTTGTAGGGACTGTAGCTATATGATAAAATAGTTGTATAGGTAGAGTAATGAAATATTTTATTTTAGTCACCTGGATCCAGTCGAAGCCTGGTCCCCTAGAATTCCAGTGGAGTACTACTGTTGAACCGGGGACTGGGGTCTGATGCAATAAGATGGAAATTTTGTACTTTGTTTAATTATTTAGGATTTAGATAAAGGATTGGTATAAAATCATCATTGTATTAAAAGTATTGTAATTGTGATGGAATACACCTAAAATGGCTTGAACCAACCCCTTTGTAGTTTGTATTTTTTCTTAGCATTTCACTAAATTTCATTTCATAAATTTCATTTGATATAACGTTTGCCTTACTTGTGCACGTCGTATTATTCTTAAAAGTAAAATAAAAATTTAGTTTTTTATCCTTTTTTTTAAACAAATATGCATGCATGTAACCTAATATTCTAAGTTCATATCTTAAATATAATTGTTTCCCATTATTACCATCCAGTTAAAGATTTAGGCCGAAGACTTACTCCGAGTCCTGACGAATAGGATCGAATTTTAGTTATACTTATGTAGCTCCTGCAGATGTCAGAAAAATAGGTATTAGCAAATCGCTTCAAGTACCATCTAGTGTGATTTTTTTAATTAGTGTTTAACGCCCGTTTTTTACTGCTGAGGCACTACAGGCGGATCTAGTGTGATGCTAAGGTATTACTTGTACGTGAATTAGCCGGTAACTTTGTCAAGCATGGAGTTCATCAATATGCTGTAAATCTTCAACACGGGACTTACGATTTTAAGTTCCTCCAGGAGAACTTGCACTCAAGGTTTTCACGTCCCGAAAAACCTATCTATCTCGGCCGGATTTGAAACCGCAAACCTGAGGTACACAGAAGAACGCGTTACCCCTAGCACACCGAGGCCGACTATAGAGTTTAATTTGATAGACAATGATTCAAGAAAACTCGTCGTCATAATCTGCATCTAACAACAATTAAGACATTTCTGCCTGTCCCGATTTCTAAAACTGTTCATGCCATTTCTTCATAGGTCTTGTTAAGACTTCTCTCACACCATATTTGATAATCTATAATCATTCATTCTTCCGGCATGTGTGACACTTTTTATATTAATTTCACTTAATATTATAGTCATTCATAAAGTATATCCAATCACTCTGCGTTAGAATTTAATTTCTGATAATTCTATTCTATGTGTCTATATGATCTTTTGTAAAAACCCAAAATTCAGTCTTGTACATAAGAAGTTGTACATACAGTTTAAACAGCACGATTTCCCTTCTAATGTTCCTCTTTACAATATAGCTGTTCTAAATTTATTAAACTGCATTTTTTCAAAAACATGTTATAATATAAACTAAGCATTTAAGAACGCTATTCAATGATTTGACAAATTATTGTACTCAGACAGTCAGTCCTATAAATGATACATTTTCATGTTGCAGTCTTTGGCAGTTGTAATTAATTAACCTTATATGCTCTCTCCCATTTTTTTTTCCATTTTAATGTCTCATAGTTATTTGGGTTTTAGAGGGATTCAACAATTAATTTATAACAATTTTATTTTCAATAAATAAAAATAATCTTAAGTTTTTTTCTATATTGGGTTGAAAACCCCCTTTTTTGTTTGGTTTTTTTAATTTTTATTTTTACTTTACCCACATGCAGCCTATTCTTCTTTGCAGAATGTCATACCTATTTCACGCTTGGTTTTCTACCTTCTTCTACCATCTGGCCAGATAGTCGGTAGCTGGTTTTCCTGCATTCTTTGAATGTATAAATATCACTTTTTACGTTGTGTACATCCTGTTTATATAAAGTTTCTGCCAAATGTTTTAGTGACATTTCCTACAAATTAATTTATTTAGCCTCTGATGGCAAATTCCATATCCACAAATTATTATAAGTATTGCTAAATGTTGTTCAACTTTAATAGGATTTTTTTTTTTTTTTTTGACTTTTAAGTGTGCATCTGAACTATCCCACACAGAAAAAAAGTATTTCATTTTATACAATGATTTAACTCTAGTATATGTGAAATTGCTTTATAAGTAATTGAAAAATGTCTATTCTATAATATTATCTTTCATTATCATTTTACATCTTGTTCAAAAGCTCATTCTATTTAATGTGGTGTCAGAACCTTTGAGACAGATTTTAAATGAGAAATGCATCCGATCCAGCAAGTGGAGAGTAAACTTTAGAGCACTAGGAAAAACAGCAAAGTATTACTTGTTACATTTCCATTTATACACATGTGTTTGTATTTTCATTCCTTTAATTTTTCATATTCAATGTTGATTTTTTCTATCTTGAAATTTTAATAAATAATCAAAATTTTCCTTTAAAATTTGGGTAATAACCATGTGTGTATAATATATGAAACTCTCTTTTTAATATCTTTTTAACAAGGATATGCTTTTAATTGAGTGTTTAAAAATATTATATTTTAGTAAGGTTTGCACAGCAACATTTTTAGAAAAAATTACTTTTTTCTAAAACAAAGCTCAGAGACTTGATAAAGAGAATAAAATAAAAATTTAGGAGCACTGAACACTTAAATAGGAAATTATTTCCATAGTTATAAAATCTAATAATAATAAACATTTCATTTTGAGAAATTATAGGATTATAAAAACGCATAAAACTGGAGTTAAATTAAACATAGAGAGAAGAAGTAGAAAAATATCAATGCTATTCATTTTGGTCAAACCATTTTATAGATTAATAGAAGTTTCAAGAAACTGAAATAGAGCCTTTTTTGTGGTAGCATAGTTATATTATATGTAAGAGAAGTTTCGTGTACATTGGAGTATTGTATATCATTATATATTTTTGACTGTTTGTGATATAAAATTGAGTTGCTGCATGGGAGAAAACAATTTTAATTTAAATAAAATTGTCTGCGCCGGATTTTCGATTTTTCACTTAGGGGCCAATATTTTGCCGCCCTTTAGTTTTATATATAAAAGTTCATATGGTCACTGATCCGTAAATATCCATCTTTTCACATGATATTACAATATATGTTGACATCAATTTTATCTTATATATTTTAAATTTATTTATTTTATAATATCATCATATGTTTTTAAATTGTGCAAATTTGAAGTAGTATAGATAATGCTTTCTGCAATATTTAAAGAAACAATTAGATTTTGTTAATTTACTTTGAAATTGATAAAATTGTCGTTAACAGGTAGGCCAAATGGAAATAAAAGCATTTTTAGTGTAGAAATGAGAAAATGTAATTGGATTATTGGATTGGATTGTTTAAAGCTGATCATTATAACTGTTGGAAATTAAATTCTGATATCTAAGTTCTGCTACTTTTTATTTATTTATTCTTTTTAAAGTCAGAAATGCACAATTACCCTTCTCTTGCCTTTTGTTCTCTTTTGAGTCCTTATGTATTTCAGTATAAATAAATATTTTGAACTTAAATTATTAATGCTAAGAAAATACAATATAAGAATTTATAAGAGGAACAAAAAATTACAAACTTATTTTGTGTAACTTTTGTAGTGGGTTCTTCTGTTGCCTGTTTATGTTCTGATACTAAATCCCTCTTAAATTATGTAGAAAATCCATTAAAGAATAAATCATTATAGCTGTCACTGTAGCTTCTCTACTTTATAATTTTTCGCTAAAAAAAAAAAAAAAACAAGCAGCAATGTTCTGATTTCGTATTGCTGAATAAGTCATGGAACAAGACCCATGTGTTTCTTCAAAACACTTGACACAACACCTCAGTTCTTGTTGGCATTTGCTTGTCATCAGCTCGCAACAATGAGTCAGCTATAATTAAATAAACATCCTGTACTTACAGGTTAATATAATTGCTTTGTAATCAATTATTTGTTGTCCTTAGGCTATAGTCGTTATTTATGCTGTATGTTTGCCTTTTCATCAAACGCTTGCTATTTGCAGCTCATTATAAAAAACATCGTTTCCGACTGTATGACACATTTTACAAATAAATACCAATTAAACGAATTTGTCTAATGAATAAACAATACAAGAATTGTTTTATCTATATATAAAACGAATTTGTCTGAAGAATAAACAGTACAAGAAACGTTTTATATATATATATATATATATATATATATATATATATATTTTATTCTTAAGACAAATTCGTTTAATTGCCATTAAAGATATATATAAACTCATAAAAAGCACCACAAATGCAATATAAAAAGTTCACATTAAAAGTTCGCACTAAAAACCGTAAAACTAAACACTAAAACCACGATATTTCGAGTTTGGCTCTTGAACATGTGCTGAGAATAAACTCGGATATATATATTTCCATAAAGAAAGACTCTAAAACTGGAGAATACCCCAAAAGTATTTAAATTAATTTGTAAAAACGTATGAAAAGATTTAAGTATGTGATCTGTTAAACAATGTAATTATAAGTAAATTGTAACAATACATACTTCAGCGCCTTTTGTTAGAAGGTTGATTTTACATTACTATCATTATGTTCACGTCACTTGCTATTTTGAACGGACAGAAGACGCCCATTTCGTAGTGTACCATTTTCAGATAGTATGAGTGAAGTTTGGAACTATTTTCAATTAGTTTTTGTGAGTGATAACTGCGCCATTTTCCGCACTTACAAATAGTTTCACAAGATGGAAACTCTCGCAACACTAAGCAATCTAAAGCACTTCTAAATGTGTTCCCAAGTCAGTAGGGAAATTCAGCTGTTTGTCGGATATATTGCTATTCTCAAAATAATAAAATTGTAAATTTGTATTTTATTTCATATAAGTATGAAAATATCTAATATCGAGACTAAATATGCATAGGTATCGAACATCGATAACTTTTATATAGACCTTACTCTAAATATAGGTATAATATATTAATCCTCAATTTGAGATTAAAGGGACGGGTAAAACTTAATGATAAAAATGAACAACAAACATGATTCAACAGGTGATATTTGTAATGATTCTTAACAATAATAGAAACTGTTTTGTAGTTTCGTTTAGAAACACATTTCTTTAAGGAGCTTAGGGAGCAGAGTTTAGTTTTATAAAACATTTATTTTAGCAAAATGTAACAAAGAAAAGGTCTCTCTTAGATGTGAAACAATTAAAAAGTAACAGTCATTCTATTTGATGAAATGAGACATTTTTGGATGGCAGTTCATATTTTTTTTTCAAAATAGGACAAGAGGGACGAAGACTAATAAAGATAACCTATCTATCAAAGTTGAATAGTTTTGTTAAATAGTATAAATATATTCTGCTTTAGATAAGAATGGAACTGACAAGGTTTGCAGGCTAATAACAAGTGTCACTGTGTGTAAGTTGTGTGCTAAATACAGTACCGGTACGGTACAGTACAGTACGACTGTCTAAATACAGTCTTGAAGAAAGGGTATTTATGTACAATACGTATGAAAACTGATTCTTGCAGAGAAGTGATAAGGCAATTGGCAAGAAAATATCCCGACAATCCTGTTCCAGGTAGAGGAAATTGTTCGCCAACTTAACGCCACCTCTCATGGTAAGAAACTTGTTCGGAACCGCCGTGTTCTTATGGAAGAAAAATTAAATTAAATACAGTGCTTTTATATGCAGATCCGGCAATCTATTGCCGCAGAGGAGCATGATTTTTAATATTTCTTATAATACAGGCTAGTACTTATTATTATCAGTTTTAAATACAGCATAATTTTATGCTTTCAGTAAAAATAGAAATACTAAAATTAAAACACTACCTTTAGACGCAGCGACTGTCTATTCCCCTTTTCCGGTTGCGGTAGCTGCAGTAAGAGGAAGCAGACCACAATTAAAATAACCTCACTGTATGGACAATTGCAGTTCACGTTTAAGCGTCGATTATGCTCTTGGCAATTTCATTGCAATATGTTAAAAATACGAACTTTTAGACAGTTTTTCATATTCACAAAATGCTGGTTAATTTGTTCGTTTTATATCGCAAAAAAGTCAGTCACACAGATGAACATTCAAGAGGAAACACTTCTCTTGTTTCAAAATGTACTACTTGACTCTTCCAGTGAAATAACCAGCTGTTTCACATTATTTTCAATGCCCATCTCTTTCATCCAAGACGTCTGTAATTTGGTGCGTTCCACTACCACTCTGTAACTGCAAAGCTACTCTCCGGGATACCACTGCAAAGTGGTCCAGAATTTAAAAAAAAAAAAAAAAGTCACAACTAAGATATCGATTTTTTAAAAATCAGCCTTACTCCTAAATATACATACTTTAAAGCCCTCGAGTAAATTTACATATCTTGTTAATATGTGCAATTCTTTAAAATGTTGATTAGATTCATAACCACTCTCTCGCCAGACATATTTTGAATGGCTAATTTTAGAGAGGAAGGTTTCGTTTTTGATCAAAATAAAAGCAATGTCCACTGCCACTTAATCCAGTTTCTCTTAACTAGTATTTAAATAAGACATGCTTTTAAAAAATATATTGAGGTATTTAGTTCCGTTTCAATTGGCACTGTAAAGCTTGTGAAGACATGGGCTTTAAATATACAAAAAATCTTTTGTGTATATATGTACCTGTTCTAAAAACTAGCAACTATTTTAAGGTAAAAATGAATAAAAGGGTGTTGTATGATTAATTTATTTCTTTAACAAAATTTATGATTGTGGAAAAGCTATGGAAATAATGCACCTAGAATAAATAACTTATTGCAAATATTCAATGCGAATGTAGTCAATAAGCATTGTCTCAGAAAATTTCGCACATTTTTTTAATGTCAGCATGATATTAGAGAACCAAAATGATATCTTAAAATGTTTTGAGGACGCTGAGACTAAAACGAAAAGAAAATTTCTTGTATCACTGGTGAAATTTCTTTCTCAAAATGAGCCCTCATTCATTCCACTGTCTGCAGTGGGTCGATAATGCCGTGATTTGTTCGATCGGCGGTGGTTGCCGACTGTGAACTTTTAACAGAAGAAAACTAAACGAAATTGACGCAAATCTTGCTCCTTCACCCTACATACTCTCAAAAATTGCACAAGTGGGTTTTGGATTATGAAGAAAAACATTTGTAATGATTATATCAGAGTGAATCAAATGTAAACAGAATTTTTATTTTACCGCTTATGAGTAGATTGCACGAGATACGCCTTTGAGGCCTAACGAGTAGGGCTTTCAGGAGTGGGGCGATATACATTTCGTTTATTAGTAGCATCACGTCAGAGCAAGAGCTACACTAATCGATTGCGCAGCACATTATTGCCTTTTTATCGCGGGAAGGCATAAAATCAGCCGAAATTCTGCAAATTTTAAGAGCACAGTTAGTGGGTAAGACACTGTTTAAGACCAAGTGCGTGAGTAGCACGAAGAATTCACAGAAAGACGAGAAAATGTGGAAAACAAATCATCAACGTCGACCTCGGACGAGCTAGTCGGAGTCAAACGTTCGGTAGCATTAGATCTATGTTTGACGATTTCTAAAATATCTTCTTAGGTTTGGAAAAGTTATGGAAGTGTTCAGCCCATCATTTCAGATGACTGATTGACGAAAAGTCTCGAATTCCCACACAGAATCAAAAAACTACGTTTGTGGGAGTGTATCAGGGGCTTTTGGCTCAATTAGATAGGTTGTGCATCGAATTGTTTTACCACTATGCTCTTGTGCTGGAACAAGCCAGCAAGCAGTGAAGGAGCAGCTCCACTTAAAGCAAAAATTCGGCTATCAGTTGGGAAGAATCTCTTGACAGTTTTTTTGATCTCCCAAGACATTTCATTATTGCCAGCTTCTGGTTGAGGCACAAAGTGTTTATCGATGAAAAGAACATCAGCAATCAGCTCGAGAAGTTATTCTCTTCTGAGACAACGCCTGTCCCCATGCAGCGGAAATAACTCGAGGAAAATCATAGGAACACTCTCTCTGTATTCCAGACTTATCGCATTGAATTTTTCACTTGTATGGACTGTTAAAGGAAGTATTGAGAGCTCAGTAATTTGCCAGAGATTAAGGTGTGGAAGCATTCGTGTGCAACTGGCTAGAAACGCAACTTCACTCTTTCTTCTGTAATGGGATTAACTGATAATAATTATTTCTTAATTAAACTAATTGATTTTTTCAACTAACAAATACCCCCATAAATTCAAAAGAAATAAACATCTTATATGTGACTTTAAAGTTAATAATATGTATAATGCTAATAGAACAATAAAATGTTTGTTGGTTGATTATACATTTTGAATTAAAAAAAACTACCCGCTAGAGGAAAGTGTGTTTGTAAATTGATAATTTATGTCATTTAATTATTGATTTTAGTTTCAGTCAGTTATAAAAGCGTTCCGATTTATGTAAACTGAATCTTCTGGACTGTTAAATCATGGTAATTGGGATTCTTCTGCTTCATCTTGCCAGAAGTTTCGTCCACGACTGCGGTAGACATCATCAGGTGTGCTCGTCTCCAAGGAGATTACGAGATGAAGGAGAAGAATCCCATTGGACCATGGAATTACAGCCTGGAAGACTTCGTTTCCATAGTTGATACCGGCTATGAAAGCCTACGTTCTACAAATCCGGTTTATTTTGTATCATCATTGTATATATGAAACATCTTTCTTCTTCTCGTTGGGCCTGCCGCGGCCACCTGTTCCGTCTTAAGACCTCATGGATAGAGGACAGCAATAAAGGAGAGCATGTGATCAGCATATATCACGCGGCTTTCGTCATCGAGTTTGAATCATTATATATAATAAAGAATATAGTATATTATAAATCAAGTTTTATACCACTTGTTGATTTGTTTGTTTATTTTTTTAACAGATGACCAGATAACTGAAGATCTATAAAACTATCGCTTGAGATGCTTTAATCTCTCACAAGCATTTTAAGTGATACATACTTGCCTTATTAATTCCGCACAAAAAGAATATTATCCTTTGTACGACGTGATTGAATGCTTAAGTGATGTTTGAACTTCTACAAGAATCTTACCTGCTACAAAGCACGCATCAGAGACGATGAATGGAATATTCCTGTTTTGTCTCTCCAATGAACCACCGCTTGAGGCAACCGATGCGGTTTTCCGGATGTCTGTATGGTAGATCTCACGCAACGGTGCTTGATTAAGTTAGGCGCATGTGCTGAACCCTATATGTGATTCGTAGTGACAAGCCAGTGAATCATAAAACAAATACAGGTGCATGTCCGCAGCAATCGGCTCGATCTGCGCCGCGGGTAAAACATTTTCATCCAGGGAAAGTAAATTCACATGTTTAACCTAACCGGTTTTCCCTAGTTTTCAACCGATGCATTCTGATAGCCCAGAGAGATGTTTTGTCTCATTTGAAGGTTTAAGCCCTCTTAAGGCTTTAATAATTATATTGTATGACATCAACTGGTTTTATGGCACTTTGCTAATTTCAAATTTTCTATTGCTATAATTTCAACGTCAACTTCATTATTTTCCCCTCATTTATTTACCAGACCTAGATTTTGTTACGTCTTAATTTAAATAGGTAACTTTCACATTAATTCAAAATTTTCTCTATGTAATTTATTCTTCATTTGTTATTACTTTTTGTTTATACATGTTTGTTTATCAGCTAAATTATTAACGATATTTTATTTTAGCATTTACAACAACTCATTTTTTCATCTTCTTGGGTTGTCTCATTTTGCTTTAAGATATTTATTGAATTAAAATTAATAATCTTAGATGATCTACATTTTTAATTTGATAAATTCAGAGCATTGTTTACAAATGATAATGTTGGGTCAACATCATCTCCATAAATGAACTTCACATTTTCCTCACGAGATAGTTAAAATCTTCCGTCGACTGCATCTGCCACCGCGAACTCAGGCGTTTATCTACAAACGTTTAAAACTTGGATACTAACAAATAAAATTTATGAATTCTGTACTAACCCTTCTTACAGAACATGCAGGGAGTGTTGTCCATTTTGTATGACACAGAATCTACATCATCTTAAGAAAATGCAATTTACACTTGTCGCTTATTCTACTCTAATGGGCCTAACTAAATCCATTCTTTTTCCAACATATCCTCTAAGGAGGAAAAAACTATAGTTTATTTGTAGTGCCGAAAGCTGAAGAGTTGCACTACGCTGTGAGTTTGCGTCGGGAGTTGTCGCACATTAAGCGAACGAACGGTTGTAAATGTGTCTCGCTGTACTTGTCTTTCTATCTATTCGCACTTAATAAATAAATTATTTTGCTGCACTTTCCTTAATACTTACTTATTTTGTTGATACTCTCGTAACAATACGCTACCAATGCTAGGGGAAACGTTTTTCATATTTTATTGGGAACAGATTTCAATGCGACCTCGATTATTTGAAACTGAGGTTATCATCGTCATTGTTAAGATGTGGAAGATCAAGTTGAATAAGTTGAGCTTGGACATTCCTCTTAAGGCAAATGGCCTTTTCGATTCTTGCCACACAAGTAATGTGACATGTATTTACGCTCCTTCAAAATATTTGACACAACACCTCAATTTATTTCCGACGTTTTCTTATCAGCTCACGATAATGAGTCAGTTTTAATTAAATGAAAACCCTACACTTACAGATTAATATAATTGTTCGATAATCAATTCTTTGTAGTCTTTAGGCTATAAAGCGTTTATACTGTACGTCTCTCTTTTCATCAAAAGTTTGCTTTTCGAGCTCATTATGAAGAACATCGTTTGCAACTGTATAACACAAAATGTATAGATAAATGTTACCAGCTCATGAATTATCAACATAAAATATGTTTTCTTTGTTTATTTATTTACCTAAGGAAAGGGAACCTTTTCTTCTAGAACATACAAAAAAATATTAAAATCAATTTAATTTGTTAAAATATGAGGAAAATATAATAAAATGATTTGATAACTTATCTAATCGCAAGTAACTTATATCATATTTCAGTGTCTTTAGCATGAACTGATTTTATATTACTACCTAGTTATTTTCAAGTCAGTCGTTACTTTAAAGTGATAAAAGACGGGCCTACCTTTTTTTAATAACTTACGCTAAATGTATAACTATTTTCAATTGGTTTCTGTGAGTGATAAACACGACATTTGTTTTTGTAAAAGAGTTTTTGCTAGCTGGAAAACCTCACAACACTGGTAACCTAGAGATGCGTGTTATCTCAAAAATAGAGCATGGATTTTATTGAACTAGGCAAGGAAAATCAACTTGTTTGGTATATTGACACTCTGAAAATAATTCATGAGAAATTTATTTTTAATTTTAAAAATATATGGAAGTACAGAGAAGAGTTGGTCGACCATGTCTACGTAATATAATAGTTCTGAACTTAAGACACTAAAGTGACAGATATGGCATTATAATACGACTGAATATCTGTATAACAATCAGCAACAATATCATCCAATGTTTATTCATAATAATGATTCACAACAACAATTAGAAAATGTTTGCACACTTCATCAAGGATCAGAATTTAACATTTATAAATTTAGATATGCTGTTAAATTGGCTATGATGACTAGAAGAGGGCGTTATATTCTCAACATGACATCAAATGGTCTAGCCAAATCCTTTCAGAAGGTTACCTGGATTAGGCTCGCGACAAGACACACGTTTTTAGCAAAGAAAAATATTTGCTCTCTTATTTGTCCAATATTACATTACCATCACCGCTAGCTGATAGATGCACTAGAACTTTTATACTGATAAATGAATGCTCTTTCTATTTCCGGAAAAGAAAATACACAATTCAATTTTTAAAAAATGACCTTGAAATGACATTGAGGATGGCATTTCATGGACGAATTAAGGCCGCTATCTTATGTCCCCCTAAGAGTACTTCAAATATGTTTCAAGAATTTTTTTGATTTTCTCCTTCGTTTCGGAGGAAAATGTCCGCGACACAATAAATGCCTCACTCTGTTTTTTTTATCATATCAAATCCAATTTTTCTTACAAAAATTTACAAAAAGTACGAAAATGGCGCCCTGGCATAACAGGATGGAACAGAGGGGGATCTACTGATAGAATTGAGAATCAGAAATCCTAAATACATTTCAGATCAAATCAATTATAGTTCTTTCTGTGTTAGTGGCCTATATGAATAAACCAAGTAGAAATTTGAAATTATTTTGCCAAAATATAAAAAAGAGAGTATAAAATGCGGTTTTCTCCCTCTACCGTCTGCTTTAATTTTGATACTCTGTAAGTTAATATTGAATATCAATTAAGCAATAGCACTAATATTAAAATTACTTACGAGTATTTCTGCACCATGTAAATGGATTATTTGGGTAAGTTAAGAAATAAAACCAGAAAGTAATCGTCATTACCATTTATACAAGATAATTAATTACATTAAATACAAAGTCGTTTGTTGCAATATATTTCCTCAATAGCAACCCAAGATTTAACCGCACTATGCATTCTAACAAGGAAACTGCTGTCACTGTTGGCTTTCTTTGATCTGTTGGTCATTAAAGAGAATAGCACTTAATAATAGCAGATAAATGAAAACATATGTAAGCTGTACATTTATGAAACAAATATTAATTTTGTCTTAAATTCGAATATGTAGAAATATTAGATTTGAAACAATTTTCTATTGATTTTGATTCCCTGAGGTCTAAAATATAAACATTTTGACTCCATATACTTTTATATAGTTCGCAATATGAAGTTTTATGTTTTTACTTATTTTGCTTATGATTATCTTAGCTATTATATGCTGTGAACAAGGAAATAAATTAATCATACAAACATCCAAATCAAACATTTGCCCCTGCTCTTTGCTGTAGATATGCACTGCATTATTCATGTGCATACTGCAGCATTTCATAATGTCACTGTTTTGGGTACAAGATTAATGCAATAAAGATCGAATCTGTATGTAGATAAGCTCTTGTGTAATGTAGTGTCACACCCGTAATCGTCGTATTTTGTTTTATCAACCAGTTTCGAAGTTGTAATGCGCGACCCTATTGGTGATTTACTTGTTGAAAGCCCTTAATTTAAAAGTATCACGAAGATGAACGGGTTTAAGGAAGGTTAAAGAAAAGTTATGAAGTTTATTCTGTAGGATACTAAGATGAAATGTTTTGGTCAAATACATTTGTCTTCAGGGGAAAGAAAAGTGTCACGAAATGTCCTAGAAAATGTGGAGTTCTGAGCCAATTGTATATTTTAACATTCTCTTGTTATTCCTGGGCGGTATGCGTTTCCAAAAAATCTTATTAACTTTCCTGAAAAAGCATACGATATGCTAAGAATAAAGCGCATCTAGTCACAATAAATACCTAAGTCAGATTAAGAAACAGTCCTTGGCAGGAAGTCACGGTGGCATGAGAAATATCGACAGGATAAGCCTGTGTGTGACAGTCTATGCACGTCACCAGCAAATGACGCCTGAGAACAAAGGTGAGGTCGGCCTTTGCCGCCTATAACAGATGTGCTGGACAACCGGAACGGGAAAAAGTTTAATTACCACTCAGACAACAGAGTCAGCGCATTGCCATAGCGTCTGCTTCGGCAGCGTAATAAATTGTACTACGTCACACAGTCTGCGAAGTTCGGCCCATCGAATTCCACTAAGGGGATGTGCATTTTGTATTCCAAAGGAAAATTCATACTTGAAAAATGAACTTGTTATCATGAAGGCTCCTGAATTCGATGTTTCAGTCTTTCTCCACAAACTAGTAGGGGAAAAATGAAAGAATTTTTGTGTACATTACATGTAATGGAAGTATTTTTAAATAGCAAACTTTCGAAGAGTTAATTTGTCGTAAGTTCTGTTCGGTTGAGCGCTCAATTCATGGCATTGCTCTGCGCGTGGGTTTTAGAGCCTTTAGCATTATTCTGTCGTCAGTAATAATTCTGTGACAGACGTCATGATAGTCAAGCGGTTTAAAGCAAGTTAGTTTTGAGAGCTACCGAAGTTCGAATCCAACCCATGCGTAAATTCTTTTATTTGTTATTTTTACAAGTATAAATAGCGTTGAGTACACACATAATAATATAGCAAGGCTTATTTAAATTTTAAGATATATATGCACACACACATACACACACTAAGAGACACATCTTTTTTTTTCAAAGTAAAGAGGAATTTAATTATTTTTTCAATAATGAGCAGCGTCCACAAAGTAAGTTTCCCTCATCGCCCTCAGATAACTGACCATGCATTGTGAGAGGCTATTGCGCATGTATGACAGAGTCATGAAGTTGCAATAGAATGCGCCACGTGGCACTTTCCGACTGCTTACAGTAGCATAGTTGCAGTGGTTGAAGATGGCGTCTCTTATCCTCTCTCCCAACTGTGAGTTTCGAATTGTGATAAAGATTTTGAACGCTCAGAGCACAGCGCCGATGGAAAGTCAACGTCAGCTGTGTCCGGTCTGTGGGATGGACGTCTTGAGCAAGAAGATGATGCTGGTGATCACAATTTTCAGAAAATGTGCATAATGAACGCAGTGGGAGGAACTCAGCAGTCATTTCCCGCAGATTTTCCGCTTCTTGTTACCCAAATTGTCATGGAAATAGTGCGCCAGGTGGGTGCCGAAGCAATTCTCACCCGAAAAC
Source organism: Metallyticus violacea (assembly GCA_030762175.1). Taxonomy (NCBI): domain Eukaryota; kingdom Metazoa; phylum Arthropoda; class Insecta; order Mantodea; family Metallyticidae; genus Metallyticus; species Metallyticus violacea. The sequence goes on from CM060842.1 coordinate 64,857,462, forward strand.
AAAGCAAAGCGCATGGTATCTTCATTGACATCTCTACAGCTGTTCCGCTGAGAGTTGTTTCCACATCCACCCTACAGCACAAATCTCGCCCCCAGCGATTGATCTGTTCTTACATCTCAAGAAATTGCTTTCCGGTCAGAATTTTCGGTGTGATCTGTCACACAGAGTTCCGACCCCAGGCGGCACACTTCTATGACAGAGGGATACAAAGCTTGTTCCTATCAATAACAAACATCTCAATTCCTATGGAGAATGTGTCCAAATTGCTCATTTCTATATCTGTCCCATAAATGTTTTTGTTAAATTGTGTTTTCTTCCTGTAAAGGGCACCAGGGAAACTTACTTTATGGACACGCCTCCTACATAAAGGTAATTTATACTTTACTTTTAATTTTCCACTTAGAACGTTTTAATATGACATGGATTTTGAAAACGTATGTACATTTTTGTGTTTAAGTATAAATACTTTCAATTAAAATATATGTTGTCTATTATTAGATATATCTTTGCCGTATATTAAACTTAATTTTATTTGAAAAATGTAGCAAATAAAAGTTCAAGTATAACAAAAATTTGAACCTACGTATTATTACTAGATATGTGCATTTACCTAATCAAACATTAGAGTATGCCGTCCGGACAAACGCATTTCTTGTTTATGGCATAATTTGAACATGAAAGGAACTCGGCATTGTGAACTCCGATATTTTCCGAAATGAACATTGTTTCTGCCTGATGCCCCCCCCCCCCCCAAGGATATGCACTAACATTTCTTCTTCCTTCAAAAATATAATGTAGGGAACAAATGCGTATAAAGTTACATTAATGACAAAGATTTCGTGTAATAATTATACTTTATATGCTTAGTCATTTGTAACTTAGCCGAAGTAGTTCTAACATTCCCTGTAGTCGGACAGTTTTGTTCCACCAAACTTTTTTTTAGAAGAGGATAAAAGATTAACAGTTCATTTTTCTTTTAGCACCAGATTTGTCTCGAGTACCTTCAGCTTTAATTGAAACGATTTTACTGTACTGCATATATCATTAATTAATTTATCCTTGCCTTACAATACAGCGTTTAGTTAGTAATTGTAAGAGATGATTCAGATCAAGTATAAAATAGGCTGTTATCTAATACAGACATACTGTCTATTTATTAATCTTTGTGTTTATTCATTATTCTGTTATTATATCCTCTGTTTCTCTTGAGTGTTCTAGAATATTTTATTTTATGACAAAGTTAAGGCCGGAACGTGTCTTTTGCACTGTTTCAATAAAAACAATGAATGATATATATATAATGCAGCTACAGTCTCTGTTCAAGCATTTTATGTTAATAAATGTTGTTCATCAATAAAATGAAATATAACTAATATGTATCAAAGGACAAATATACAAACATAATGTTAAGCATAAGAAATAATTTGAAAAATAACGTGAGAGAAGCTGAAAATATAATAAGTAACATATAAGCATATCAGTAATTAACCAGTGTAAAAGTTTATAAAATATGATGGAATAAAGCTGCTAATTTCTTTTTACTAATTACTAAGGCTGAAGCCACTTCCACAAAAGTGTTCGCCCATCAAAGTCTTGTTTTCCTGGCCTCTCTTGCCGATGTGGGATCTCATATAAGAATTGTAAGTCTATGTTGATAGACATAATGGACTTTAATGTCTTTTGTCTTCGCCATTTTAATGTTCCTATTATACTCGCATGTTTGGAGGAGGTACGTCTTCATCTATTCGTTCCATTAGATCAAATAACAGATATTTCACCAACATTTTTGTCGTCCCGTTTTAGCTTACGTATATATTCCCTAATCATCTGTTTTGTTAGTTGTCCCTTTCCACTTAGCAATATATATACTGGCATTTAGTACACTTCTATTTTTTTAATTATAATTTAAAAGTCTGCATATTGTACAATACATTTTGAGAAAACTATTGAGTTTCTAACTCTCGATATATATCACAAGTAATGTCTCAAGAAGGTCTGAGGTTGTCGATAAATTCACGAACGTAGTGAGTGATATTTATTAAGGCTATTTCACGAATAAAATAAGAATTTAAATATAATTCCCGTGAATATTGCAATAACTATACGCTGTGTTATGAATACTTAACCTTGTCAACCCATCTAGCAACAAACGAATGTCGATTGTCAATAATGCCAATAGAGAAGAGCCTAATACATGAATAAAATAAGTATAAAAGTAATATATATTTAAAATTCCCGCACGGATTATTAACAATTGTATAAAATAGTTTACCTATGAATACCTAACCTATCTGTTCAGAAACAGTGAGAATGAAATAGACGAAAGTCGACTATTACATTCGCTACCATTAGATTTACTAATACCAACTGAGAAAAAGAAAACATAGAAAACAATGTATTTATTCAGATTTATGGTTGCTTAGGCAGATATTGTTAGATAAGCTATAAAATGGTTCCAGACTGTTTGACTGAATACGCAAAAACAACTGATTGAGTGAATACACATTAAATTAGTTAAATTTACATATTACTGAAAACGCAGATAAGTGGTCAGTTATGCGTGCTCAGGAATTTATATGGAGATATAGAGTTGACTACACTGACCACAAAACTAAATGCACGTTGCGGATGAAACGGATTTGATATATATTTTAATTTTTTTTATTTATTTATTTATTTTATAATTTCACTGCGGCTATGATTGATCAAAATTATAAATTTAGTTTGGTTTTATTGGTTAATTTAAAGATGACGTTGACTTAAAGATAAGTAAAATTGTCAGTATAAATAATTCCAAATAAATAAAATTTCTGACTGATTCTGTTTATGTGTTACATTTTTTCAGAAATGAGGTTATTTTCGATCTTACCTCTAATATTTTTTCTAACAAGCTAAGACAGACTACTTAATAATTATCCATTTCACATTAAAGAATATATTTTTCGTGTATTTTAAAAACGCTCCTTCCACGTTATAAATTTCAGATTTAAATTATAGGCAAGTCAGTTTTTGTAGGTCTAGCATTACAACCTTTTTCTATTAAATTCCGATTGGAAAGCCTTGTATAAATGGCGATTATATCTGTGACAGTTTATGAATAATAACACAAGATGGCGCTGACGTGACCTGCATGATTATGTGTAAAGATGGTGGCGTGGATGCATTAACAGAAAGAGATCTGGATTCTTGGCGCTGGTTGAAACAAAATCTGTGAAGCGTGTGCAACGAGAGGTTCGGCATGAATTTAACTTTGGATGTCACAACGATGGTGAGCGCTGTTAAATGGGACAAAAATTCGAGAAACTGGTAGTATTGCGCAAATAATAACAAATTCCTTTTGCAACCATTTTATACCACGACGAGACCCTACCTCCCTTTGCGGTCCAGGTGCAAGAATTTTTGTTTCCGGAGGATGGATTGATATAGAAGCTGAAACATATTTTGGCCTCCACGCTCCCCATATCTTCCTGTGAGATTTTGTAAAGGATCAAGTATAAAGCACATCTATAGAGAACTTGGATCGCAAATGTTGCTTTATACCTGGTTGGGGTTGGAGTAAAGTTGGACATCTACCGATTCACTTGTTGTGGTGCACGTGTCATAATTGTTTAAATGTATTATAAAATGCAAACGTTTCAGATAATGTCAGTTTTTCATTAAATGTAGAACTTTTTAAATATACGATCTCTTATAATGTTAAACCTATAAGCGAAACTCGGTTAAAGATGACTTAAATCATTGCTATAACGATAGAAATATATTAATAAAATCTAAAATTAAAAAAGGAATGAAGCAATAATAGCCTCTATAGAACTTAGAGCTTGTTGAAGATTTATAATCAGTTGAAAGATGAAGAAACATCCAAAGAGAATGGAATAAATATGGAACTGGCTGCTATTTAAATTATGATATTATAAAATTTGCTGGAATAGATGCAACTCCCCCAAAATATGTAGGAAAAAAAAACAGGAATGATGAAGTACTTCTTGTACATAAAACATTGAGAAATTTTATCAATTAACCTATGTTATATAATTGAATTCAGAGATTTATCGTCCCAAGATTTCTAGAATTATATTAACAGGCAGCGATATACTAAAACTGGAGAGAAAATAATGACAATATATTAATAAGTAGCAAATAAATAATTCTAGAACCCAAAGAATTTTACATTCATTTAATGCAATCCCCTGCCACTTGCTACACTTCTGTAAGACGGTGAATATCCATAGATAAGATATTATGGATGTCTGAAAACAGGCGCTTCACTGCAGCACTGTAAGGTGGCCTGTTTCGTCTTCTACAGCTAACTTCCTAGCAGTCCATCTCTGGTCCCCATAAAACAGCGATTGAATCAAATCAATGTAATGTGCTTTGAGTATAGAACGACCTAGCACGTAGCACATAGTCGCCACACTATCACATCATGGTAGAAAGTATGACACCCAACCGCCAGATATGGAAGACTTCATTGCCACAAGCTTCTCGGGAACCCGCATGACATTTTCTCGCGTTCCTGCCACGTGTCACCTAATTTTAATTCATGCACGCTACTAATTTTTACAAAACCTCCCTTTAATGCTATCCAGATTCACACCACTATTTTGACCGCGTTTCATATGCTCATCAGCAGAGTCGCGAGCTACTGCTTTCTTTCAAGTTATATCTTCATCGTACTAGCATTATACACAGAAATAGGATTAATTATTTATTATAGCCCATCTACTTAGCTCGAATTTTGCTCTCAATCGCCAGCAGAAAATATTCCAGTTAATGTCAATATGATGCAACTCTTTGCGTTTGGAAATGCTTGAAATATAAAGCAAATGCATTTTAAAAATCAAACAAAAGTATAATCAAAACTGTAAAATATGAGTTAGTTGACTCACACTGCATAGACTTAGAATAGCGTATATGTAAAGTTAAAAAGGCAGAAAGTAGATAATAAGATTTACGTAAATGTTTAAAGAAATCAAGAATGTGCAGAACAGTCTGTTTAGCATTTGATGTTGAATGTTTACAGCACAATTTTGAAATAAGTTTAATTAAAGTACTCCTTATGAATGAAATAAGTGGTTCGCTCAAATAGTTAATGACTAATTTTACAAGACTTTAGCTATGTTGCACTTTATTCATTGTATATGATGTTTATTACACCTGTACTATCGCAAAGAACCTGCTTTCAAATAAGCTTGTTTGAATTCACTTAGGCATGTTGAAAGTTTATGTTCATCAGATAGGGCAGGAAATTTCTAAGTAGTGTAAGACGCCGCCATATCTGAGGAGTGTTATAAAGTAATACAAAATGGTAGCTACTCTTTCCTTTCCCCAAATGTACCTTAGCATTTTCAACATTTTAAAACAAAAGAAAGAGATATCAAACTGGTTGAACTCTGTTGCATCAATTGTTTTTGTTAATTTTCCTCTCTTACACCAATATAAATCACTGTAACAAATCTTTCTGCTACAAAGTATTTCCAAAAAATCAACCGTAATTCTACATTTCAGTGGTAAAGGCAGGCAATTGGTTGAAAGTGAAATTTGCATATTGACACAATCAATGCACAACCGCTGTTAAAACTGTGAACATTAACTAGCCATCGATCAGCACTTAAAGCAATAATTTGTTTCGAAATGTGGTTAACCACCATGTTAAGATTTTAATCACATGCGGATTAATTTTCCCGGCCTTTGTACGTAATATATCGTCAATTTTCGGTGATTACTTTTTTTCTTTTACTTTGTTAACATATCACTGTACGAGTTCCACTGCTGTAATTTGTGATAGCATGCAGAGGCGATAGACCGTATGCAGATATTTTTCACGCGGGTGCATCGGTTAGTTCGTTTATGTTTTCGGTTCCGGTTGGAAAGCTCAACAATTTCTCTGCACGTCTGTTTTACTGGAGTCCATTTTGAGTGCTGGGTATCCGCTGGGGTTAAAGCTTCGCGGAGCGTTATGTGGTGTTTGTTTAGATCGTCGTGTTGATTGCAGAAGGGCCTGTAATTAATTATCTAATTTATTTTCATTCACTACAAAGTTTCGTTTTCAATGTGAATATCTAAAATAAACTCTTTAAAAATTAATATTTTGAAAGCTTATTTATTTTATAAAACATTTTTAAATTACTCTACTCCTAGATGCATACAACCATCTTTAGAATAACTATTAACGATAGTCTTTCTTTTAAAATTTGTCTATGTTAAATTTATGGCATTGTGAATATTAAATTAAATTTCATGAAGTTCATATTCCTTGACATCCTTAAATCTGTTTGTGTATAAGGTCAATCCTCCAGTCCTTTTTCTGTTATATACGCATCAATCCCTTTTGCAATTCTTGGCATTTTACTGAACTTTTTACCCCCCCCCCATTTGTCTATAAACGTAATAAGATAGCTCGCCGTTCCGCTGCAGTTGATAATTACGTAGAAATCAAAAGACAATATTTATAAGTTAAGAGTTACCAAGCCTATTGTACAATCCGCAGACCTAAAATATAACGGAGTTAAAATGAGTTTAGAAAGTAATAAATGATAGCAAATGGCATTTATAATTCAAATTAAACAATTACACCGTTCCATATTACTATTACTATTACTATACAACCAAAAATACCGTGTTGGACTCCAGGTTGAACAATATCCCAGAAGAAAGAGACATAATCAACTGGACTGAGCCTAAAGCTAGCCTACACAGAAACTGTATTATAGTGATCGGTTATCTGCGTCACTGATAGGTCAATAGTTCAAATAAAGAAATCCTTCAACTCGTCTATAAAAATTAACACACTAATTTTGTTTAGACTAGTCTTACAATTTTAATGGACGCTTCGCTACGAGTATGGTTATATTTTGAGTATGGTACTACCTGCGATATGAAGACGTGATTATCTTGAAATTTTGTGTCTGAATTGCGGAATTTTGATACTAAAGTGATACAAGTAGGCATTGAAAAATAAATAAAATCCCTTCAACTATTGCATTAAGAAGCGTAAAAATTGCAATTTTAGGAATTAAGGTCTTTATAGAAGTATTTAGTATGAATGCCCATAAAAATGTCAAATTTTGATTCAAATCATAATAAACAAATTTCTTAATTTTTAACAAAAGGTATATATTTGGACAGCGCTTATAAAATGCTCTCTAAATTTCACTGTCATATAAAAAATCAAGTCAACTCTCTTTTAGATTGCTTCTTGTGTATATGAAGTTGCACAATATTGCGGAAAGCTAATCAACCGTTCACACCAGTGATGAGGAAGCACTTAAGCCACCATATCGCTACGGTACGACGCATAAACAAGCAACTTAGTAGCTCTCCTGCTCCCCCCCCCCTCATATAGCATTTATCTTCATGATTTGGCACTAACATATTTACGTTTACTTTTCAAGTATGTATCTGATCGAGATAATATTTCCAACCAAATTCTATCAAAATGCACATTAAATGTTTCTTTAAACTGTAAAACATTTTAAAAACGTAATAAAAATAAAACTTGTAGTGTCGTTTTCATTTCAGTCAGCTCTTTGTGCATATTTGAAAAAAAAAAATTAACTTTAGGTCTATGAAAAAATTGCGATCACTTTTTGTCGATTCTCCCTCATCATATTCACTCGTAAAGTGCGTAATTAAGTACATAAAATACCCAGTATTACATAACTAAAATATATGACGAATGAAAATTAGTACACGTGTTCCTAGCACATGTATATAAGAATTACTTTCAGAAAATTGAGCTTCAAACTCTTTTTAGCTTCCATTAAACTGCCAACTGATACCAAGAGTTTTAAATATGGTCGCCAATGATTGACAAAGAAAGGAAAGTTTTCTTTGGAATGCATAGCAAAAATGCTATAAAACCGAAGATTGCTGCATTGAAATTGGATTGTTAGGGCCAGAGGATATTTTAGTACTTCAGCCTTTTTCAAGGGCTGGTCGTTCGTGCCTACTTCCCAGTGAAGGTACTTCCGGGAGAGATCCAAGAGCTGTAAGGCATGGACATAGATTAATAGCTCATACTTCCAGATATAACACGCCGACAACGGTGGGACTCCTTCCAAGGAGATCGAGGCCCTTAGAAGGGCCGCTTCCATACCAGACACCGGGGCAAAAACTTTTCCAAAACGCAAGCCACCGTTACACTGCACAAAGCACCACTCCATCTTGCCTGGGATTTTTTACTGTAACAGAAACAACGGAATGAAATGGGAGAGTGTAAAGGAAAGCTCTATCCCAGCACTCGCCTAAGCGACCAGGAGAAATCACCTAAACCCCCAAGGTGTGAATAACTGGCCCAAGGGGTTTAAACACGGAACTTTACGAATAAGACCCCACTCGCTAGAATTGAGCTGGGTTTCGGACAAAAATAATATTCCTCCCCCCCCCCTCTCTCTCTGCTCTATTGAAAAGATAAACTAGATGTAGGCGAAGAAGTGTACGGATTATTCTAAACAAAATCCTGCAATATAAATTTCAGGCTAGTTCTAGATTTTAATAATTAAATTTGACATTTGTTGACGTTATAGTATTCATATATAATGCTCTAAATATGACAAAATTGATAAACTGAAAGCATTTGGCTTCTTATTAAGGATTAAAGTATGCATTTAGATGCACATACTTAAATTTGCAATGACAACTGAATTTTCCAACTCGTGTTTGTATATTACGCCAGAAGCTCTAGGTACATATTCACCGCGATTTCAGAAATCGTTCTTTTATGACTACAAGTATGTAATTTCATGTTTGAGGGCGTTGAACCATGTAGGTAATTAATATAAATCTCTCTGATTTATTTTTTATTCAGTAATGAGAGAATTCAAATGAAACGTTTATCATCTGTCCACTGCTTATTATAATATCATTTTAGTCACGAAAACTAATTTTTGACATTCTAGAGGAAATTTTATTGACTTGAATTATCATAATTATTTTATTTAATGCATCTAGATACAGCATGCGATTTTCTTGTGTTTTGGTTGTAATTTTTTAACTTCTGGCATGACATTGCATTAAACATGTCGTTGACCGTCACTGTGTTCTGTCAGCAGCGTAACAGAAAGACGTTTAGTATATTAAGTGGATTTGATGTAATATTTTACAATATTACACAGCTTTAATTATAATTGGTAATAAAGATGATTAGAAAATTAGAATAATTTCGTATATCACGTAGTTACAAAATGTTTTGTTGTCAAAATCAGGAAAAATATGTGATTATTAGAACTTTATGAATTCGAATGTGACATTGTCCACACAAAATAGTTTCAATTTTCCTCCTCTTCCGTCTGACATAAAGTATTACAAAAAAATTATTTTGTTATGGTACAGAAATAACTCAGATTACATTTTAATTTTCTATAATTTCTTTTGTCTTCACTGGTTATAATTCATTAAAACTTAAAAATAAAGAAAACTCATAATAAAGCAACTAATGGACCTATAAATTTAAAAATATTATCGCACTATTCAATCCTATTTTTTCTATTTTGGTAATTTATTCAAATTTAAACTCTTAATGAACAATAAATTTTCACATAATGAGAAGAAGGTTTGGCTGGAAAGCATCTCCATTATCTGGGTCCCCTCTGAGTGATTGTTAGTCTAATGTCGGTTTAGAAAACTGAGTATATCTCGCTTCACGGTTTTCCCCTTTTCTTCCGGTCTTAATCGCATTGTTATCTAACGCCGCAGCTCTAGAACTTGGGCCAAGAGCGTGGGTCAATTACATATTTCTTTTTTATTGGGAGTGGTCCAAAGGCTTGCTCCGAAGTTTCTTAATTACCAAAAAAATGGCCAAATGACGCGAAACTTGAACTGCTAAGCCAGCAAATGAGCTCATATATTACAAATAAAATGCATCTTACCGCTATTTTATGTATGTGCGACGTTTAGGATGAGCCAGCATTGAATTCCAACAAAACAGAGCAAGGAGAGTAAAGGTTAAAAATGTGGTAGGTTTATTAAACTAACGTACTCGAGTTTATATGTGCAATCAATGACTAACATAACCTCAATAGTTTTCGAGAAAGGTTTCACTAATAGTCACATTTTTCTCATTACTAAATACAGTAATTTTCGGGCTTATGACTGTGGTTTACTGGGCTCCTTCTTCTTCCGTCAGAACACTTCGATACCGCCACGGGTGGCCGAGGTCGTTAAGGCGCGGACTCGTGAGCGGGAGGTCTGCGGTTCGAATCCCGCCAGGACCGTCCTCCCTGACTGGGGTTTTTTCCAGGTTTTCCTCAGTCTTCATAACTGGCAAATGCCGGGGAGGTACCTAAACTTAGGCCTGGAACGCTTCCTTCCTTAAAAAAAATATCCTTTCCCAATTTATCATTTCATCTCATGTATCATCAGTGTCCACCGCCTGTGGTGCCTCAGTAGTGAAAACGGGCGTTAAACACTACTCAAAAAAAAAAAAAAAAAAAAAAAAAGAATACTTCGACCTCCGACTGCCACTGAAGATGTTTACCGTAGATGTAGTCGAAACGTTTGGGAAGAAGAAGGAGCCCTGTAGACCACCACACACAAGCCCGAATTTTTCTGCGCCTAGTGATAACACCGGCCGTAAGAACTTTGATGGTTTTTCTCCTTAATCAGAGAGCCTTTGAGTGCTATCAAAAAGTTTACTTGCTCAGCGATAGTTAAATTTTAGCCTCAGTCAAGGATTCAACAACAGAAAAGCTCCATGTGAAATGGTGAATGATGGTGTCGAATGATAGCTAATCTACAACTGCGGGAGTATTTTTCAGTGTTATTGTTATATACTTCTTTAACCTGCCGTGGCTAAAGAGAATGCCGTAATATTTAAATTGGCATCAATGTGCTCAAATTTGCCATAAATATCCTTGACCATCTGCATTTTGTAATATAACTAATTTTCTAATTTTACATTTTGTAAGTTTGTACATAGTTTAATGTTTATGCTTACAAAATGTACAAAATCTAATTTTGCAAGGAGCTCTGCCAAGCATGATTTCTTTGCTAGATAATGTCAGAGTATTTTTAATGGGTTTACTGCCCTTCAGATGTTTTGGGAGTCATAGTAAACTTTCTAGATCTCGATTAACTGTAGTCTGTTACTATTTTCTTATTTCCCATTTATGATGTAAGCCTAAAACATTCAATTTGCAGTCCAGGAATTGTTTTCTCATTTTTCACAAATACGCTGTACAAAATAGAAAAAAATATACAAAAATGTGCGACTTAAAAAGAAAATCCGAAATACAGGACCCAGGATTAGGAACAAATGGTCTGGGACACTTCGTTGGAGAGCTGCATGAGTGAAATCCAAAGCTAGAAATGTGTTTATATATGAACAAGGATACTTTAAAACGAATTATTTATTCTATTAAATGAATGAAGTAATATTAATTACCTGAGGTTTACCTGCTTACACTGTAGTTCTGAATATGTCTCATTACTTTCATGAAGTAATACGATGTAGCCTACTTGTGACTGCACTTCCGCCAGTGACAGTAGTTTATATTTGACTGGATATGAACACGCCTCACATTTCAACGTAGCTATAACGTTTATATTGAAATGTCTGAAACCATTTGCCCTCACTCTCAAAACAGTTAAGAGATAAACCTTCTTATACTCATAATTCTTTTTTTTTTCACACCTTATATTAATATTACTGTTCGTCCAGTATTTCTCCTACTCCCTCCTATTTTCAAATAAGGTTTCGAATTGTCCATGGATGTCCTAGCAATCATAGATTTTTTTTACATTCTTCCGCATGCTTGCTGTTCATTATGACTTCTGTTTTATTGTTTAATTAATTCCTGTTTTATACCATGATTTAGTTGGAACATATAAATTCCAAGATATTAATGACCGTAATTTTACCACAGGAACTCCTGGGCAAATCTGAATGTTCACTATTTTGCAATTTGGACCATGATTTATCAACAACAGTACTTGTGCTTGATATTGAAATGCTCTCTTCGAATGTTTGCTTATTACATGTGTTTTTGGGTAAGGTATTGCAATATTCTTTTTGTCTAAATAACCACCCTCTCTCCACCATAAATTGCACATTGGACGGTATCCACTTGAGTTTCAAGGGTAGTGATATATTTCATATAACCTCTCTTCACTTTCTCGTACTGCAGCCTGTTTTAACTAACGGGGCTCTAGAGACCGAACCATGGCGGGTAGCTGTTATGTTATAATATATACTAAGGAAATGCCATACAAGGGTGAGTAGCAAATCGCCGAACTGACTCCTAATAGAAAGGTGCACTTACTGACGTCAACATTGGCAAGTATCTCAAATCTACAATAGGCTTTTTCTCCCCGCGTAGTGCGTTGTTGTCATTCTCCCAATTGTTGTTAATGCCTAAGACGAGTCTTTAAAACTCTTGTGCCTAAAGAAGTAAATTAGTTGCATTAAGCACTGCTATTGATTTAAGCACCGAAAAAAACTGCTCAGCAAGAATGTAATACCTCGATCTTTCATGATGTAAATATTACACATACACAAATAAATAACAATTTAACATTCGTAGCTACATCTTATAACGTATTATTCTTCATTTAACTATGTATAATTCATTGCTTGTATTGTTTTAAAGATCTGAAACAACAACATAATCTTATCATTTATTTCCTTGGGTTTTTGTGGCATCAAACCTGATACAGCGAATTCCGCAGTCTTGATAATATTCATTTACTTTTCATTTCGAACACCTGACACTTGAATCTAATACAAATTATTCACAATATTCTCAAAATTACGTCGCTTATGTAGCATTCAACTTTTCCAAACCGCTTTTTTAATTGTTGCTGGAAATCTAATAACCTCTCAATCTTAAAATATTTATTTGATGTAAATTTTATTCTGTCAGAGAAAAAGAGTTTGTATTTCATTCATCTATAAAGCTATTTTTACATACTCAATAGTCACATACTTAACAAGGTGACAAATAATGAAAGTTAATTAAAGATTAAATTTTATCTATGGTTAAACTTAAAAAGTAAAAAAGCGATTGTATTCAAAAAGGATTAAAAGGATAAATAAGTTTGATTCGAAGTATTGCAAATTCACGGAGGTGGTCGACTCGCCGCTACATAAAAGACAGTCTCCAGGAATGGAATTTATAACGGGCAAGAGGAGAGTTACATAAAGCAAGTAATTGGTGTACCGGCAAAGTATAATAAACTGTATATAAACACACAAGCCATAGAGCTTCTTCGTATATAATTATTGAATTTTATTAGAATGATATAAAAATAGACTAAAATAAAGCAACATGTAATCATTTTGATAAGAAATGAAGTATAATTATCACAAAAATAAATAACTATGAATTGTTTTATAAACAGGAAACTATTTTAATTTATATTTACATCCAGATATAATGAGTATTAATATTTGTATGTATAAAGTATTAAATATGATAAATGTTGCACACCCAGATGTTTACCTTATCTGACACTACAATTATATCGTTTTCTGAAATAATTAAATAATAAAACTTTCACTCACTCTGTGCAACAGTCTAACAAAGTAGATTTTAAGACTCTAAATTTAAAACATCAATTTTGTAATAGGATCTGATTATCTAGATGGCTTTTTTTTTTTAAACTCTTTAATACTGCATAGCCGCACAGTTAATTCAAAGTTGCCAGTGCCTAGAATGTAAACATTGAAGAGGTGTAGTTTAAAGTAAATGTTACAGTGTTAAGATGCAATTAATTTTATTTTACTGTCACTAATTATAGTCATTTACTTATCTGTGAAATATGTTGGATCAAGTCAATTTACCTCTGCAAGACTTCGCACTGGGGTCAATTATAAGTGCAGTCTATCTGTAATTCTTTCTAACTCCTAAAAAATAAATGTTCTCTCTAAAGGAGAAAAAAATATAAAAAAATGTACATTAATTGTTTGTAGATCTCCGGGTTCTTTTACCCAACTAGGATATTTTGAACCATACTAATGAGCTTAAATTATGGTGTTGCATCATTCTCTGTCAGCATCTGTGTTTTAAAAATAACTCATTTCTGATGCAACAGGAGGCAGTTTTTGTCTCGAAATTGTCACTGCAAGAATCACACGATCCTGAATTCTGCTCTCCCAACATTTTACCAAAGTCTTGCTTCATTCCTTCCTTAGTTTGATGGCGGAATAAAAGTTCCGTTCTTAAGGCAACCATTAAACAACTATGAACTTTCACGATATGAAATGGTTTTAATATTACTACATTAATATGGCTCCAATTTACATTATCTGTTTGTCCGTGTACACCCTCTATTTAAACCATACTTTTTCATTATTTCACAATTTCTCAGATTGTTGTTAAAATATTTTACCATATTTGATAACTTTCGAATGCGTAGAAAAAATTTTGATACGTTTTAGTACATTTAAATAGAAATATGAAAAACACTATTAATAAATGAACTAAAAAAAAAAACAAAAGCAGAGTAGCATAAATATGTTCACATCAAATATCATCTGAACGTTCATCGATTTGCGATGCAAGGAATATATCAAGAATAATATGTGCTCCCAATCCCGAGGCGTAACCAAGGAAACAGAAATGGATAGCATACAAGGAAACAAACTTTACACCCCCGTGTCTATCTGTCGACCAGCCGTCACTGTTTTCATTCCCTCCAGTTTCTCAACGCCACAAACTGCTCCCAGATACCGCTATCAGCAGAATTTCCCAAGCTTTCATTTCTCTTCTATCATTGCCATACAGGAGAGTTCATATCCGTCCGTTAATATCTCTCTCTTTGGAGCAGGTTAACAAATTCTGAATTATGTAATGTAAATAATTGTATGTGGAGAATGGAAGATTTCTTGACATTTATATTTAGTTAAAATATTTTATACAATATGGCGAAGCATATTTGTCTCATTACCTCATAGTAAATTCATTTATTTTTTCTTATATGTATAATGTGTAAACATTAAGGTCCATTTTGTATATAAATTAATAAAGTATGAATAGAGTAATAAGTCGAAATAACACAAATTCATTTGTATTGTTTAAATAAAATTGGTTTAGACATAATACAATGCTAGATAAGACATTACGCTAAAAGTATCTAAGCTTTCAATACGGTACATAACATAGTTAAACAAAGAAGCTCTGATAATGCTGATTTCTGCAGTAACAAACAAATGTCACTTACGAAGGCGGTTCGCATACTAACAGAGGGCATAATTGATCGTAAAGAGTGCTATCTATGTTTCAACATTGTGTGGTTACAAGTCATTCTGATGTTAATTCATTGTTTGGCAGTTGTTTAAGCACAAGCCTTTCGATGACCTTGAAAACTGATATGCAATTAAATTCTCCTATCTGAAATGGAAAACAGCAAAGAATACTCATGAGAAGATATTGCCAACAGAAGGAGCACTCATGAACGTAATGTGCTTCGAGGACGAGACAGCCTGCAGTTGCGCATTTTGCACATTATCACGACCTTACCGAAAGATTGACACCCAATGGCAAGTTTCTGCCACATGCTTATCGGAAATGTGCATTCATGCCATCTGCCAGCATAACTTTAATCTATGCCTATCATTAGAATGGAGAAACACTTATTTTGTGCAAGTTTAGCTACAGATTTTTGTGATGTAGGTTGACTCCAATGTCATTCAGTTTTCCCTCATTCGTCTTAAGGATTGTCCAACTATGTACCTGTGACTTCACATTTATTCAATAGTCCTATTAAAGAGAGCACTGCATTAGGAACAGTTTCAATAAACTCTCTTCGAGCGCCGCTGTTTTTAAAGTACGTAATACAAAGAAAAAATTCGTACTTTCACAGTCAAACGACGCATCATTTTAAACTCATATATCACCACCAGAACTTCTCTGCTACAACTGTAATATGCTTTACATATCGCCGTCTCATGTGGCTTGATCTTTGGAAATACTGGGGATTTCAATGGGAAGAACGCGTAACGAGAGTACCGGCCAAAGCAGTTTCGTTCCTCTAGGACGCTTATATCACATATGCGGTAACCATATATTTTACTGATCCTATATTTAGAGCCCACAATAGTTTCAGTCTATACAGAAATATATGTCTTTGCCATCTCAAAGAAGTCATTGAGGGAACAATGATCCAAAGGGTAAAGACGCTCCCTTAAAATATTTTTCAATAACTCAAAAAAGCGATAATCTCGAATGAGATTTACGGACTGTATTGAGGCTGTTCAAGAACTCTCCGACGTAAATATTACAAGCTATCTGCCGATGTAAGCGCCAAGTTTAAAACATTCAGATGCAGTAAAACATCCCACGAGCCTTTAGAAACAATGCAAAACTATTTGTAGACTCGATAACTAAATAGCGAATGAATGAATTTGTAAATTTGTTGATAATTTAATTATAAATATGATCTTTTTATTAAATCAACACTCATTATTATGTATACACTTTATTTAGCACCAGCTAGTAGAAGATCTGATATTTAATTGGTCACTGGCTATAAAGACTGGATGTTCTATTTGTCTTAAACATTAACGGGAAAATAATCTGAATGCCCTAATTGTCTGTGTAGCTAACGACGATTTCAAGCTATAACCTCCATAATTACAAAAGTTCAGTTGAATAGATTTTCAGAAAAATTAATAAAAACTGGATATCTCTTGAAAGCAATAACTTGGAAATAAAAATGATTCTGAATTTAAAAAGTTGTTAATTATAAATGTTGTAAAATATTAAAATAACGATGACCAAAAGTCTTTTTCCTGTACTATTCGTGAAAAAGCTGGACTTGTTTGCTTTTTCTTGAACTTAATTACTATATAACATTGATTTAAAAGTGTGATAGGTTCATTTCGCGGGTAACATTGTTTGGAAATAATAAAGAAACAGTCATTTTCATAAATTCATTCCTAATTTTTTAAATAATATCATATAAGAAGCAACATAACTTAATTTGCACATCTCTGCATCTCTTTCCCTCGCTCTATTTTAATTCCTGCGTTCTCAACACTATGGTTCTTACCATACTGTTCCAGAAATCTTTAAAAATGAGATTACTGAGAGGAAAACTAGGGAAATGTTTTATAATATCCCTGTTATAGTAGTTTTTGGGAAATTTCATTTGTATAAACTCTCTATAGGTTATGTATAGAAATAGTTATTTCTCACTAGTCAAATGGAGGTCATCGTTTGAAAAGGAAGAATCAGACTTGAAAAAATCCGACCGCGATTAGAATTCCGGCCGTGACCTGAATCTACAATTAATTTAATTGTTTTTCCTTAATTATGGATCTTTCTGTAATTAATCCACTTAATGTTTTGTTGGCTGTAATGCTATTTATTTGTGTTTAATTAGTTAGGTTGTATTTATTTAAGTGTGTTTAGCTTTATTATAGCAAAACCTCGATCATATGCCAGGTATGCATACCATTTTGCTGGGTGCAAACAATGAATGTAATCAAATATATTATTATCGGTTAGACAAATGAAATACTTAACAATAATGTTATTTATGTTTATCAGCCTGCTTTGCAGTACACTATAGGGTCTTGGACTTGTGTGTTTATGAAACTTTAATATTTCAGTAGCACTGGAAAATGCTGAAAACGTAAATTATTTTTAATTGCAATATATATGTACATATGTATAATTCATATACTGCCGAAAAGTAAACATGTGCTATTATGTAACTTACGGCTTCAATTATTAATTTGCATATTATAAAAATCTCAAGTTGAAAATTAAAATTATTTCACATCGCAAGCATATTATATAATTGCAAAATTAGCATTACTGTAAAATATTTAACATGGAAGCAACAAAATAAAAATGAACAATTAAAATAAGTAACATTACATAAACAACGTGTATTCCCATTGCTTACTGCGCATTTTAATTAAGAACTGAGTGCGTCATAGAAGGGGAAAACTTTATTATGTTCTAGTTGTCACATTATACATTTTTATGAGCAGATTTATAGGAAATAATAAAAATATCGCAGCTATACGTTGAGGTCATACACATTTCTACGGGTTACATGCTCAGCGGTTTGCAAACAAAACATTGAAAATGTCTCGAAGCCCATCCTGTTTGGCAGCTATTCTAGTACTCTATTGGGAATGTATAAATCCTAATTGATCGCCGAAAAATAGAGTGTGGGATACATTGTCAAAACTCCATTAACTGCTTCCGTGTCCGAACTGCGAACTTCCAAATGATAATGGCAGCCGAAACGCAGTTATTGCGAGATTCACAATTGCCCTGCCCATTTAAACCAACAATGATGTGAAATTGACAAGAGTCTTCTTTGATGCTGATGTGACTTACCTAAGCGCTTTCATCTTGGTTGCCAGGCATAAAGAGTTCCGAGATTGGTATCGCTCATATATGTGAGAGAAAGACAACGATACATATAACAGAAATAAGAAATAACTAAAATTTTAATAAAAATATTAAAATAATGTAAAATGTATTTAAAAGTCTCACAAAACTAATTCTAAACTCTTGTCAGGTTGAATATCATTCTGACAAAGACACTTAAAAGGGCAGAAGTTTCCTGAACTTATGATATGAAAACAGCAGCTGGCACATTATTTTTTTATTTTATATTCAGATATTCAAAGTTCGAAAATTAAAGCCATGATCTCTGTTTTAAATAATTAACGGAAATTTGCAACTGCAAACAAAAAAGCATAATAAAAACAAACATTAAAAAATATAACAGTGATTTGGATTGTATTGGGAAACAACATGAGTAAGATTATTTTAGTAGTAGTAGTGGTAGTGGTATTACGTTTATTACATTGACACTAATACAATATTATGTAACTTTAACAGTCACACTGGTCCAATGGATCCTACGTTGCTTTTATGTATCGCCAGATCTGTTTGATTTAGTATAAGATATTAGATTATATATTTTACATTAAAAACGTAAGTATTCCACAATAAAATGAGACACAATTAAATAAACGTAAAAATTAAGGAAAGAAAAGAAATACAAGAATGTTAATTTTTGAAGTTATTAAAAATGCATATAAAATATAAGTAAATCCCATTAGAAATAACACACAGATGAATTCAATCTTTTTTTTTTTTTTCCTCTCTCTCTCCCAACCTCCTCCCAGGTTATCAGCCTTTTCAGACCTGAACTGTCTTATTTTCATCAGAAATTTACCTAATATCTCCTCTCCTTGTATGCCAACGGATATCAGTTGACCATCCCTCTGTTTGATTCCATAAGTGTGGCAGTGATAGATATTTTTCCCTCCATTCTTCCTTATCTTTTCATTTACCCAGAATGTGTGTCACAGATGGGAAAATTTTCCGCTCATTTCCGTCGATGATCATTTGCCATGCTCCTATTCTGAGACACGCGAGCCCTTGTTTAGTGAGTTTTGGTACCTATTTGTTGTATTGCTCTATCACTCAATCAGATTTTAGCGCCGATTGTACTTCCAGCGGAATCATCTCTTTGCATTGCGCAGTTGTCTGCTGTCTGTCCATATCCTTCAAATGGTTCCTAATCTTCCTCCATACGCTCTTTCTATTCCCCTGATCTGCCATTCAACATGAGCCATCACTCAATCAGATTTTAGCGCCGATTGTACTTCCAGCTGAATCATCTCTTTGCATTGCGCAATTATCTGCTGTCTGTCCATATCCCTCAAATGGTTCCTAATCTTCCTCCATACGCTCTTTCTATTCCACTGATCTGCCATTCAACATGAGCCTTTACTGTAATTTCCAGTCCCATTTTTAATTTGGATGCCTATATCATCTTCCCTTCTATCCGTGTACGCTAATGACCTTAGCAGTTTTACGCCCTTAAACAACGATCATCATCGTTCCTTCAATTCTTAGCTGTTCATGGTAGCACAATGTCGTAATTAAGTTTGGTTCCCACGAATAAATTTCAGCCAGTACATCACTACTCTGATTTCACACTCTGGGACCCCAAATTCCCTCTTAATTCCGCAATTCACCTTGCCCCTCCCCAGACCCATAATTACTTTAAAAAAAGCAATTCCAATCTAAATCTAGATCCGCAGTATGTTTCCATCCCCATCTGCCATACATTATTGTAGATCTGACTAGTGTCCCAGTGTTTTCAGTACACATACAGGCATATATGGGATTCTGCTAGGTAACCGGAATTTTCTGCTGCTTTCACTCCTGTTGTGGTCATGTCAATGTGCTTCGTTCACCTTAAGCCCTTCGTAACAGTAATGCTCAAGTATATGAAAGTCTTCACATTGTCTAATGTCTGTCTCGCATAGGCCTATGTCTTTACTACTAACCGATCCGTTCTTGAAATTCGTTATTTTTGTCTCGGTGATTAATCATTTTTCGCAGGAAAATAGTAGTCTGTCTAGTCTTCTCCGCAGGTCGTTCATCGCCGTAGAACACAGTACCATATCATCCGCGTACAAAAGCGCAGGCACCCTCATACCTCCTACTTCTGGTGCCTCAATATCCTCCAATATTATCATGTCAATATTGCCATCTGTAAATAGATTAATTTAAGATGATAAAATGCATCCTTGCGTCATTCCTCTCCCGCTTACGAAACTCTCTGATACTTCACTCTCGTCGTATGTAATGTAGAATTCCACAATTCTGTATATCACCCGCAGAGCTCGAATTATTTTCCTCTTTACCCGCAATCTGAACCATAGTGCCTGATACCGGCATGTGTGGTCGAGGTATTTAAGACGCGGATTCACGAGTCGGAGGCCTGGGGTTCCTTCCAGGCCAGGACCGCCCCCATGAAGGAGGTTTTTGCCAGGTAAATACCGTAAACATAGGCCTGGAACGTTTCCTTCCTTAAAAAAAAAATTTCCCAATTTATCATTTCATCTCATGTTATCATCAGTGTCCACTAAGTCGGTCCTGGTGGTGTAGTGGTTACCATACTTGCCTCCTAAACCCAAGATCATGGGTTCGAACCCGGCTAGGACCGTTGGATTTTTTCGGGTGTAAAAATTGTAAGTGTGGCTTCCTTCGGAAGGGAAGTAAAGCCGTGGGTCCCGTGTCGTACATTTACGGCACGAAAAAGAACTTGAAGCCTGAAAGAGAGGCTTCTGAGAAAAATTAGACCGCCACGAGTGGCCGAGGTCGTTAAGGCACGGACTCGTGAGCGGGAGGTCTGCGGTTCGAATCCCGCCAGGACCGTCCTCCCTGACTGGGGTTTTTTCCAGGTTTTCCTCAGTCTTCATAACTGGCAAATGCCGGGGAGGTACCTAAACTTAGGCCTGGAACGCTTCCTTCCTTAAAAAAAAAAAAAAATATCCTTTCCCAATTTATCATTTCATCTCATGTATCACCAGTGTCCACCGCCTGTGGTGCCTCAGTAGTAAAAACGGGCGTTAAACACTACTCAAAAAAAAAAAAAAAATTAGTCGGCCGTCTCATGCCCTGAATTGAATGGGATGCTGATGACCTGAGATGTTGAAGAGCGTCCGTAAATAAACAAAAAAAAAAGTGTCCACTACCTGTGGTGTCTCAACAGTTGGGCGTTAAACACTATTAAAAATATTGATGATGATGATATACCGGAGCCATGCCAAGTGGTCAGTCCGCACTTCTTCTAACGAGAAAACTCGGATTTGATCCCAGCGAGCGAGCGTTAGGAGAGTTTTGACTGGCAAAGGTACTTCTGGGCAGGTTTCTCCAGTTTTACTTGCCATGCAATCTTATCGACAGCGCATTTCCGCCGATCTTGCACTCTGCTAATAGTCTCCACAGTGTAGTATTCTCTCATAGTTTTGGTTCAAACAAGCAAAAATGCATGTTACCATCACGTTATCTTATTTATTAAATAATATACAGATATCAGTGCCTGTATCCATATCAGAAAGAACTCCCTGTATATGCATCATATTCCTTAAGTTATCCGATAAGAATGTTTCTGTCAGTGTTTCTCTGCAGTACCTGCATTTCATTAAGCATTACATGCCTTACTTCTTGTTTACTCTCCATCGGCTGAAAATGGATCTTTGATTTTCCAGTAAACCCAAGAAATATTGTATTATTTCCAGTTTTTGTTTTTTAAATAGCAATAGCTGTAAGCTGTAACTTCCTGAGATAGCGTTTTATTTTTCACAAACTTACAATGCAAGGATTCAAGTGCTTCTGCACTCAAATTCTGTTATAATAATAACGAAAAAAGATAATTTACATGGGCGGATATAGACTGTGTCTCCACAAAATATTAAAGGCCCATTCACAATTAAAATGAGATATTGTGTGATGTAATCAAATCATTTTTGGTATTTTGGAAAGCATTTATCTATTCCTCTCTTGCAGTTTTGCCACATTGTGTCACTTTAAACGGCGAAGGAAGGAAGGAAGGAAGGAAGGAGGGAGGGAGGGAGGGAGGAAGGAAGGAAGGAAGGAAGGAAGGAAGGAAGGAAGGAAGGAAGGAAGGAAGGAAGGAAGGAAACTAAATGTTCAAGGCTTATTTTCAGAAGACTGCAAAATTTCTGTTTCAAAAGAGGTTTTAATATGCTAAGAATTCTCTAGAATTCTACCAATCTCGTATACAATTAACAACTTTTAACACCGCTTCAAAAATAACAAAATCCCTTTTTTTTTTTCAATTTATCACAAAAAATCTTTTTCTTAAAAATATGCAAATACATATGCACTTCAACAATTAAGTAAATAAAAAAGTAATTAATCAGTAACCATTAATGTCAATTTATGGGCTCTTCGTGTTTTAAATTGTTAATAATTTCTGTTCTATGTTATTAACCCTTATTTTTACAATTACTGTCTGCTCATGTATTATATATTTTAAACTATGGTTTGCTTTTGTGATAATTTTTCTTTCGAAAATGATATTAAATGTGTGCTGTGATGAAGGCATTTCTGTACTTTTTTTAAGCTACTTGTTTTTATTCTTTATCTATTCTTTTGCATATTTCATTTAGTTAAAATGCAGCAAAAGTACTAGTTGATATAGCAATAGTTTTGTAAGAATGGTTCTGAGGAACATATCCCTGGAAATAGAGGCAATGCTGCATAGTTTAAGTAATTGTAGAAATCGCGTTTGTCTCAAAAACGTATTACCCAAAGTCTTTACTTTATATTAAAAGTATCTTATTATTATTCAATAACATTATTTTTATATTCCGCTTGTAGTGTCTTATGTATATTTTATGTTTATCGCAATGGCCGCCTAGTAGCCTATTTTTTTTTTTTTATATTTAGATCTCCTGCAAAAAAGGTTTTTATGCATACACCATATTTTATTTGTAGATATTTATAGTTGATAGTTTTATAAACCTTTTCTGTATCTTGAACATTTTAGCCATCCGCTCTTCCATTCTCGCTAATTAACCAGTATATAACATATTATGCGTTTTCTGGGAACAATGTTTCGTCCATTTCGGTGATAAATGTGAAAAATAAAAGGCAGAGCACGTGTTACGTGCAGTAATGAAGCGACGCGAAATGAGGCAACACCGCAAAACAAGCTGCAGCCATTTCACCATTCACAGATGTCAATTCGAACGGAAAGTTAAAACATAAACGTGAATGTGCAATTTGCATGCATAATTTATGCGCTCTATTTCTTTTTTTTTTTTTTTTTTCAACACTTTGCATAAAGAATGCAATATATGAAACCCTAGCGATTTTTATTTTTCACAGAGTGTAACAAGGAAAGAGAGAGAGAAACATTGCAGGTTATGGAACGTTGTTGCATGCATTGTTGAATGCATTGTTATTTGACATCATTTAGCGAGAAATAGATATGTGTTTCTTTGGATCATTCAGTTAATTTTTTTATCATTGAGTAATTTAATTCATGTCGTCGTTAATTACATTATGTCGTTATATCTAATGTAACATTCAATTTGTTATTCTTATAATTAAAAGGTAATATTGAATTTTAATATCTATATCCCATTATTAAAAGAATCATTTTTCCAAAGCTGCTATAAGTACAAAATCAATTTTGAGGTTATATTTAAAATGTTTCATGAATATTATTTATTTTTTCCTATTTTTTATATTTTATATATTTTTATATTTTATATTTTTTATAATTAAAATGTTTCATTAATATGAGATCTTAATCAATCACTTTGTGTAAAAGAGCCAAATATGAGCTATAAATAAAAACGCAAAAGACTTTAACTGAGGCATACGAAGCCATCGTTTAGATCTAGCCTCCATCAAATGAAGTTTTCGAGAGTAGGTGTATACTGTTTGAGAGTTTGCGGCGGTATTTATTGTATATTTATTTATTATTTTTAGGTTGTAATTGGGTTAGGATTCGTTGTGTATAAAGAGGTGATCGAATTTTATAAATGGATTGGTATCTCAGGGGTCGACCTCCATTCAGTACCGCAATATAATAATGTTTCTTCCTCGGCTATAAGCTCACTTTATTAGTCGAACGCTTTTATGATGCCCTATCACAGGAAAAGGAGATGATAAACAAACAAAATAATATAATACTGTTAGGTAGATCTCCTTTAGAAACGATTTTTACCAAAGGTATTTATGTGGTAAATAATGCCTAAAATCCTGAGTTTTTGCCGCCAACGCCCAGGTGCTAATTGCGAAATCCCAAGATGATTCACAACGAAATATAATAAACTTAATCAAAGCTCTAATAAAGTATAACATGAAAATATGGACACCCAAAACTAAAGTGAAGGTAATACAAGGTCTGAAACATTGATTTGAAAATGACAGAGCAAGTGAAATTGTTTAAATATTTCGGATTACGCCCTTTGACAAAAAAAAAAAAAATTAGTCATATCTTGAACGCAAAAGTCTTTTAAGTCATACTCGTTGCAGCTGCAGCAGTAGTGTTATATGACATGCACTAAAGGCGCTAACTAGTGTGTTTTTTTTTTTTGAGTAGTGTTTAACGCCCGTTTTTACTACTGAGGCACCACAGGCGGTAAAAAAACTAGTGTGTGTGCTCTGTTAGCTCTGTGCCAGGGTGTGCAGTGATGTCGTGGTTAAGGGCGCAGGTTCGCCTCCCAGCATGAAACACCTTTTATTTTTAACAAACCTTTGTAACATATTGTGCCAAATTAGTTTCCTAATAATGTTTCTCATACGCAGCAAACTTTAACTTTGTATATATCATAATGAATATTATAATATTTCCTTCAGTATTTGTTCTATTTGAATGCAATATGCTGCATAGGCATTCTCTGCACCTGCAAGAAGGACAAAAGATGACTTATGAATACAAATTCAAGAAGTCTGGGAAGTTGTAGTCTCTCGTGCACACTACTGTAGAAACCTGACATCATCTATGCTCCGAAGATTGAGGGCAGTTGTACACATTGAGAGTTCATACACTCGATATTAATTTGTGTTTATTTCTGTGTATTTTCACTTTAGAAGATAACGTTTTTTCATGTGTTTATTTATTTGTAAAGAATACATTAGTTTGTGACCACATTTTTGTGTGTGCATAGGTAATATCATAAATGATTCGTTAAAATGTAATATATTAAGGCAACATAATGTACTACATATGCACTTATACAAATTAATTAAACATTTTGTGTGCGATTTGAACCTAGGAGCTAATGCAGAAAAACAATGCCTTCTAAACCGCTTGGCCATTACTGCTTTACCTAACATTCTCTTTCCTTTCTAGATGTTTATGATTGTGATAATTAAGTTTACAAGCGCCCACTGCAGTGTGCACTCGCTGCATGCGCTTGTAATTACAGCGTTTAAGAGCGTCCCCGAAGTTCTCCGATCTACATGTGGAAACTGACGACTTTTTGTGGTGTGTGTGTGTGTGTGTGTGTGTGTCAAAGGATTTACATTATCGGTTAATCAAATGAAAGTATGTTGGACAATAAATACAATACGCCTCAATGGTTATATAAATACATGTTTATGGAAAACCATCAGAAGTTAACTATTAATTAAAATACGCAATATATCTAAACTAGCGTTGAAATATAGCAGTAAGACCTGGATACTAAAACAGCAAGACAAATGAATAATAGAAACATGCAAAATGAGAGTTCTATGGCAGACAAAGGTAATCACAAGGAAAGATTGACTGAAAAGTAAACAAATTCGTAAAGAACTCCGTGTAAAGCCATTCACAAGAAATATAGAACCATTAGCAACTTTTATTCTTTCGCATACAACGGTTGTCTCACATTCTAATTTCATGGTTAGCTTACGTTTATCAACCGCAGGGAAAAAGAGTCTTACAAGATGAAAATAATAGTTTGTTTAGTCCGGAATGGGATTATACCCAACCTTAATATGGAAAAAGAACGAGTTATAACATGAAAATGTATTAAAACTATGAAACACATACACTTTTAGAAAACCGTTTAGAATAAGAACTGAAGAAAGATTTGATTGGCTGGAAGAAACTCACCTCTTGTTCTTTACAGATGGCTCAATAATAGAAAACTCTTAAGAAACTGTAGTTTATGGATTATCTCTTAAAACAAACTTCTCTGTAAGTTTTGGAACTTTGTTGCAGTTTTGTCCTACCTTCTGTGAGAAGAGGAATTATCTTAACCAATATATACTCATCTTCATAGACAGTCAAGCTAAACTTAATGCACTTAAATCTCATCAAGATAACTGTAGACTTGGAAATTCCTCCAAGCTCGCTTTAATCTTTTCACAAATAATCAGTTAGAACTTTGTTGGATGCCTGGACATAGCGGTATAGAAGGTAATAAGGGGCAGACAAACTGGCAGAAGAATAAAATTTACTCCATGGGACCAGAATCTTTCTGCGAAATTAGCAGGAAAAAGTTAGACTGCAGTATATCAATGGACTAAGAAAGAACATCAGATAAGATGAAAATAAAATTCTGCCTAAGAATTGGTAAAACATTTGTTAAAATATAGGATAATGACTTTACCTGCTGAGTAAAGGTAGAGAGTAAAGCTATTGGATTGATTACTGGACCGAAGTATGACTTTAATGTCTATCTTTCGTCACCGAACACATTTCTTCTCAACCCCATTCAGCGTATCAGTTCCCAGAATCTGGAAGTTTGTTGAAGACGACACAGGCATTATGAACTCGCTGTAATTTGTCGATCTGCCCCGGATTCAGATTAGAGATCACAATAATCAAAATGAGGCGTAAAAAGCACTTGACTGAGATTCTTTTTAATATTGAGAGATGAATCTTTTGCTACATGTTTTAATGTGAGAATTAGAGAGAATATTTTATTGCATTATTCTAGATGAGAGTCTATATAACATTTAAATGTTTTTGCCAGGTGGTATAATTAATGACATTGTTGTTTATCATTATGGGCAGCATATCGTTTGAGTTTATTTTACACATTACACTTTTATGTTCCAATAACTTCTCGAAGTCTGTAATGCTAAGCAGTTTAGAGACAGATGGGAGGAAGTAAACATCCTTACTGCGAGTATTCGCAGTATCTAACTGCGTTTTCTTTATAATTCTCTTAAGATGGTAATGCAGTATTTATGCCGCTTACATCATTTGAAACTTTACCAATCACTTCTTACATTAAAAGATTATCTAAAATCACATGAAAGTACAAGAAAATGGTACAACTGCGTGGAGAAACCCATGGCTCTTTGACTTATGATAACATTGAAGATCCTAAAATTTGGAATCAACACGAAACATTAAATCACTTCCCTTCTAATAACAAAGCCTGAGGTTCAAATATTAGGCCGCACCTCATTTGTTATTCTTTTCTTGATTATCGACGGCATTGTATTAGAACAAATAAGAAAATTATTTTTTGGAATTTTAAAATGTCTGTTTGCTCGAATTGTTGAAAACACTCCTAAGCAAGTGTACTTAAATATTAATGGATTTCTCTTTCCTTTTTTCAAGCGACATGAATAGAACTTGAGAACTTGCATACATCTGCGTTAAAAAGCAAAAAGTATATTTTACTTTCAAATATATTCTCTTTCTTTGTCTCTTGTATCTTAATATTCGCTTTTTAGCCGGTTCTCTCTCGGGTCGACACGATCTCCGATACATGAGGCTAATTACATTCCATGTATAGCTAGAGAGAAAAAAATGTCTGTGCACGTGTTGCAACCATATGGAGTTTTTCAAGTAAAATTAACGACCGAGCTTTGCCGCTTCCCATAGTAAGGCTGCATGCTAATTAATGAAACATCACAATGATGGCGGGATATAGGAGACAGACATGAAAAAGTAACAAATATAGAAATGAGTAAGTGTCATGCGATTACAAGAGAATTTTCATGCTTTGCACTTCGAGAGGACTTGGAATTGGCCTAGATGTGTGTCAGGACAGTTGAAACAATCATTTCTCTTTCCGCCCACAAAATGGGTGTCTGACCAATTGCAAGAATATGAAGACATTATTACAAAAAGGGATTTTGTCAAAAGCTAAGAACAAAAAAATGTAAATTAAGTAAACTGTTTGATATAAGATTGAAATATTTGATAAACATATTAAGTTTTATATATCGCATACAGGTAAATAATTGTTGAATGTGGAAGTGTGTGTCATGGGATGTTTTTGTACTAAAGTGATACAAATGAATATGTTTTATTATTGAAGCAGTAAAATATTATTATGAAAATTAGTAAATTAACAGCAAATTACTATACATATTAATAATTTCTTCTCCACCACTGATCATAAAAGTTTGCAATATGTGAGTTGGATTCCTAGGGAGTAGTCCGGTAAATCAGTCTTGCTAATAGGCTGGACGTTTGTGTCTACGTCTCCATTGGGAGAAAGGGATGAGATGAGGAAGATACCGGGCGACCAGGACTCAACAGAGGTAAGGCACGCAATTGCAGCCCCTAACACATGTTTCCAGACAACAGACCCTGACGCCGGCGGGGCCCCTTTCTAAGGAGATCGACTCCCTCAGAAGGACCACTTCCACACTAGACGCCGAGGCAGAAATATTTCAAAAGCGCAAGCCACCGTCACGCCGCACATAGTAACCATTCCACCTCGCATGGCACTTTGAATCCATAACAGAACCAACGGAATCAAATTATATGAGAGTGAAACGTTCGTGGAAAGGAAAGATGGTCCCAGCAGCGACCAAGGGAAACCACGAACAAAAACCGTCAGCATGGTCGTCTCCAAGGGATTTATACGTGATATCTCCTACTATCTGAACCACACCTCTCGGTAACATGTGTATTGAAAGTATTCACTTCTAATTTAGTTTAGAAATGTTGAAACAACTGGCAACTTTCTGCACTGAGTTTTACAGATCCTCCATGTTTTATTGCTTGATCTTCAAAGATTTGTTACAAAGAGAGATTAACTAAAGTTATTTAAGTATTAATTCCCGTTACAAATATTCGCTGATCTCCATGGTAATGGAGTACAGTCTCTTCTTCCTAAAAGTCTGTCAATCTTATGCATTCTCAGTTGCTTTAGCTCAAGTCAAAATCAAATTTGTTTTGATGTTGAGAAACTATTGCATACAAGGGGCGTTCTAAAAGTTCTCGGTCTGACCAAGAATACACAAGATTTAAGAGAATTTTTTTTCAACATAGTCACTTTGTAAATCACTACTTTTGGTCTAACCACTTTTTAATGCTCTCAATAACATAAAATTTGTCCAGCTGTGAAAAATAAGCATCTGTCTCAGCTTTAACCTCATTATTGGGTGTGAATCTTCGTCCACCCATCCATTTCTTCAGATTTGGGAACAAAAAGTGATAGCTGGGAGCCAAATCTGGCGGATATGGCTGTTGTGCAAGCAATTGGAAATTAAGGCCATGCAGTTTCACAGCAACAATCCCTGACGTGTGTGAAGGCTCATTATCGTGATGGAAGATAATTTTCGTTTTTGCAGGATGTGGATTTTCAGTATGAATGGCATCCTTCAGTTGATCCAGTAGTGAAGCGTAATACTCATCGGTGAAAGTTCTGCCCTTCTGGGGGGAGTCTACGAGCACCACACCATGAGAATCCCAAAAAACCGTAGCCATAACTTTTCTTGTAAATGGAAGTCTTTACTTTCTTCGTTGCACTTTTCAACTGTTGCCATCCACTGTTTGGACTGCTCCTTCATCTCTGGCGTGTAGAGATGAAAATGTGTTTATCTACTTTATGAAACATCGGAGAAACTCACTGGAATTGCGTTTAAACAAGTCTAAACACTCTTGCGAAATGTTCATTGAAACACGTTTTGGCCTATTGGTAACAAAAGCCTCACCATCGAGCAGAAAGCTTTCTCATGCCGTAATCTTCGTGTAAAATTTAGTGGACACGGCCTGTTGAGGTCTTTGCAATGTTAGCCAACTCGCATACTTTCAATCGGCGATCATTAATAATGGCATTGTGAATTTTTATCACAATTTCGTTAGTCGTAGCAGTTTCCCTGGGCGCTTATTATCTCGAAGGATATATGGCCACGCTTAAATACAGCATTCCACTTTTTAACTCTCTAAAACGAGGGGGAAGAATTCTTTAATGTGCAATCTTAACTTATTTAATATTACTGTTATGGTTAAACCATTCAGTGCGAAGTAACTTTTATCACAACTAGTATTTCGATTTTACCCATTTTGCAGAAATTGTTAACATGGAATGTTTATATGCTTTTCACAAACATGTGACAACACTTACACTCTGAAACGTTACAGCACCCCATCAAACGGATGATACTTAACATCTGTCAAGGTATTTTGGCCTTCTTTACGACATCTTTGAGTCAGGCCGAGATCTTTTACATCACACCGAGTATACAAAGTATCTAATCAATTCGTATATGCAGAAAATATTTTAAATAATAACAATCCACGTGACAAGGGTGATTTTTGTTGGAAAGGATAACATGATTAGGGTTACTTTTGTACATACAACTATTCTAATAGTTATTGCACCTGATATGGACTTTTTTTTTTGAGTCTACAATATTTCAAATAGCAAATGTGCGCCTGCAGATGCTGGTATTGTTAAACAACTTTTCGTTAAAAGGTCCAATGCGCAAGTTACTGAAAACAGTATCAGCTCCCTTTCCTCTGTAACAGAGCCAATGAAATGAAATGATATGAAATAGGAGAGAAAAAAAATTCGTGGAAAGCAAAGACCAATTCCAGCATTCACTTTTGCGACCAGGGAAAACCATGAAAAAAATCAGGATGGCTGGCCCCATGGAATTTGAACCCGGGATCTAGCTAATGTATCAATTTATATTCTTTTTAATAAATTCGAGAGTCCTAGTCGCCCTTATCTCCCTTATCTCATCCATTCCTCTAGCAAGTGCCTTCATTTGGAGACATAGGCTTAAGTATCGGAATCCTCTTCCGTCTCTACTAATCGAATTAATAAAATGTCAAATATGACATCTGTTTTCTTTTTTTCAATTGAAATTTCTGTCTATAGTTATGAACGGGTTTTTGAGAGACAGAATACATAAATAGACCACCTCCTTGGTCTAGTGGTTAACATTACTGACTGCTGGCCGGAAGGCCCGGGTTCGATTCACGGTACCTACTTAGGAGTTGTTCTAAATTTGGAAGATCTGGAACAGAGTCCACCCGCCCTTGTGAGGACAATTGGGAAGCTGCCTGATGAAGAGGTGGCGTCCTTCCATCACCAAAGCGGCATAATAGGCGACCGGCGGAGTTCCGATATGATGATCACATGTCCCCCTGCAGTACTACCCTCCATCAATGACGTCGCAAGACGGAGGTGGAGGAAGCAGAGGTCTCCGCGGCAGATAAGATTCACCCCGGGCTATAGTGCCAAATAAGAAAAAAAAAAGAATACGCGTATCAAAATATATTTAAACAGGCCAGTGAGTAAAATGATAACCTTCAACACATAAAAAGACCCTTATTTCATCGAATTGAATTTTTTATTTTTATATTTTGAATAGTTAAATGGGTTCTTAAACAAATATCTGTCAGTAATATATGATGCCGAGGTGAGAGGTTTAAAAGTATAATCATGAATGAAAAGATTACATTCGTTTAGAAGTGAACTGCAGTATTTTAATTGTTATTTACAGGGTATTAAACTTTAAAAATACAGTTTAATTTCACACGAGATATGGCAAAGAACAATGCGTAACTGTACTTAAAATTATCGCATACGCTTTATAATTATAAATTATACACTATAACCCGTTTAATAATACTGCACTATTCCCTGGAAATGGCTTACACATTAGTAAAAATTCATAAATGAAAACTAATTTGCATAAATAGACAAACGCAACTATTTTATGCTGGGTTTTACTTCTACGTGTATTTATCATAGCCTAAGCATAGAAATTTCATATTTTTGAAGGCAGTTGGCGCAAAGAATACACAAAACTAATTATCGTAAAGTTTAAGATCATAAATAAGTTTTAATGGTGAGCAAACGGACATTTTGTGTCAAACGCACGCATCTCTTGATTCCTTCTGCAGTAACTCACAACATATATATATATATATATATATATATATATATAAAAAGTTGAAATATGCCGCCTTGGAGAGCAAAAGCGGTGCAACGATCGTCTGATATTTATGTTATAGAAGAGGCAATGTGCCAAAACCAATATATGCAAATAATTTTTTAAAGTAGGTTACAGTTTCGGGTTTTTACTTACGCTTACTGACTCAAGGGAAAATGTTCTGCACTTTCGTGTCTGAACGATGACTAAATTCTTCAGTCAGAGTGAAGCGCTCTAATTACTATAATTACCGAAGTCATGATGTCTTTTTCAGGCGTAGAGGTAAGGGAAAGTGATTACATTCAGAATGGAATCTTTACAATGAACATGCAATATAAAGTGAAATGTACAAGAAAAGCTATAAGATAACTTTTTCTAATGCATGTTCCGTGTTATTGATAAATTCTTCATAATTATTTTGCACGGCGTTTTCTCTTTCTCACTTTCAGCTTTTAACCAAAATATCCACCTTTTTTAATACTATCTGAGTACGTTCATTGTGTGTCCCCAAAACTGTTGGTAAAATGCAACTTTGTTGTTTTCTTTAAAGTAGAGTTTATTAATATATAGATTGTTAGGATTGGAGAAGGATATTTTAGTACTTCAGATTTGAGCAAGGCTGGCCGTTTATGACATTTCCTAGGAAGGAAGGGTTGAGGTGGTAGAGACGCCGGGTCGCTAGGATCCACGAAGGTGAGGCTAGAACGTAAATAGGGTTCCCTTTCCAGATAGAACACCCCGACTCCGATGGTGCCCTCTGTTGGGTTCTGACCTTCTAAAGCGCAAGCCACCGTACACCGCACAATATACCTTGCCCTGGCACTTTCCAAATGCGAGTCTCAAGTGTTAGCACTTCAGCCACTCCGCTTGGTTAATAGAGTCTGTGGATAGATATGTTTACAAGACAAGTAATTATATTACAATATTATATTTTTGAGTACTTACAAATATAAGCAGCCATTCTGAAACTTTCTTATGAAACAACTAAATAATCTAATATAAATAATAAATAAAACACAGAGTGTAACGGAAATACCTGTACAAACTTTGGTGTTGCGTTCTGCGTAGCTAAACAAGGACGTTTCCTTATAAACACATGTTCCTAAATAACAATGATGGGCTATTATCGAAATTTTATTTTGAGCATTTGAATGCCAAATTACAATTCTACAGATTGTTATCTCATTTAGAGCCAATTTATTTCATTTGCATATGGCTCACCTGTAAAGAACCAATCCATTATATCCCCTAAAATAAAAGTTAGCTTTAGTTTTTGAAGGTACTGTGCTATTTTTCAGGCAGAACTATTTGCAATTCTGGCCTCCGCTCAAAGAGGAATTGAGAAAGGTTGTAAAAATAAACTAACTCTGATCCTCTGAGACAGTTAAGCTGTTTAGTAAAGCACGTGGTTGCTGGTAGTTTAGCTCCATTAGTATTGAAATGTCTTCATACATTTCTCACATTATCGCAGAATAACCTCTGTAAAGTTCGAACGAATTTCAGGTCCTCAGGGTGGAGATGGAAATGATGAAGCAGATAAACTGGTCAAGAAGGAGCAAATAGTTTTTGTTTGTATCTGAATCTGTCTGTGGAATTAGTAAGTCGTTAAAGAAATGGCCGAAATACCCTGCTCAATCACTTGACAAAGTTCTGGTCAAAGGCCCAAGCTTAGCTCTCACTAATTTGAAACTAACGCGAGAGGTAGAGTTAATTACTAAATACGGGCAGTCCGGAAACATCTGCAGACTGTAGAATTCTTTCAAAATGATTATGTAAGCATCAAGTCGAAACTACTAAACACACACTGCTTGAGTGTAAGGTCCTGGAGAGGAGAAGGTTTCAAACATTTGGAGTTTCATCATTGGATAGCAGCGAAAGTTCTGGAACTTGTTAAGATGTTGCTAGAACGGATAGCACAGTAAGCCTCAGGCTGAGATGAGAGTGCTCTCAATAATTCCCACTACAACTACTAGTACTCTTCAATTATTTTAATTTTCAAGGCTAATTATACTATAAATGTTGATGGGCACAATGAAATAGCCATGAACTGTTATTTTGTTGCCAAAGAAAGTTGTTTAGCGTTGTGTAGTCTACTCTACTTGGATGTATAAAAGAGCAAATTTCATGTTAGTGCACCATGTTAGAATGTACATTTCTTGAGCAGATAACACGACTTTCGTGCTGGCACTCACAATATAGCGGTACAAGATACGGGAAAATGCGGTTGCGCAATATTTCTGGCGCCCTTTCTATAGTTCATTGACACTGGTAGGTGGGCGATGCTGCTTGCGTATTTGTGTCTCAGAGGCACAATGGATACTTCTTTGTTTCCTGCCCTCTTTATTCACATAGTAAGAGCCAACAGTTTCGTACACCTTTCGAATACGACGTTCCGTTCGGTGTATAGTATTGCCTTACACTTTTGGAATCGTCTGAAGGAAAATTGTGTGTTTGACCACGTAAATTCATGGTTATTGTGTGATTTTCTCTGCTCCTGAAATTACACAATATTTAATAGAAATAAAAATGGACTGTCATTTAAGTTTGCTTATTCATCTGGCTTGGCCACTGGTGTGTCAAATAAGTTTGGTGACAAAATTAAGAAAATAAGGCAGTGATGCTATCAAAACCACGGAACGCTGGGAGTTTTCTAAACCTAAAGGAAGAGCATGCTTAAGAAATAAAAGGATAGATGAATTAATAAACAGTAAAATAAGCAGTTTAATGCATACATCGATAGGAAGACCATACTTACTATCAGTAAGCTCAACAATGCTGTTAAAGAAAAGAAATTCTAGAATGTGGAAGAGAATACCTTAAACTGAAAATAAGGAAATTAGGATTCAAATGGAATAAAGGTTACTCAAGCAATGTGTTATTTAAATTTTTCCTAAACCTTCAACAGATTTATTACTTCTTATAGATAAAGCCAGTTATCGCAGTGTGCAGCAGTCAGTCCCCCACTGAGCATCATGCAGATTTCCGCAGCCCACTGCAGAGAACTAAGTACAGAGTGTTTCTGTTTATCTGGTAATACTACGGGTAGAGAACACAAAACCGCGCCTTTTTATTACAGATCGACCATGCCGAACCATTAAAAACGTTTACAGTACAGAACAGAATCAGTTGCACTTCAAGCTACGGATCGAAGTAATTCACAATGTCTCACGCACCTGACATGGAAAAGCGGACTCTGGAGCATGTTGCTGAATGCCCAAATTAATTTACAGCAGCTCTTCATATTCACTTTCGAAGAATACTTAATGAACAGCTATTGCGCCTAGTCATCTTTTCGTGTGCAGTTATTCAACAATCTACCAAACCATTGTTTTTGCTTCAGCACATGTTCAGCGTACAAAACAAATGTATCAAGATTCAATGTAAGCAGAACAAACCTTGAATGTACAAATGATTTCTTGTTAACAAGTTTCTAAATCAACGCATGACCACCTACATCCAGCGATTAGATCAGTGCATGTAGTACTAAGAAATCCATATATTGAATTCAATGTTTCTATTATAAATTCATACATCAAACTTTTCCTTATATGACGTTTTTTCTTGTATAATTATGTCGAACGTACCTTCGAAGTTTGTAAAGTATTTAAGTTGCACCCTGTATAATAAATTCTCTAGTGTTATTATCATCATAAACCATTTATTATTATAAAAGAGGTTATGAAACAATTATAAAAATAACATGTATCAATAATGTAATATGTGCAATTATTGTATTGCAGTTGAAAACATGCTCTCGTACTGTTAATCTGTGTATACATTTAATTAACGTTTTATAGTTATTCGAATACAAATATCTAATAATAATAAGTAAAAAACGCGGAGCCATAAATTCTAATAATAAAACCATATATATTTGGCCAATAAATGCTTAAACTAAAAATGCTTTTGAAGAAAGAGCGAAGTATTCGCAGTATATGATTGTTCTGATTTTCATTGTTACTTCTACTCCTGTTGTGTATGAAAAGACTTTAGCTGTACCATTTTGAATCTCTTTTATATTATTCGGGTGAATAAACAATTCAAAACATGAGTTTTTAAGGTACACTTTCGAACTACCATGACTACCACACCCTAAAGCCTTTTCTGACCCACTCTTAAGAATGGTTAAAAAGCTAGCAACTCTCGCCTAGTTCACGAGCCCAGAAGCAGGGCAAATCTAAAGTGAACTTTCAACATTATCAATTCTGAATTTAAAATTTTGAAATGTGTCATACATTACTAAAATATGCATAATATACTATATGCAACATTAAATTAATAATTATTTTAGAAATATTAAGTTTTTGTGCATTTATAATGAATATTAGGAATATTTATTCCATTCTGTGTGATAAAATATTAGCTGTCAGCTGTGACTGCCTGTTTTCTTATTACAGTTCTTTTTAACAGTTTTAGTTTATCTTATAGCAGCTTTTTTCTAATAATATGATTTTAGTATTTAAAATATTTTAAAATGTTCTTTTAACAAGAAAAGGCGAAATTTAAAGCTCTTTATGTAACTTATCGCAAATTCATGAAATGTTAATTTATTTTTGGAGCAACTGCATTATCTGAAGCTGTCAATGTGCTGAAAAACATTAAAAGGCAATTTTTAAGAAAACGAAGTATAAAGAATATTTGCTCTGGCTGTTTCTAAGATACGAATTTTCACTTTTTATTCCCTAAAGAGATTAGATAGTTGATACTAATAGGGATGTTTTATCTTGTTCATCATAGTGTTTGCCAATATCTGTTGTGGTGGTGGCAACTCTGATATTTCTAATGTTGTAGATGAAAATAGTTTTAACATTTTTTGATTCTACGTATTACTAATGACATTCGCCAGAAGATCGTAGAACTGCAGTCACAATATCCGAGTTGAAAATCATTACCTTTAAGACGTACATTTTATTAGGTATTTAGAAAGTAGTTAAAGGTGCACATATATACTGAATAATGAATCATGATATTAATTAATTATGTCAATAAGGATCTCTGGAGTACACTATCTGCATTCTTCCGACATGCACAACACATGGAGGGCAGGATCTGCCGCCTTCTAATTACACACTTTTCACCTAATAATCGCTTTCCCACCTTCCCTGCTACAACTGGAGAAAGACGTAAGAAAGAAATACTAAAAATTAGACGAAGCATTTTTACGTAAAATTTAACGGACTCTTCAGAAGATAAATCATTGGACATGTGATTTATATACATTAATTTCTTTTTACGCCAGTTCATAACTCGCAATGTTGAGTAAACGCAAAAAGAAAAGAAAGGAGAAAAAACAGTAAAAACCGAAGCCAAGTTCCAATTTCTCACGTACGAATAAACACAGGGAAGTCTTCCTATAGACTTTCCTTCCTCTTTCCATGTCCCACTCCCTCTTTTCCCACTCCATGCCTCTTTTTGCGGGCTCTTCAGTGAAACTTTAGCTTTTTTTTTAACATGTCTCACACCATCTCTGCGTGTTTTTCCAGCAGCCAGACCTCATCTCACTTTTCTCTTGCTTCATAACCTACCGACGTTTGCTGCCTGAGGCTCTGCAGCATAAATGCTTCCTTCCTACTTCAGGTACTTCCACCATCATCGGATATCAATTTGAATAACTTCTAAAGATAAACGCGTTCCTTAGGATTTATTTCGTCACTCCTTTATTTCGTTTACATTTTCTATTTACAAAGAAAGTTATCTACATCGATAAACTATTTGAAGTGCTTTGGAATGAAAAGAATTGTATAATGAAGTCCACGCCTGCATTTACTTTGACTCATTTATCATCCTGATTGTTAATTTGAGTGCAGCTGTAAGAGGAAGTCATCCAGTTTTGACAAAGGGAGGTAACTGGGTTAAAGTTATTCGTCAGTATGTGATTACAGTGTAAGGGGAATCACTACTGGGTTAAACAGTGAACTAAACCGCTCAATTAGGGTTAAATCTCGGGTAGGAAGACAGACAGATAACAGTGTGCAAAATGTAATCTAACACGTCCATTTGCTGATGTGTCCATAAACCAAACTCACCCACACCCATTCACGTGTGATGCGCAGGATCCAAATAATTTGCTAGATTTGGAATTGATGGCTGGTTAAAGCTGAGCTTCTCAAAAAGAAAAAGAAAAAAAAATTGGGAGGACTATAACCACGGTGATTTTGATTCAGAGCAACGTTTCTATTTGACCATATGTTACAAGATGTATAATTACGCCAGTTGCCAAATAAGGCTGTAGCAGGAGAAAAGACAAATTGAATGATGCAGAGAATGATTTAGAGCAATGGTTTCCATTATGAGCGTAGCATTGCTTGCACTGGTTCGTGTTGTTTAGAAACTTGAAAAAACATGCTCTATACTCTATCTAGAGAAAGAGTAATGCAATTGACCAAAGAACACAAATTGGAAATCAGAATATGTCACTCCACCGAGATGAAGAACATGCTGGGCGGCCAAATTCGGGGGTGGCGATACATGGACTTAGGCAGGGATTGTAACATTTCCTTAGACAGTAAGCCCCAGATGCTAGCAGGCCTGCGAGAGTCACGACGATATCATTCGAGGCGTCCCAAGGAAGTCTCAAAGCAGTACAGCCAGGCGTGAACAGGAACTTGTGCAGCGAAAATCCACCGCCACGCCTCACAGCACCTTTCCTGGCACTTTCTATCCTGCAACGTATACTCGTAACTGGAACTATGGAATAAAAAGATGTGGGAGAGCGGAAAATTTCCGGAAAAGAAATATCCATTTTAGAATTCGCTCCATTTACCCGGGGAAACCAAGGAAAGGGAGGAAAAAAAAAAACAGGGGCCAGGTAGATGAGCTCCAAGGAAGTTTAATCTGACACCTCCCAAAAATACAAGTGCAAATTATCAACGTCTGAGCTACACGCTTGTAAGAGGTAAGAGACTGGACCCTACGATTGTGACGTGTTATATCGCACTCTTCTGAGACACTTTATATGATCAATAATTGATTGTATTCACAGGAAATACGTTGAAGATGGTAGTTGTGCTCCCCTTCCTGCATATCCATGATACCCATCGCTCGCTTCAGAATTATCATAGAATTAATTAAAAACGCTTAAAGTTACAAGTTTCGCGGCAATAATGAACGGATTTCCACATGTATGTTCTATGATTAAGACGGGATAAAACTTTTCAAACTGATGCGAAAATTTGTAAAATTCGTTTTTAAATGTTCATTACTAAACAGACTCGTGAGCGGGAGGTCTGGGATTCTATTCCCACCAAGATCGTCCTCCTTCACAGATTTTTTTTTTCCAGATTTTCCTCAACTCTCACAAAAATAAAAATGCGAGGAGGTACACTAACTTAGGCCTGGAACTCTTCTTTCCTTAAAAAAAATCCTTTCTCAGTTTCTCATTTCATCTCATGTACCATCTAGTGTTCAATGCCTTGATGCCTCAGTAGTTAAACACTATTCAAAAATAAATAAATAAATAAATATTTTTACAAAAGAGTAAAATAAAAACTTTTACATTTGTATATACATTGTTTTAAAACAATTTTAAAGATATATAATAAAAATAAAAT
The DNA here is from genome assembly GCA_030762175.1 of Metallyticus violacea. Taxonomy (NCBI): domain Eukaryota; kingdom Metazoa; phylum Arthropoda; class Insecta; order Mantodea; family Metallyticidae; genus Metallyticus; species Metallyticus violacea. Next base: position 64,897,384 of record CM060842.1, read on the forward strand.
ACAACTTAGGTTATATATTTATGAGAGATAAGGGCACTACCAAAATCAGAAAACATGATAAATCTTAAGAACATGTATGTCATATTATTCTTTCGCTAAATAAGAGTACCCAGGCAGTTCTTATGCTGTTGTTTAAAAACAAAAAGTTATAAATTCTGTGCCGTTTTTGCGTGCAATTCCTTTCATCCCAATACTTTTTTACCCCTGCTCCTCGGCATCCTGTTTACCTAGTCACGTCAAAATCGCTCGCCAGCTAATGCTTGGTTTCTATTGGTTTCTTCGTCTGCCGAAAGTTCCAGCAAACTGTGACGTAAACATTTTACCTAGCATGTTCTCTACCCTGCTTTTCCCTCACAGAGTTGACTTCGGAACGGCGGGTGAAATAGTAGTTATTGGCCTTTTCTTATAAATTGTTAGGTCGGGAAACTTTTACGAAGTTCTGGGACCCAGGTACAATGTCCATTTTTAATTATTTTATTGTAATGTTTGGAGTTGCCTTTGCTATATTGGCATGAAGTTTTTCTTTGTAATCATTTTAAATGAGCTATGACATGCTTGCATTCTAGTAATTGTATTAATAATTTATTCAATTGTATATTTTGTGCCAATATTTCGAGGTTATATCATTAGTTTAAATGAAATACTGCTGAGTTACATCTCACACAATTTTCAATTTTCGAACTGAAATATGTTTAATATATGCATTTTATTTACATTTATTGTTTAATAAATTATTTCATAATTGTTAATAATTCTTTTCCCGTATTGTAAAGTTACCTTTCTCTGACCACATCCTTTTGGTTTTCCTTTGAGTATACCTCCTAGACTGAAATTAGTCCAGACATCAACGGGAGAGCATGGCATTCTGGTTATTGGGGTTACGGAGAATGTAATGTGTAGTAACTCTGTTTGGAGAACTTAGTTTAATAAATTATATTTTTGGACAACTTAACTGGTAAGAACCTGTTGAATCCCTTGAAGAATATTTTAAAAGTGCCATTATGTTTTTTACACTATTGTCCTGCTTTAAGGGTAACTCTAGTAAACTGACCTATCAAATAAACATTCATTATTTTAATATTAGAACCTATTTTTGTAGTAATTATTTTAATGCTTTGCGTTTATTTGATTGTTTCCGATTTACAACATATTCCTCTGTCTTCCTTTTCCCAAACTCCATCTGTATTAATTGTTATGTCACTGGCCAAACTCCATTCCACGGTATTCCATAGCGCTGGTTACTCTTTCACGCCAGGCACCTAGATCGACCTCATCTTCCTCTTGGGTGGATTTCAATTCATTCTTATTTAGGTATTTTTCTTCTTCCTTGCGTTGGACATGCCCATACCATATCAGCTGTATATTTCCACATATTTAACAATATCTACCTTCATTATTTCTTTTATCCTATTGTTAGGGACTCTATCCCATCTATAAATTCTCGCTGACCTGCGCCGGAAATCTATCTGTACAACTTTCAACTTCTGCACAGATTCAGGAATCTGCAATACTTCACAACCATACCAAAATACTTTTAACAATTACTTCAAAGTATTCAGTTTAAAAAATCTTTGTGTTTTTCTTTCAATGTCCTTTGCTTAATCTCTGCTTCGTGGGTACCGTTTTCACTAATTATTGTTCCTAGATATTGACACTCCAATTTATTTTATGACATCTTTACCATATAACTCTGATATTCCTCTTAAAGTTTCCTTATCATATATTGTCTTGCAATCTATATCGTTCAGATCCTGTCCTAAAACAACGTATATATAGTTTTATTTCCAGCTGGCGTTTCCGTCCCTTGATATTTTTCTCCCCACTTCCAGGGACTTGTATATTGTAAACAAAGTGGACGATAGTCCACTCCCCTGCCTCAATCCTTTACTTACAAGAATAACTTTAGATATTCTTTTTCCCATTTCTGTTTTTGTCGGTATGTATCTGAAATAATATGACACACTATCGTAAGCCCTTTGCATGTCTATGAATACTAAATGTAGGTTTGTTTCATTTTAGAAGTTCAAAATATTTTATTATTTAATGCAATTAAGCACAACTGAGTTTTAAGAACATAACATTCTAGAAAGGTTTATTTTCGTTTTGTGTCCTCAGTGCCTTCAAATGTTTTTTATTGTTGGAAGAAAATGGAAATACTTAGGTAATGGTTTGACAATGAATAAGACAGACCATTTGTAAATGATATTGATCTCTAATGTCATTATGCTATGTGTTTGCGCACATACCTTGTACTTTCCGTATCACTGGGTGCAAGAATCTGTGCCTTCATGGTCCTGGTAATGTTGACCATCCTGGCAAAATCCAACTTGCGCCAACTGCGTGAAATTCTGCAACGCTCACCACTAAACCACACTGGCGGTTTTGGTAGCTAAAGCATTTTTCCCTTCTGGGTGCCAGCTATTTCAATTTAAGTTTTACAGCGGGAATTCTTTTTTTTTTTTTTTTCCGATTTTGGTAACGAAATTTAATTCCGATTCAAACCCATTTTTGCATGCATCGAAACCACAGCGGTTCCCTATTTCTCTTGTTGAAGAATGTCCTTTCCGGTTAGAAGGTTAGAGGTTGTCGCCTTTCGGACCGCACTGTGGTGAAAGGCCAATGGATGTTGGTACATTTGCACCGTAATTGTGTGGAGAGTGTTGGCTAGACGGACATCCTGTTGGTAGTGTAATGTTATATGACAACACGGTTAGGACGCCCCACAGAGCCGGATCACCCGCCGAGCTTGTCAGCCAGGCCAACGGACACCTCATTGTTACCTCCTCTTGATTGCTTGTCAGCAAAGGCGAGAACCAACTCCCGCATATGTCCAGTAGGACTGCTCACCCCCTCCTCGCACTATTTTTATTTTCTACCAATCTCATTTCTAGGAATTGTTTTAAGATAAATAGAATACTTTAAAAATGATAAAGACAAAACAGCGTGAAACAAGTCTATTTTTATAACAAACCTTAGTGAACATGCACTACAAGAAACGCTATGACTATCTTTTGTTTGTTATTTGTTTATCGTCCCGCTTAGTGTTTGATTTATTGTACTATAATGCAAGTAGTATTATATGTTTTCAAGAGAATTGACTTAGAGGATAGGTTATTTTTAGCAAAGGTTTCTTTAATCACAGCGACATCAACATAGTCCATGAAGACAAAAAATATCATTTATTAAAAGTTGACAATAGTCATAGTTATATTACTTACAAATAGCTTGCGTAAAGCACCCTGTATCAATACATTTTGAACACCTTCCCGTTGGCATCTGCAAGATATCTCTTTTGGAATGTGCCAGAGGAAAATCTATAAGATGTGTCGTGTAAAGGTGACTCAACAATGCGGGAGAAGAAAGATAACTCACAAAATTCAGCAATAATTTTAAATATAACTTTTAAACAGCATCAAATTATGAAAACTTTTTGACAAAAAAGAATGAGTCATCTTTTGAAAGCAAAATTATTCCAAGTTCTACTCGTTATGGCGCGCGGTTCACACGGTAACGAGCAAGGCTGTGTAGCCGCTGCAGCAATTGTGTTATATAATACACTAAAGACGCTGTCTAGTAAGTGTGTTCCGTTAGCTCTGTGGCAGAGTGTGCACCAATGCCCTGGCTAAGAGCGCAGGTTCGCCCCCTGGCATGAAGCGCCTTTAATTTTTAATAACCCGTTGAAACATTTTATGACAAATTAGTTTCATAATATTGTTTTTCATACACAGCAAGTTTTAACGTTATATATATTGTGATGTGTATATAATATTTCCTTCAGTATTTGTTCTATCTAAATGCAATATGCTGCACACGCATTCCTGCACGTGCAAGAAGGACAAAAGATACTTATGGGCACAAATTCAAGAAGCCTGGGATGTTGTAGCTTCTTGTCCACACTACTGTATATATATATATATATATATATATATATATATATATATATATATAATATCATGTATGTCCCCAAAATGGAGAACAATTGTACATGCTGAGGGTTCGTACACACTATAAATTTGTGTGTTATTTCTATTATGTGTTTCACTTTAGAAGATAAAATTTTCTGTTCATGTATTTATTTAGATATTTGTAAAGAATATGTTAGTTTGCGATTACATTTTTGTTTGGGCAAAGGAAATGCAACGAAGCTGAAATATTACGTTAAAATATAATATGATATTAAGAGAACACAATGTTCCACATATATACTTATAAAACCAATAATAAAAAAGGTGTGTGAGATTTGAAGCCAGGAGCTTACGCAGAAGAGCAATGCCTTCTAAACTGCTCGGCCACCGCTACTCTACAATAAAGTTTTGTTTTCAGATGCTGATGATTGTGACCATTACATTAACATGCAAAACGTCCTCCAATCGAATAGAACCTGGCGATAATTCATTTTTTGTCAAATGATTTACATAGTTAGACAAATTTCTTTTAAAGTGAGCGAAATAAAATGTCAAATGCAGCATATTAATATTTTAAAATAAAATAGCAAATAAATAAATAGAGCAACAGTAAATCAAAATAAATTCACATGACTAATGTTTTCAAAAAACAAATAAAATAGCCACTGCATTTGCCTAATGTATATTCTAAACTGAACATTTAAATAGCTAAAACCCTCAAATTTATCTTAAGGTTTGTTTATATACTTCCGAATTCTGTTGTGTAGTTTATGTGATCAGAGGAATATGGTATTCAAACATTGGGAGAACAGAAGAATATTGCAGATAATGGGCGGCGCCCGTTTTTGATCAACTGTTTCGTGCAAGCAAAATTGTTTCTTGCAGAGAGAGGTCGTATAAAGGAAAGTGTTGAGAAATTTGCCACACAATCTCTCACATCTACAGTAAATGAACATGCTATCATCATTATGAAGACCTTCGAAAAACTTCCTCCAGAGACATTGAACAATGTCTCATGACATGATTGAATGTATAAAGTTAATGGGAAAAACTGCTACAAATTAGATCACATGGGGAAGCAGAGTTTACGAAAAGGATGTTTGCCTTTAGTTCTCCATTGCAACCCCGAAATTGGCACGTCAGTCCTTGATGAGTGACTAGCAGTCCGAGAATACGCCAAAACCATCAACTCATTATGTTTATCAATACTGTCTGTAAATGTATTCATTTATTATCGATAAATTCCTCTCTAAAGAAACGCAACTATTATTTTAGGACAGAGGGAGCATACGTTATACAGGACATGCTGAAGTACATGAAACGTTTGTCATATTTTAATGTTAGAAATGCATTCATAGGAAAAATCTAGTTATAGCTATGTATAATTATTAAAAATTCTGTTTATTCCTTAATTCTTTTAGAGAGCAGTATGCCTTATTATAGGAGATTCTGTAAGCGTAGATTTGAATTTTTTTTTCATTTCAGAATAATAATAATAATAATAATAATAATAATAATAATAATAATAATAATAATAATTTGAAATTGTTTGGGAAAGTGGTAAATAATCCTATCCGTTCATTATGGATTCCTTTTTGATAGCAAGATAAATTAGCAATTGCTGTTGTCTTATATTTAGAGAGATGTCGAGGGATATGGAAGAGATAGCTTCATTGTTTTCTAAAATCTGTTCCTTGAACAAGTTGCAGTATTTTGGTTCCAATGTTCGCGTCCTTTCCTAGATCTTCCCTGGTTATAGAAATTCTTGTTAAGACTGGACACTCAAGTGTCTAATGCGAGGCAAATTCCCCATCCTGTTTACACATTCTACAAGTGGATTCATCTTTATAGAGACCCATTTTTTCGTAGATGTACCTTGAAGTGGCCATGTTCAGTAATTAACGCAATTAATTTCCTTATTTCTCTTCTGTCCAATTTGAGGAGAGGTGAGGAAAGAGTATTGCTAAAACCCAGGACAAATTTGCGTTTGTCCAGGGTAGGTTTGGCACCTTGGTTGTTGTTTACCCCTATCCATGTTTTAACCGCGTATTTGGCAGTACGTGTACTGATTACAACTGCGGGCTCAGGGCCAAAAAGGGTGTCTCAATACCATGATCTGCTTTCTCATTCCCATAAATACCTTGATACCCCGGTACCCACCTCAGTTGAAGCCTGTCGCGAAATGCTAGGGCATTTTGACATTCCTATACCAGTTTTGATTTCATCTGGTCGGAGAAAAGTGCTTTAAGACTCTTTGACTGTCTGAGAGGATAAGAATTCCTCTATAAATAAATATAGTTCAGAATAGCAAATACTTCTGTCTGAAAAACAATGGAATATTTTCCAATGTAATGTTGATCCTCGGAGATAGGCCATATATGCCTGCACCCTTTACGAGATCCATCGGTACACCATGTAAGTAGGTTGCTTTCTTCGATGTGCATGGTTCCTTCCGTCCAGTCTTCTCGAAATCCGAGAATAACTCTAAATGAAGAGAAATTACAATATTGAGTCTTCATTAGGTCAGACCTCATCCTCAGTTCTGGGATATCCAGAAAATTTAGAATGGTTTCTGTGTCCAGTAGCTGTTAAGCTACTTCTCCAGTTCCTGGTGTGCACCAAGCAATATGCTGCAAGCCTAGCCTCCGCTTGTCTTATATTGATATTCTGCATGCACATTTTTCATAAATTATTTCTGATTTTTAAACATAAAACTCATAATGGAAAGCATATATTCACAAGTACATTTTTAAAACGAGCTCTTAAAGTTCTGTTTTTGGCATCACACATTATTAAAAATTTTAGTTTTCTTGATTTCAACCCCAAAGTATTAATTTATGTTTCATAATTGAAATGAAACAAAAATAATAAACAGTTTAATGTAGATGTGGAGTTGAAATAAGGTAGTGATCTGAGAGCATCTTAGTAAAACTTGCACATCTGCCTAATGCTGCTGTTTCAAGAAGAATAGAAGCTGTGTTAAATAAAAATGTTAACGCTATTTTATTTATCCTGTTTTTAAGTAATCTATCAACATCTGTCATTATAAAATATCCAGGTAATGAAAATGGTTATGTTAAATGCTGAAAAGACAGCTTTAAGTTGTATATATTCTGATGGACTGATTCGGTTTACCAAGTTACATTAACTCATATTAAAAGTCTTTGCCTTCATCATATTTTCGAGACTATTCATTTGCAGACATGTTACTTTCTTTCTGAATTAACATTTGTTGCTTATTAAAGATAACCTAGAGGTCGCAGCGCGTTTGCTGTAAAGTTAATTAAATTGTACAAGTTGTGGTCCCACAGCGAGAGAGAGGGTGGGACGCACCAAAGGATCGAACTCTGGGGAATGTGTTGAATTTCTTACCACTATAGCTAGCGCCGTGCCCACTTGCCCATAATAAATAACATTGGCCTGTTTTCCTCGTTTCATTCCTTTCTTTTACATTCTAAACTAAATTATGCCAACCCATGTACCTGCCTCCCCACACAAGTACACATACGCTCTTGCCTCTCCCCTCTTCTTCTTCATACATGCCTCTTTACGTTTCTCTCAGTTTTATTTATTTATTTTTTAAGCTTTATCCTCTTTATCCCCTTTTATCTTTTGAATTATTGCTTATTCCATTTCACTTTTTACAAGCGCTTATAAAAGTCACACTTCCCATTTATTCCGTGCATCTGTTGTTCAGAAATGTTAAAAATTTAGTACGTTGGAAGTATATCTCAGTAGTAATAACAAAGTTTTGCTACTGCTTCTTGCATAGATACAGCACAATTACACATCAAAATCGTACTCTTCTGAAAGTAAACCTATGATTAAAAAGTGATAATAATCTTTTCGCCTTTAGTAGGACATTTTTATTAACGTTTTATTAAATTTAACAGTAAAGTTACGTAACGTTCCTGAAAACAACTACAATTATACGTATTGCATCAGTTATGCAGCTCGTGTGGTTAATCAAACGATGATTTGTCAACTGCGTCACTAACGAACAACTCATATATATTTTAATCGAACTAAATACTCGAATGTGGAATTCTAGAGAAATGCTGAAAGATTTTAAGTGGAATTAAGTTGATAGCCGTTTTTTTAAAAGATGTAAATACGTCTGTATTACCATGAAATAGAGTAATTTACATCTTTACACATACAGAAAAAGAGAGAGGAGAGAACGGTTTTCTAAGCAAATATACTTTTAAGTATTGGCAAAGGAAGAAGTTTAAATATGTTGTCTATCCTTACTGAATATTTCCATTATTAATAATTATAACAAACAGTGATGACACGGCAATTATATATTAAGTACCTACTTCATAATAGATCTGCTCAAAATGGTTGGTGCAAACTTCAAGTTTCTACTTAAATAGCTGCAGCTTTTTGCAATAAATCCTTCGTTGACGGCTCATAAACCGTTCATAAACCAAAAATATGTCTTTTGTCTATAAAATTTCTGCAACCGTAGAATGCCTAAATGACAAAGTATACCAAAAGACAATATTAACATATAGGCAACAAAACAAACAAACAATACAATATCGAAATAGAAAATGAAATAATCATAGTGTATAATATAACTATTTGCATGGATCTTTGTATAACCTAATGTCCCAGTGCATATAATCATATATAGGAATGTATTTTTTAAACTTAACTAAATATTAGGTATTGTGTTCCTTATCCCATTTAAAAGTTCTATAATTCAAATGGTAGATATTTGAGTTTCCTTTTAAAATAGACGGTAGAAGGTACATTTATTTTCTCCTTTTAACGATCAACTACATTTAAATCTCATTTTATGCTAAATTGTCAATTATCGCCTGTAGGTGCTAACTCCGTCATATAATTGAGGTGAGTTATATAATATATTTAATATTAAAATGTAATGTTATACAATTAATAACCTAACGTAATTATGCAGTATGCAAAAATAAATGTCAGGTTTCTAAATTTTTGCTCACCCATGATGTAGAGATGTTGACTTGTTTTTACGTCTATATATATAGTAATATTAGTTTCATTATAATAGTCAGTCGTGATGGTGTAGTGGTAACCATGCTTGCTTTCTAAACCCAAGATCGCGGGTTCCAACCCGGCCAGGATCGATGGATTTTTTCGAGCGTAAAAATGCAAAGTATGGCTTCCTTCTGAAAGGAAGTAAAGCCGTGGGTCCCGTGTTGTACATTTACGACACGAAAAAGAACCTCAAGTCTGAAAGAGAGGCCTCTGAGCAAAATTTATCGGTCGTTTCACGCCCTGAATTGAATGGGAAGCTGATGACCTGAGCTGTTAAAAAGCGTCCATAAATAAAACAAAAACAAAAAAAATCATTGTAATACACACAACTAAGAGAGAATGTACATTATTTGTTATATTGCCAGTTTTGAAACTGAAATATATAGGGTATATCTCTGGGGCAAATTAAAACAAATACCATGTTCAGGACAAATCCACTCACCCTGGAAGAACTGACGCATAATATCCACCAGGAAGTAGGCAGCATTACTCAACGTTAATTACAGGAGTGACGCGTAGATTTTTAAAGAGGTGCCAAAATGTATGGATATCCTTTCATAATGATGATAAGTAAAACCTTTTAAAATAGCAAAGGAAATTGTTGTATGGTTGTGTCAGCGTCACTCTGCGAAATCAGTACAGCAATGAGCGTCTTTGTCACGTATAGGCATAACACCGCAAGTTGGTTCATAGTTAATTGAGTCGTTCCGTATAAGATCTAACGTTTGTTTGTAAACCGGCTTACGTGATAGTAGGGTTCATCGTAATCAATGCATGCAGGTTCACGTATATTAGAAAAAGATGAACAAACATTGAAGACAGAGATGGGGAGAGAGACACTCGGTTCAGTGGGTCACTTTCATGTTCTCTAACTTCCCGAGTAATGTTCGACTTTGTAAAATCTCTTAATTCGCTTGTAAATCTACTTTTATCAGGGAAACGTTTAAACTGAGACGAAAAACAAATGCTTTCTTTGATTGTCAGAACAGCCGAATATATTTTGACAGCATTGTTGCTTATATCCAACAACTAAAATGTTCCTTGTATCTAACAATCTAAAATGCTGATTGTAGTGTTCATGCACTGAGTGCACTATGCACGTTAAAAGGTTATTTTAACCTTTTTCATTATAAGTGGTTGTAATTTTTAATCATAATATGTTATATGTTAAAAGTAGATAACGTACACAATATAAATAGATTGATAAAATTCTTGTATACTTAATTATATTAATTCAACTTGTTAGATTGTTTTGTATAGATCAGTAATTAGGGAAATTATAAAATTAATTTATAAAAATTTGGGCCTCATTCTTGGTCTAGGAATCACCTCTGGTAGTTTCATTATCCATTATTGTTGTTTTTCCTGACCGAGCTCATTCTCGAGATTCTTTTTTTTTTCCTTTTTTCCCCCTTTTTTTCCTTTTTTTTTTTTTTTTTTTTTTTTTTTCATTTGGTTCTGGAACTTCGCGAGCCACAATTGCACCGTCCGTTCATTTACAGCATCAGCCGAAGGCGTGACATGTTTTTTGCCCCGCTGCATTTGCATTGTTTCCCAGTTTACGTAAATTCATATATCATACAAGCTCGTATAATCATCGAGTGCACTTGTTTTTACCGAACTTTCCGAAATACTAACACTTTTCGAAAAATTGAACTTAGCAGCTTAACAGGTAACTCACGGCCGTAACTTTATTTAGTACACATTTAATAATTATTGCCAACACTTAAAATTTGAGCCAACTTTACTGATTATAATAGCTCGAGCATTGTTTATGCTTATACATCCGACAGATCTGCTCGGCAACGTTTCTCCTTACATGATACTAACCTAGTGTTACCGCCTCCTGGAAACTAAAGCTTCGGGGATGACGCATAACGTGTATAATATATTATAGAGCTATGTCTAGAAATGGCAACAAAACTCTGGTTAATAAATTTGTGTCAGCCTGCAGTCGCTTAACTACTAAGGTATTTCAGACTTACGGCAAGATTAATGAAATGAATCAATGAAGGTGCAAGTGAACCGGGAAACCGTCAGCACTTCTGAAGGTGCTCGTCATTTTCTTTACAAAAATTTCGGAAAAAACCACACCAATGAGCTTGTTCCAATCGGGAATCGTTATGCAGGCATTTAGCGCCTGAGCTCTCGCCCCATCATCAAGCCACCCTCTTTTTGCCAAAGAGCATGTGCCGATTTCCTTTGCTTCATTATTTAGGTGGTTTACTTTAAGAAGGTGGTTTTAAAAACCCTGCACACTGTAGTTTTTCTGTTCATATATATTCAATATCAAATAAAAGTCTCCAAAACGCTCATTTTAGTACACAAAAACAGTCCAGCGTTTGGTTAATTCTTACATTTCTAGATATATTCCACATTTATGCACTAATGTACTAATAACAGAACTAGAACACCCAAACCTTGTGTAATGCATTACATAAACAAAATCATTTTTAAAACGACAAAATTCGATGGAAATGCAATGTTTTAATAAACTACATAAATTAAGATAAAATGGATTTATGTGCACCACTTTAATAAGTTAACAGCTATGTTTTATTTTCCGACTATCACAAGACCTGCATTCTCAACTTTGGCCTATTACTGATGCGATATCAGAATTTTGCTGGCCCTGCATGCGTAGTGTGCGGAATTGATGAAATAGTTCTCGTAGTTGAAAACTGTTAAGAAACATTCGCAGCTGATTTCCCTTCAGGATATACATTTTCCTTTGTTTTTCCCATGAGAAAGTAATAACAAACACATTTTGTGAGAAGTTTGGTTAGATAAATAACAAAATACCATTACGCATTGATATATAGGATATATATATATATATATATATATATATATATATATATATATATGATTGATATGTAGCATATGGGGGTTTGGGGAAATGTATTGTAGCATTGAGTCCATTAAGAAGTAGAAATGGCAGTCGGAAAGATTACGTAAAGAAAATTAGCGTATGTACATGCGCAACATGGGTTAGATAGCGTTCTTTAACGGATTTCGAGGATAGAGGATATGCCACCTAATGCTCCGGGGTAGCTATCTTGGTCGGCAGCCCGTCATGAATGTAAGTAATCCATATTTATTATAACTATAAATATAATAAATATAATAAAATTCATTTCATAATCTGAATTGTTCTGTGTTTTCAGTGTTTACATATGCCGTTAATTTGATCCCGTTTTGATTAATGGTGGGTTGATTAGTGTTGAAGCTATGCCCCTAATCCGACTCCAGTTCGTTAAATAAGTTAAAAAATTATATTTTAGGCGCTTGCCTAGTAGGGGATCGCGACAATATTAAGAGCTGTCAAAAAGTAATAATTATAATATACATATTAAGAGCAATTCTTCACAATCATCGTGTTCACAAAACAAAATGGCACTTTTAACACTTGTGTCATAAATAACTGAATTTTCAGTTCGCGTTTTAATATTTTATTTTTTATTTCAATATGTTATAAAAGGAATAATTAAATGCAACAATGTTGGCAACCTATAGAATTCCTAATTCAACGTGAGAAAACAAAAAAGTATATTGTTGAAGAAAACACAGTTGAACGACAGCTAATTCTGAATTATGTAAAATGCAATAATTTAAATAAACTTGTGAATAATGCAAATATCAGTTATTTGTATTATTTCTCATTTTGGGGATACATATTGCTTTGAAAAAAAAATTCCACGAAAATTTATTAAACTCATTCTTGGGTTGTATTTTGAATGAAATGTTCTGTCCGAATAGATATGGAAAGCAGCGTGTTGCTATCACATGTTGCATACAAGAGATCTCGTCTTGATTTCATAAGAAACTGTTAAGAAGTCTAAACTCAATTTGTGTTGGACGAGAACAAACTCACGCAGTGTATGTTGGAGGGTCGATACGTGAGTGTTATGAATCCGTTGTTTGCATGTTAAGAACTTTAGTGTATGTGCCCTTTAATCGCAAGAAAAGCCAGAGTTTAATTTCCGTTGGGGCGACTGCCCTGACTTCTCAATTATCATACTTGCTACTGTAAGCCTGTTGCAAAGTTTTTCGAAAGCCATCATAATCAACCTCTTCCTTCAGTCTGGGTTGCTTTCGTTCATGCTCTAGACCTCAATCAGCTTTTGGTATCAAAATTCTTCATTCTGTCTTGTTCATCTAAACTTGTCTAGCTGTTGTAGCAGGTAGTTCGCATGAGCAGCTCAAGGAATGAGCACTCGTGCTCGCTGCAAACCTCAGAGTTCACTTCTGCCAACATAAGCAAAGGAAAATGGTTCAACTGCCCGGCTTCTAGTGTACACAAACGCATTTTCTAACAGCTCCTACATGTCAATTGTCTGGAGGTGATGAAAACCGATCAAACTGACGGTATGTCACAAAAAGAAAATCACACTGAACGATGACACTTGGGACTCGCATTCGGGAGATTCTGGGTTGAAATCCTTTGAGGGCCGACCATGCTGATCTTGGGTTTTCTTTTTTGTGGTTTCCCCTGATCGCCTAGGTGAAAACTGAGATAGTTCTTTTCTTTCCACGAATTTTCCACTCTTCCATTTCATTATCACTTCATTCCGTAGTTCTGTTACAGAATCGAGGAATGGCGAGCTGGGCCAGGGCGAGGTGGGATGGTCCGGTGTGATGGTAGCTTGCACTTTGGAAATGTTTCTACCCAGGCATAGGTATGGAAGCGGACCTTCTGGGAAGCTCGAACAAATCGGGAGGTGGCCTCCAAAGGCGTCGGATTGTTATATATGGAAACATGTTAGGGACTCCGTTTACATCCGCTGTCGCTGTAAATCCTGCTGCATGTGTTCCTCTCACTGAATCCCTTCCGGGAGGAGCCCCCATGCTTAGGCATAAACGAGCAGCTATGAGCAAGGCTGAACTACCAAAGCAACCGATGTATGTTTTGGTGATTTAGAAAAATCTTGTTTTTAAAAATATTTAATATATTCATTTCTAAAAGATACACAAGATGTCAAGAGGTTCTCCCTCAAGAGCGCTAATTATTCACACAATATATTTAATGTAACACAAACACTACCATCAAATTACTCTTATCAACATCCTAACTTCCGCTATTCACAACTCTAACGTTCTTTCATCCAGTTCCTAACCTATTTTACTCTTCGCTTCCCTTCTGATCAACTATTATCATTTCTTCTTCATCTTATTCAATAGCCCTCCCAGATATCTTATTTGACTGTTAACCTCGAATAAAATTTATATCCCACCTTTTTTTTTATAATTTTTAAATATTTTACTTCTCTCTCTTTTATTTTCTTAATGCTGTGAGAAAATTTCGTTTGTTTACACAAGAAGTTCATTTGTTGACCTCGGCACACAAACGAGTGCTCATCATCGCCAATTCAAACCTCAAAGGACATTATTCTCAGTCAGTTCCTCTTCGTTTTCAATCATGGGGGTTCTTTAAACTATCAATGAGAGGGTCGATATGATTTACATTTATGGCAAAGCTCATAAGAACGCTAGAGCAGCTTGCAACTTATACGGAGATCCATATCCTGAAAGGAGGCTGCCATCTGTTAGAAATCTTCAAAGACTTTCAAACTTACTCTCCGAAAGGGGGGTGTCGCACCAAGAAAACACATCGATTGAGAAATGCTATTGGAGAAAATTTGGAAAATTAGCTGCAGTTACCGCTAATCGTCACCGAAATTCCTGTCAACTGGAACGTGATTCGGGAATCTCTCAAAGGAGAGAGAGACTAAGCGTCACAAATACCATCACATTAGCCTACTCAAGCCCTTCATGGGGATGATTTTCAGAAGCATATTTACCGCCACGGGTGGCCGAGGTCGTTAAGGCACGGACTCGTGAGGGGAGGTCTGCGGTTCGAATCCCGCCAGGACCGTCCTCCCTGACTGGGGTTTTTTCCAGGTTTTCCTCAGTCTTCATAACTGGCAAATGCCGGGGAGGTACCTAAACTTAGCCCTGGAACGCTTCCTTCCTTAAAAAAAAAATCCTTTCCCAATTTATCATTTCATCTCATGTATCATCAATGTCCACCGCCTGTGGTGCCTCAGTAGTGAAAACGGGCGTTAAACACTACTCAAAAAAAAGCGTATTGAATTTCGCTAATAGCTCTACTATAAATTCAAAATGGTAACTTTTCCAAAATACGTAAATTGATGACAATAAAGTGAAAGTGAGTGAAAAACATTTACTGTCTTATTTGTCCAATATCACATCCCCTATCACCCCAAGCTGATAGATGTACTAGAACTTTCATACTGAAAATTGAATTCTTCTTTCCAATTCTGGAAAATTAAATACATCATTCCATTTGAAAAAAGTAATTTGACCTTGAAATGACATTGAGAATGGCATTTCAAGGACTAGTTAAGGTAGCTATTTTACGTCTCTCTAAGGGCACTTCAAATTTCGTCTGAAGCATTTTCTGATTCATTTCCAAGGAAAATGGCCTCGAGACTATAAATGCCTCACTCAGTATATATTGCCTGCAGATTCCAAACAACTCGATTATCGATGAATTTTTGTGTAAGAATAATTATCCACACTCCAAGTCTAAACTAACTCTTTCTTTCCTTACGTTTATATATATATATATATATATATATATATATAATATCTTTGATAACCACATTTTAAATCTTTATAAAATACTAAATAACCTTTGTATCAAATTTCCGCCTTATAAGTTGTTTATTCGTTTTCCTCCATTCTCACTCTCATAAATGTTCCTTTGTTGTTAACCTTCAACATTCGTTGTTCTCTGTGTTTCTCTGATAAATGGTGAAATAGTTTATAAAGTATTTAGTATTTGTCTATTTTACTGTAGGTCACATTTTTATATTCATAAAATTTTACGCTTAGATCGTAATGCATATTCCATTACATAGATATGTTGGCATTAGCTTAATATAGAATAAAGGACAAGTATTTCATAGAGCTCATAAATGACTTAATCAAGAAGCATCTGACAAAGTCACTTAATTGTAACTGCTTACCATACATATCTCGTAGCCCCAAGATCGCGGGGGTAAAAAGTATGGCTTCCTTCGGAAGGGAAGTAAAACTGTGAGTCCCATGTCGTACATTTACGGCACGTAAAAGAACCTCAAGCCTGAAAGAAGAGGCCTCTGAGCATAATATATCGGCAGTTTAGCCCCCTGAATTGAATGGGACGCTGGTGCCCTGAGATGAGAGCATCCGTAAATAAACCAATTAAATAAATAAATAGTTGCTTACTCTTCCATAACAGCACGTGGCGCTCCCCTCCTCACCCTTTTCCCCTTCTTCATTTCAATAGTATGATGTGCATTTCAAATTTCATTTGCTTGTTTACATCTGCATTATTAAACATACTCGCCTCTTTAGTTAACTCGTGATGCCAAGCCTAATTTCATGAACACGTGTTGACTCACATAATTATTTAAAGTGAGTTTACGACCTTTTATAAAATTTCCCATTTTACAGTTATTTTTTGTCTATCCATAATCTAATGAGATGTATAAACTTCAACAGAATAAGAAAATAATATAAGTACACAGTAATTTTTACTTAAAGTTGCATTTAATTATATTAATTGCATAGATGTATTCCTTTCTGGCATTAAGTTCATTTTCACTCTCAAAAAGTAAAGCATTGTTACGCCGGTGATCCCACATAAAATATCCCTATGATAGTTTATTACTATTGTTGTTAATGTTATATTGATAACATTTCAAAAACGTGGTGGCCCATTCTTAACAGTTCCTTATGATAAGTTCTTTTTGCACATCACCGCGTGGCTCAGTTGCTAGCGCGTCTGCTTTCAAGTGCGGCCCGGTTCGATGCCCGGTGTGGTCATGTTGTCTAGACAAGGTTTTTTCCTCCTCATTCTTGAAAGGCAATTGTCTGGTAGCTTCAGACGTTAAGGACTTCGTACTCATTTGCGTCATCATTGTATTCATTCCCCATCGTCTCGAAAACATTATTTTCTTTTTAATTGTGTTTAACGACCGTTTTTACTGCTGAGGCACCACAGGCGGTGGATACTGATGTTATATGAGATGAAATATTGGGAAAGGATATTTTTATTTTAGGAATGAAACGTTTCAGATCTAAGATCTCCCCGGCATTTGCCATTTTTGAGAACTGCGGAAAACCTGGAAAAAATCTCATTCAGGAAGGACGGTTCTGTTGGAATTCGAACCCCAGACCTCCCGCTCACGAGTCGACGCCTTAACGACCTCAGCCATCCGTGGCGGTCGAAAAATATTAAATATTTACGAAAAGCATTATCATAAACCCTTAATTACCTTTCTCACATTAATAACCAATAAGCGTATTTTATATTACTTTATTATGTTATACATTCGAGAAACTAGCAAAGCGAGATAATCTTAACGAGTGCAATAACATTATAAATAAGATTCATGATCAATTTTTATATACCAGAAATATGAAGCGATGTTCAGAAAATCAGATGAACAATAATGTCAAATTTAAAATAAATTACTCTGAATTCAATGCCTTTTATTGTACTTATGACGTGATTGTATCAATGGAGATTATTTAGGCACTATTGTTGGCGAAGACAGATTTACCGCAAGAAATTATAGCTTAAGCTGAAATGACTCAATTCTCACCGAGGTAATCTTATGGTTCTTATCAGGAGAAATATGACAAATTCATTAATTGGATGAACAGTGAAAATAGTAAAGATATTTCAGAAACTTATACAGAATGTTTCAGAAATACTTTTACAAACTTTGGTGGCGGGTTCCTCACACCAAAACAAGAAAAAAGTCCATTTAAACATGTCCGGAAATCCTTAGTTTATCAGTTATTAAGAAAGGTTACCAAAATAAGCCCTTATAAATATATGTATGGAAACCCTTGGTTTTTTAGTTATTACTGAAATTTTACCAAAGCAAATAAAACCCAATCAACACAATGCCAACTGAGAAACTCATAATATTCAAATCTCTTGCTTCCACACACGCAGGCACCCGTCGGATCATGAACTATCGCACCGTTTCAAATACTCTCATACTGTTCGAATGGTTTCGCAGGCTTCCATGGCACGTAGACGAAGTATTAAATATGTCTACTGCATAAGCCAATTATTTTGGGTAAAAATCCAAAGGATTGAGGTAGGAGGAACGCGCAGGCCATGGAACTGGCTCTCTCCTACCTATCCATCTGTCATGGTAGATATCAGCCTATGCATCTCGAACAATGCTGGACGTCATGCATAAATCACATTTCTTCTTATTTGCAAGGAAACGGATATCCTACCATGGTTAAACACAATACAACATGCAAACAACAAGTGAAACGTGAGAAATAGATTAACCAGAATGTACCCAAATGACAAATGTAAACAAGTCCCCTTGGCAACACATGGTCATCTAGGTTACAATGAGAGTATCACTAGACTTGTGTCGATAATATCATTTGATTACCTAACAAAATTAATTTTATTTTCGGTTACGAACTTAAGTTGTTAGATTGTATCTTGAAATCCATTGAAGTAAACTTTCATTAACAACTCAAAAAACTAAGGATTTCCGGATATATGTTTCCATGGACTTTTTTGTTGGTTTGTTGCGAGAAACCATCATCAAAGTTTGTAAAAGTATTTCTGAAATATTTGTATATATCAGAACAGGCTAGTATTATAAAAGCCTGCTTATTTTATATAGCTAATGTTAAAAGTGTATATTTAACAAATGATAGTGTTAGAAATTAATATACATAGCTGTTAAGAGTAAATGGTTAATAACTTTGGTGTTAAAAGTAAATAACTTTCAATTTTTTCAAACAGCTATATTTTGTTAACAGATATAAAAACACGATATTTTGAAGGGAGGAGGAAGGCCCTATCTTATCAATGTTAAATTAGCTAAGTTTATATTCCTATGTGCCAGAACCGTTAGGGCTAAAACATTGAAATTTGGACAGCTTATTTTGACACATTTTATCTGTGCACTGAAAAACATAAATAGAATTTAAATACTGGAACAGAAATGAAATTCTTTATTTGAGTCTTGTTATTATATAACATTGTATACAAAAAGTTCTGTAATTCCTAGATTATTAAATGCTTCTCTAAAAGCCTTCTTCAGTAACTTCATTGTTATGTCTAGAAACACAAATGAAAATGTCCAGGCAATTGCTGCATTAGTTTTTTCTCTATAGATACACACATGTAGGAAAATATAGTTTTGAAAAAATTGCACAAAAGAAAATATAGGTTAAAATTTACAGCTCCAACCCAGAAACTAATGCATTCCTGCACTATTGTTCAGACTGTTTACATTAGAATAGTCAAAAGCAAAATTTTCTCTAGCAAATGGTAAAAGCATAACCTTTAGTTCAATTCGTTCGAAAGATATATAATTTTGAAATGGATGTGTTTTATAATCTATAAGATGTATTTTCACGTATTAAAAAGTTGCTTACTGGCAACATATAACAATAAGAATTATATCAAATAATTCATAAAGGTCAGAAATTTATTGAAATTCATTTTTTGATATTTAAAAAAAAGCATTTTTCTACCAACTCCCCTTAAAATATTTGTTAAAATGGTTACATTAATGTTGCTATTGATTATAGGAATTCCTTTTGTTGAAGCACCTAAACTGGTACTTAAATTAAAATTTGTTGACACGTTACTGGCACAGGGACATGTAACATCATATGAATAGTTGGGAAGTATCTAAGCAGCAACTTTTCTCTTTAATTTTGTTTTCTTAGAAAAGGGTACTTTTCAACATATATTTTTTTTGTAAAATTTTTTCACAACATAGCTTATCAATTGTTCAAATAATCTGCAATAGAATTTATGACCTAGTGCTATTAAGATTGCTAGAAGTAAAAAAAAGAAAGAAATTTCTCCATATGTGACACACATGTTGAAATTTGTTTTATTTTATGAGTAGAAAGTTTGCGTAAAGAAGCTGTACTTTTAAAGTTTGTATCATAATAAAGAAGATGAATGATCAGTTTTGTTTTCAATAATATACCAATTGTTTCATTAAAATATCATAATATAATATTAAATTGATGATAGCATTTTATTAATAAAGTATTTTAATGGCGTAATTGTTACTATGGCAATTTTATGCAACTAGTGTCATAATATTGTATTTTATTAATGATTTTGACAAACAGTAAATACTGTTTATAATTCTGGCATATAACTTTACATACCAAAATCAGAGAGCAACTGTCTAAACAATAGAACCCGTGTGGCTTTCATTTGTTTGCATCAAGTGTCAACAAATGAAACAAAACAGCAGAGCTGCAGCTATTTTTACAGTTTATATCATAAAATAACGTATTATTATCGTCGTCATCTTCATTATCACAGCAGAGAAGCAGGTATTTAACTGCAATTGCAATTGCTTTGCAAAGAAGAAATAAATACTTTTGATTCTGTTCAGGTAAGTGGCATGACTTGGTAATGTCTCATTACTGAAATGGGTTAAAGATCCCGGAAGTTACCAAAGGCTGCTTCCTAGGTTTAGGCCTATAGTATTCAGTTTCAAGTTAGAAATATTCAAATCACTGATAGATGTGCAGTATATTTTATGTTGTGAATTGCCTTTTACGTACTGTTGTTTTTAAGCTGTGTTATTTCATTCTTATCAGCCTATTTGTTTATAGGACACAAACGTATCGTTTGTTAGTGGAAAGAAAGAAAAATAAAAAAATAACGAATAGAAAATCTACGAAACATATTCAATATAAAATAAGTAGAAATTTTCTATTTTTTTTTTTTGTTTGTGAAAATAATTGAAAAACGTAAACAATGAGCTTACATTGAACCGATTTTGAGATAAGTAGAGACTCAAGTTCAATATAGTGATACTAATGTTGTTACAAATAATGAATAGTTAATTGATACGTGTAAATCGGTTTTGTTTATTCTGTCTTGTATTGTACGCCCAAATACATCTACATTTCTTAATCCTGTGCATTAATTACACCTATTATACTTAAATATTTGCCATATTGTTAATTAATATCTATAATGCAATTCAAAGTCCATCACTAATTGTTTAAAGTTTTATCTATTTGTACTGCACATAGAGCGTCCGAATTCTCTGACTATAGAAACTGCCCTAGTCGCTATTATTATTATTATTATTATTATTATTATTATTATAGACATTCTTTTGCAACAAAACATAAATACAGGGTGTTTAAATAAAAAGAAGGCAGAACACTTCCACAGCAGGTAATATTGACCAAAGGGGGAAAAAGTAACATGTAGTGAACATAGACATAAAACAAAACCTTTTTATACATGAAATGGTCTTTATAGTCGCGATTGGAGTTACTAAAATCACGCAACTGATGTTCTGTGCTGTGCTGACGCACTCCTGCTCTGTTTGCTCATCATTTACACGTGTTGAATGCAGCAATTTTATTCATCGAGATATTCAGTTTAAATTCATTGCCTGTTAAATATCTGCCGACTATGTCAAAGGATGCGTATAAAATGAGATGGTGTCTCACCGTGCATTAACCACATCCGTTACCTTTGACCGAAGAACTCTTCCCTCCGTAAAGCAGATAATTGGTTTGATAAGAAAAGCTGATAAGCGGCACCTAAGCTTGCAAGGTTCTACGCCACCTACAAGTTCTGCCCACACATGAAGGAAAATCGATGTTGATAACTCTATTCTATGATGTACGAGGATTTGCTTGTGAGAAGCTCGTTATTGTGGAGTTAAGGACATGGCTATGCCAAAGTAGATGTTTATTTTGGAGCCTCTTGTTCTTCTTGGTTAGCCCTAACTGTTGTGAAAATTCCTTCCTTTCGGTTCTGTAGAGACCATCGCGTTTAATTTCTATTTTACAGCTTATCTTATTCATCTTCATTATTAAGTCGTTTTCTTAGTAATTCATGGATTTCTCTTTACAACAGCATGGGTCAATATTTTTATGATTAAATGTGTTTAAGGAATATCCATAATCGGAAACGAACGCGCGTGCTTAGTACTGATGAATCCGAAAAGAGATACTGTTTCATTCTGATTTTTTTCCGCGCAAATCGCTGATATACTGGACAAAGGGAGACGTGTCATATAGCCAGAAGGTTTCACACTACGTGAGTTTAACAATCGCTCCCCTCCTCAATCGACCTTTGCATTACTTCAGGTTCACCTAAATCCTATCAACGCGAGGATTTTAATGTCATTGGCATATTTGTTATGGGAAATTTGACGAAGCTGTTGAAGCGCACACAGCCAGGTTTCATCGATGAAAGAGCTACACCGTACATGTTTATTTTGGTCTTCTTTTTACAGAGTAGTTTTTGTTATTATTAATAGAATGTTTTGCATTATATTGTATGTATATTAAGTTTTATATGGAGGTAAAGTATAAGCCCAGACGGCAGTGAGAGAGATTTTGCAAACCGTGATGCGGTTCTGAAACAATGTCGCGACTAACTTAGCTTTTTGATCAACTAAAGTCATCTAGCTTAGAATTAAAGTCGTCATCTTAAAAATTCTGTTTGTGTATCAGCTTCATATCTTTGAGACAGAAACGCTGTAATAATTCTGAGGTTAAGGAAAAATACCCTAAATCTGATCGTTGGCAGTGCAATATACTCATTTTAACCTGCTTTCTCCTTAAAAGAGCATCTTCTATATGTTTTTTGTACTAATTCTGCGATATAAAATACAGATGCGTACTTGGGCATCCTATCCATTTGTTTCTTGTTCTATCCTTACATATAATTTTTTATAAAGAGTTTAAAATAATTTAGTGTTCATTTTTTTTTTTTTTTCCAAAGCGCTTTATGCTTCAGGTAGCCATAGTCACAAATAGCCTGTCGGTTATTCCGTACTGACATCATATGAAACTCGGGCACCATGTAAGAGCACTCAGAACAAACTGTGAATAATTCCTCTCTTTCGTTGTCATCACCATTGCGGTTATTCAAATCAACACCGTTCCTGATGTTTTTATTTCAAATATAAAATTTTGTGTCTTATAGCTTTTAAAGAAATGCCCATTCAGATGTTTGTATTTTGTTATTATGCGTTATGCTTCACCACTCTCCATTGATAAAATGTTTACTTTATATATGTAATTATGTTTTTATTTTCTGTAAAGAAAATGCAATGTACATAAATATTTTAAATGAAATTGTGTTAAAACTGTCTATTGTCAATACTTAATGTAATAAATGCAAATTAAAATACAGTATCCAGAATTATATAGTTAAACCATTATATATGTTTTCTGTTATATTAGTTATAAATCTTTCTAGTAATATTGCACCTCAATTTAGTTTCCGATTTTCTTATTGATCCAATATGAACGCTGTAATGATCATGGCGTTGGATCTACATAGT
Source organism: Metallyticus violacea (assembly GCA_030762175.1). Classification (NCBI taxonomy): domain Eukaryota; kingdom Metazoa; phylum Arthropoda; class Insecta; order Mantodea; family Metallyticidae; genus Metallyticus; species Metallyticus violacea. The sequence goes on from CM060842.1 coordinate 64,920,659, forward strand.
TAAAACTACCATCTCTGATAGTTTTCCGCATATTTAATTTCTTTAACCAACTTATTAATATTCCTGAACTATTTCTTCCGCACTTTCCCCAAATAACTTCCTATTTCTTTTTGTCTGAGCTTAAATTTATTATCTCATTAACTACTTCTGTCGGAGAATTATTCCATTTCAGCAAATACGATTTCTCTCTGATTAAACCGTCACTGGTGGCCGAGGTGGTTAAGGCGCGGACTCGTGAGTGGGAGGTCTGGAATTCGATTCCCACCAGAACCATACTCCCTCACTGGTTTTTTTTTTTTTTTTCAAGTTTTTCTCAGTCCTCGTAAATGGCAAATGCCGGGAAGGTACCCTAAACTTATGCCTGGAACGTTTCCTTCCTTAAGAAAAATCCTTTCCCAATTTATCATTTTATCTCATATCACCTATGTCGACCGTCTCTGGTGCCTCAGTAGTAAAAACGGGCGTTAAACATCATTCAAAAAAATTTCTCTCAATAACCCTTTCTTTATATTTTAACAAACTATGACCAGATATTATCCTTCTCTCCAAATGTTGGACATTATCTCTATACATATCCTTCCACATACTCCTTTCAACTTTACAATCTCAGTTCTGACGGTTGCAAAACCTTGATACAACATTCAACATATTTTCCCTACTTCAAACATTTTTCATGATTCTATTAAACCTAAGAATATTTTATTGTTAAACCCACCAAATATTATCTTGTACTGTAATATCTTCAGTCCTTATCTTAATGTCTTAGCGTTGTACTAAAATCTTCACTCTCTCTCTCTCTCGCTCGCACGTGCGCAACACTTTCTCTGTCTCCCTAGAAAAATTTGCCAGAGAGTTTCAGTAAGTATTAAAATAGTAATTACTCCCAATATATATTCTATTACTTAACGTTATTTAAGATCCAAATTGTACTGCAAAGCTATAAAATATTTAAAATTTGTTGTAGTTATTAATCCTTGACATTTCAGTCATTAATAGTTCTCGAATAAAGATCATGAAACATAAATATATATTTAGCAACGTATAAGAGAAATGCTTAACTAAGTACTACAACACTTTTTTTTTCTTCGATAAGTTTATCTTGTAGTGATATAACGAGAATTCCAAAATTTACCTTGAAATATATTTATGTTCACTATTTAGCGAATAAAATGATGAAATTATATATATATATATATATATATATATATATATATATACTCCGCTTACAGTTATAAATTTCCAATGAGGCACTTTAATTTCCGCTGCTACAACTGTCTTTAATTTGTTGATTGTATCAACAAATAGGAACAAGCAAAGCATGAAATCCATGACTAGAAAAACAAGTGTACTCTCTCTCCTGCTCCCTCCCGCTACTAACGGTTTTGTTTCTCACTGCCTCTCCAGACACTTTCACTCAGTGCATTGACGATGTTGGCCGCAGTAGCCAGCGGAAATTTTGGTTTTCAAATTTTAATTTAAATCAGCAACCATAGCAAAATAGCACGGCAATAATTAATTTTAATAATAATAACTCCGGCAGTGCAAGTCTGAAGAATTATATTTAAAACCTACGTCATAGTAAAGAATACGTTATACATTCCAAAAAAATGCAGTTCTTCAGTAGAGGTTACAGATTTGAATCATTGTCCTCAAATAAAATGTTTTGAATATTGCAAATTATTCGTACGACTCATTTTGAAGTACAGCTTGACTGTTTTCTACACTTTGAGTAAAGTAATACTCTGTTATGATTCACGACTTTTCTCTCTAGTCAAAGAAAAATGGATGATATATTGTATGAAGATAAAATTATGCCTATAGCTATAGAGCATTCGTTTATTATAGTAACGTTTTATGTAAGTCCACCGTACCAGAAGCAGCTGTTCTAAAGTGCCTAGTCGCATTTTGAATTTAGGATCCTAAGCACGGTTGCTAGCCTCCTCCCAAGTTTCCAGTCCCCAAACCAGCGCCCACCTTGCAAAATATGGTGCATTTCAATAATAAATTAATATAATTATATAATAATAACTAAAGTAATACCATAAACATCTTCAATTTAGAAGCGTATATAATTACTTTTTATTTAAGATGCATGCCTCAGTTTTTTTTTTCTGTCGAACCTATATGATCAGATATTGTCTGACTTTTCAGGCACACGTGATTGATCATTGTTTTTTTTAATCAGATGGATAAATGGACGGGAGTTCTAATGAATTTGAATCATTATATACAGAAAAAGATGCATTTATAAGAAAAAATACCGAAGGAAAGATTCAAGTTGCATTAAATGTTTAAAAACAATTACAATTACACTTTAAAAAGATAGGAATTTAAGTGATTGGTGTCTAATTGCAAATGTTCAACTAACGGTGTCTGAAGTAATTTGAAAACTTCATCAATGGGAGGTGTAATGTAATTCAAATTGCAATTTTTCATATTGGGAGAGTCGTGTGATCACTCAGTTTACATAACATAATTTAGCTGAAACTCGCATTTGGTGCAGTTCCATTAAATCCCTCCCCCCTTCTCAGATCCACTGCAACTAGTTCCTTAATTTGATCCACTCAAAAGTTACTACTTATTTATAGGAGATCTCTTTCAAGTTGATTATTGACCATATATTCGTTTTTCTTTCTTCATTGACGGAGATACAAATTTACCATTGTTATAACTTTACAGATATTTAAAAGCTGCAAAGAAATTTGTAATAAATAATAAAAACTCTTGTTTATTTCGGTATAAACATAAACACACTGATTTCATTTATATGTATCAGTATATTATACAGTGCAGTTTTTATGGCTCCCATACATATTTTCATAGCGTTTTACAGTCTATCATTACATGTCTTCCAAAAAGTAATTAGCTCACTTGCAGTTGCCCGGTCTCTACGTAGTTTCACATGATTAGTCCATTGTCAGTAGCCCAGACGATTTGAATACAATTATAGCGTTATTTAGTAATGTCTGTAGTGAAATGTAATGTATAGGAACACATTCTGTATACGAGATGTTCATTAAAACTAAATACTTTAGCTAAACAAACCATAAAAATGGCTAAAATTTCCTGGTAGACCAGTCTTAAAATGACACGCAGAGAAAGTGCATACCGCGGGTTCTTTCCATGGCAAAAAGTTATAAAATAATAATAGATGAGACAGGCGCAAATATCTCAAACGTTTATCACAGGCCGGAATATCAAATATCTGTAAAAGAACACCTTCTTAAATTATAACAATGTAAATGTTAGTAGTACAGCTGTTATTGTGTAATCCCGTCAGAGACTTAATGTTTATAATTACATTTTTAATAGCGTTAGTAGCACAGAAATTGGTTTTGTCTTCATAGACCAGTAACTATCTAAAATTATATGTCAATTTCTATACGGACATTTCAACGTAAGACAACGCGCGCGCTGGCCCAATCTATTGATATGTGTAGCTATTTTCCGTGCTAACCATGAAGATCTCCCTATATTTTATATTGCACTATGTCTATCACTGTAGCCCAGACACCAGTGTGTTAATTAGAAGGCACTAGTTTCGTTTGTAAACCGTTTTCCTGAAAAGGTGAATACCAGATAAGATGCTTGCGAATCCTGGGTTTATTTGCGTCATCTTTATTTTATTCCATTCATCGCCTCCAGATACTGTTTTTTCGTTAATTTCTTACAAAAAATAGCGTTTACTCTACGCTAATTGTCTAAAAGTTCACCAGCATTAGCACATGTAATATATGACACCATTAATTAAAAATACTTCATGCGAGGCAAGTTATTGAATGAATTAATGAAACAAGTAAACTGAATATGACTGACTTTCTAGAAAGTCAGATTTATATATAAAGGTCGAATTTTCTTTTTAAATTACACTAAAATAAACTTTTATATGTTAAATTAAATTCTTTTGAATTTTTATTTCATAAACTTTTTAATTGTACATTATTCAATATACTGTTTCGAAATTGAATCTGTCATCAATTTGTCTGGTTCCGCTCACGGCCAAGAGTAGTGCGGAAATCGATAACTAAGCGCGCGTTATAACACAGTCCGTTCAATGTCGAAAATAGTATGTGTATTGATTAATCAATGAATTTAGTGCATTGATAAAGCGTATTGACTGCTGTTTCGATTCTCTGAATGTGCGCTTATAGTTCAAATATCGAGTAAAGACCAAAGACGTTTCATTAACTGTATTAATTAAATAGTGGATCAGATATTGTTGTAGAGAATTTCAGAAAAGCTATCCTTAGGTTCACCAAACTAATGGTTCAGTAGGTTAATAATTTCAAAATTACAAAAGTACTATTGGAAAAGTCACAACTTAACACAGATGCTAGATTATAACAATCGCCGCGAAAGTGTCTCTAAATTGACACTGTTCACGCAAAATTACAAATGTGCAAGTCGCTAACGCTATCATTTCGTGACCGAGAACGGTTCAAAATAAATGAATGATGGAATATATACAGTTAATATAGGACAGAAGAAAAACGAACTTTCAATGCGTCAGATTGCAGTTTGAGAACATTGTGCTTAATCTTGCCTTTCACAGAAACCGTAAGCAGAAAAAGAAACTGTTAATGTTTACCTATAGAAACTAAACTCAAACTTTAAATGCTATTAATAAAAAGCTGACATATTTTATCTTTAGGCCTTAAAACTAGGCGAAATAAAATACACTGTAGTGTGAAAACAAGAAAGAGAGTAATAATCAACAATGAAAGCTATACGTCCCGAAGGACATTATTTTCCATGTACTCCTGTTTCATGCTATTATGGACCATTATGGATCTGCCTGTGCTACGTAGAGGTCTTCCCATCTCCGTCTGCCTGCCTCTGTATCGTTTGCCTAAGCGCGTATCCCACACGGTGGTCTTATACGTCCATTTGTCGTCCAGCATCCTCCTACGTGCCTCTTCATTTTCACTTCAGCCTGGCGGCTCTTTCTGCGATGTTATTTGAGCTAACGCTTAGTTGCATATTTTGTCTTTATTATTCCTAATGTCCTGCTTTCCATTTACCTTTGGCTTATTTGCAGTGCTTTCATCTGTTTGTATATTGAAAAGGTGTAATTATTATATGATACTAATGTCAATTTGTATTTAATTAGCCGGAAAGGTGAAAAAGTTATTTCTGGTTCCATGGTATATAGTATGTATCATGATTTGTTATTGCATTATATGTGTTAAATAGTACACTATGTATTCACGAAAAATTTATTTTACATTCGTTTGTCCCCCCCCCCCCCCCACCAATTGTAATGTTTTAGATAAACTGCCTTTGCATCTTTCAGGACTTTACCTTTGCTTAGAGCGAAAATTGAAATTCTGGTAAATAGTAATATGACCTGTTGAACTATAAATGTATTTGTAAGAATGTCATCGTAAGGCTGTAAAGACCAACAAACAGTCCTCATCTTAATCTACTACAAAATAGTTGGGGAGAAACGAGGAAAAACAATTGCTGACAAACTGATAACCACTAAAAGCTCCACGGAATACTACATTATGACAGACAATATTTTCGGTGCCCCCATGCTGCAAGTTTGATTCATTTCTATCTAGAAAAAATTACAACAAACTCATTCCGCTGCGCAATGGGAATTGATTTTGCTTACTGCGTAGTGTACTCGCCATCTGCTGGGGGAAATCATGTCACGAGGTCGGAACACATAGTGCACATATTAATGTCCTTATTTTGTAATAGTAAACACTAAATAATAATAATATATTCAGCACCACTGTGCCGGCCTCCGCTGTTAGACATGTCTGAATACTTTTGAAAAGATTTTAAGACACTCTGCATAATTTATTCCCTTTTATATTTTAAACTGCCTCCCAGGTATTTTGTTTCAGCGCCCCCTACGGATTTTATTTCAGGTACATTAGTAATTTAAATGCATTGGTTTTATACGCACTATCGACAGATACACTTTCGAGGAAATTTTTGTAACCCATAGCGTGTCTCATCAATCTAAGACCAAGATTTTTGGTCTCGGCTTCTTGTCAACGAAAAAAGCACTGGGTTCCAACTTTATTCACCAATCTAAAACTTGCACGTCTCAAGGGAGATTTTATTCCTGGAAATTTAGCACGAAAGTCTTTACTTCACAGCACTTGTAGGATTTTTTGTACATAACAATCATAGAATCTTTGTTTTAGTGTATATCTCACTCTCAACAAATTCCAAAATACTAAATACACAGAAGAAAGCCTAACATTCACTTCTTACGAAAATTCAACTGAAGCAAATGGCGTGATAAATACAACTATCAAGTTCAATTGCGTGTGTCAACGAAATTTTAGCTGTAGTCTCACCGAGAATTATTTCCACTAGAGCCTATGAACTCCGATTGCGTAACGGAATGAGGTCAAAGTATAATTTAGAGGTGGATCGAATCACATATATTTTTTTATCCGAAATTTATTCTGAAAGGTTTTTGGGTGTCACAAATTCCGACAAAAATACACAGTAGCGCTGAGCAGTCAATTGGTGGACAACTTGAATTGTGCGCGACTTGTCTATTATTGCTTTCAGATTAGAATTTCAAATAACTTCCATTTTAATTGTAGCTAAATTAATCGTACTACAAGGTGCGTCTAAGTTTCCGGCCTGAATATGTTAGGTAGCTGATAGAATAAAAATAATTTTTCAACGTAAGTTCCCCTTACTTCGATGCATTACTTATTAACAATTCCCACCCCCCAAAATAGTCGGAAGCTCATGTCTGCAAAATGCTGGAAAATAGCATTCTTCAACTCATTGCTGGTGAATCTCGCCTTCAAATGGATCAGATTTCAATTCTGAAAACAGGTAATAATTGTAGGGGCTATAAGGTGAATGATCCATTTCCGGGAACCCAAGGGAGTTCACATCAACCGTGTGAACCAGTGCGTTAACTTGCAGCAGATGAAGCAAATTCTTAACTCAGCATTCATTGCTTCCTTTCCTTGACTGTACTGCACAATTGATACACAATTGATCATTCCACGCGCACCTAAATTTGAAATGTTGAAAGATTTCGGGGCACCCATCCAGCACTGACCTTATGTATAAACAAATGAAGAAGGATGCAAAACACAGTTAAATTTTAAAGCCAAAACTTTGCTACTATTTCTTTTATGTTCAGAAATCTGTTACTCAGAATTTCGCCCTCGACATGGAAAATGTTTTCTTGTATCAAATCATTCGTAGACCTATCATATTTGTATTTGCGGTTTCGTTCTTAAGATGTTAAGATGTAAAGAAGATGATTTCAATATAATAATAATAATAATAATAATAATAATAATAATAATAATAGCATAAGCTTAATTTAGAGATAAAATTAAAGTAAGGTGATATAGCACTTGTGTATAAATAAATATCTATCCATATCTATATTTGTTTATTTAGTTTACGTTTGAGCTAAAAATTCTAAAGGTTTCAAATATATTTAAATGCTACAGCAAACTTTCATATAATTATTCATAAATAAGCATTTTTGCGAATGAATAGTCTAACGAAAATTTCGGAATTATGTTCTTGCTATAATGCAGTAAGAGATACTTATTTTTAGTTGCTTCGTAGTCTTTCTTCTTATTTTCTAAATGATATGTAATTACAACATTAAATAAACATGTAGGCTTGTATTGCACAGGTCATATATCGAAAGTTTGAGATATCTTAAACCTGAAAGCACTGTCCTCTAAGTTGCTCCTGAAGTGTAGAAATAACTGAAAACACAGTACCACTCTTTTTTAATTCCAGGGGAAACTACACCCTCGGATCTGGAGTAGAGCACTTTGGTTCTCCCTGGAGTAAAATTTCATATTTAAATCCAGTTTTACAGTGCAGACCGTGAGAATACAGCGAGACCAGGCTGTGCAAAGGCTCTCGGCTTGGCCCGGTAATAAAATATACTTCACGCCTAATTAAACTGCAATCTCCAGGTGGTTCAGAAGGCACAACGGAAAAACAAATTGTTTCTCCTGGTGTAAACAATTAAATTCGAAACTTGTGCAAAGCGAGTTCTAGAGAGTATAGCATTTCACAAGCTGGAAGTTCTGTTTCAATTTTGCCATACCGTTCGGGGGGAGTTTGAAATGAACTGTTGGCATGCTCAGGTGCAAATTATAGGCAGAACTCATTTTGCAAATAGAGGTCCCAAGTACAATGCCTGTATTGTTTCATTTTTATACTAAAGTGCCATAATCTTTATTACTTTCATTATCGCACCAAATCCATAATACTTTCTCCGATTTTGTAAGAATGTCCTTAAAAATGAGACAAATATATCTCGTCCTGGAATGGAATCGTATATGTATCAATGCTTATTGCCGCTTAAAAGCTTTCCTTATTAACTTCCAAGCTTAAAGTTCCTCTTTTACTTTACTTTATTTACACTTAGCTAATGAATATTACAAAACGTAATTTTATTGCTTAAAACATGGAATTTTAGTTCATCACATTATGCATATGTGTACGTTTTACTTGATAATTGATACCTAACGCCTTTTAGTTTCTTAAAAGAAGTACATTAATAGTAAGTGAAGGAATTTAAGAACATTAACCCAATGAAAATAAAAGAAGAATTTCTTTTATACCTTTAAAATAAGATATAATTAAAATAAGTGAATGGCAAGTAAAAAGATAGGTCATTGTTACAACCTACAGTGTTTCCCATAAAAAAATTCAAATTAACTGAAGATACAGTGCAAAATAGTTGTTTCAAAAGCAAATGTTACTTAGATAAATTATATTCTATGGGCTGAGAGAGGCAGATTTCATAGCACCAGTCCCATGTTATGCACCTTTACGTTCAGTATTTATGAAATTCCTGAATATCTCTAAAACTTGTGGTGCTACTGAGTGGTGCTACTGTTTCTCTATTGGGATAAACCGGATGAATATGCACAAAGACCATTACATTCGAAAAAATGCCGCTGCATCTTCCTGCAGCATTATTGTTCTGCGTTTCATCGAAGATGCACGTAGAAACCCATAGAAGTATAGGGAGCAAGTTATTGAACGTGTTCAGGGAGATTTGGACACATTTTATGAGTTCAACTACCTTGAGATGCACAAGCGTTTCAACAAGATGAGGCGATCTCTCATACTGATCATGGGAATGGACACCTATTCCAATAGCTGTTTCCTGGTCGTCACCCTTCACAAAGTTCTGACTTGTCGTTGAGTTATGTATGCATTTTTGGAGGGGATACTGAAACAATATTGCTACATACACATTTCTCGTAATCTAGGCGAACTTCGTGAAAATATCCAAACAATTCTCATAGTGTAACAGGAAAACATTGTGTTCACAAGGATGATTGTGTATGAGAATGTCTTACACAATGATGGAAAATAGCTATGTCTATGTATAAAATGTTAAAAGTATTTCGGTTACCTTTATTTTTTATTTATTTACTTATTATTTTTACGCCAACCCTTGTTTGTCGTTTGTATCTAGTTCTCTTGAAATAAAGACCAACTTAATCTCAGAAATTTTGGTATTTTTCTCCTTGTGGAAATGTGAATCCATAATTTTTGCTGTAATTTAGGCCAGATAGCAGTACAATAAAGAATGATTATTTTTATCAATGTGCTTTTTATGTGACATAAATTGATGGAAATAACACAAATTTTTCATATTATTTATGAAAAATTGGAAAGAACGGGTTATTCGCCAGAAGTACCAGGTGTACTGACCTCACCCTACGGATGATTAGTTTTACATCCGCGTCTCTAATGTCTTATTTTATCGTGTAGAAGGAAGAATGCTTCTCTTCTCACAAAATTTCCATGATTCCTACTAATGTTCATTAGGTAAAGGAGCGCTTGCACATGTGTAGTTATTCTTTCTTAGGGAAACAAATAGTATAATTGAATCCTTAAAAAGCACAACCAGTTAGATAAAAATGTGCAGCAAAAAGAAATATTGCAAGGCCCATGCTAAGATAGAGACCGTTGGAATAAATTTATGTGGAGTTGAGAAAGGTGTGCATGAAGAAGAAGCCTTTGCATATAAAATATTAAAAATGGAAATCAAGCACGAAAAAATAGCTCAAGGTGATTAGATTGAACATTATAAAGATATATGGCAGCGTGCCACCGGTTTCGTTTTCCCCTTGAATGGTCAAGCGACGCGCTCGTTTGCCGGTTAACGGGCAGCCGGGTCTCGGTGATTAGCGGGAGAGTAAAACACTAAAACAAACCTTATAACAACATATAAACCAATTTAGGAGGCTCATTACTTACCAAAGTGTTGAAACTGCCCGCCTTTGTTCTCCACACATTTTGGCATCTTTTTAGGAAATTATTCATCACATGCTGTAGTTCATTTTGAAAAATTCGCGACTAATATTATCTTTGCGTCCTTGTAAGGTATGCGATTTCATCTTGTACATGGAATTTTTAATTTACTCCAGAGATAATAATCGCAGGCTGTTGAATCGGGGGACCGAGAGGGCCACTAATAACTAACTCTCTTTTGTGGAAACATTGTGAATTGCCCTCACGGAATTATTTGCAGTGTGAGAAGTAGCAGAGTCCTGTTGAAAAAATGCATGATCAGGGTCCTTGTCGGTCAGTTCTCTGAAAAGAGGGTTAGCACGATATTCACATAAGTAAAAGAATCGATTGTATGCTCAAAAAAATTGCCTGTTTTTGTTCTTTCACCACTGAGGGAACACATGTGAATCGTACATAAAGACGCAGTGACGTTGTAAACACACGAAACATAATACATAATACATTGTCCAATTAAGAAAAATACAAATAACACACATTAGGGAACAGCTGCGACAGTCAGCAAAGGCAACAAGTAAGCAAGCTGACTTCCTACCCCCTCCACGGCGCTGCACAAGAGTGGGGGCTCCCTCATAAGAGGGGGAAAACCATCGATGATTGCACTATATTAGTCAAATGCAGAAGTATTCTATGCATGAGAAGAAATAAACTATAAAAGTATCTTAATAACGCTTGAAGAATTGGAAGAACTTTCAATAAAGCGGAAGAACAAAATTTCTTGGGTCATAAAAGTAAAGGTATAAGAAAATGAACAGCAGATTAATTGTACATATAAATTCCTTTTCGTTTTTGCTCCAGATACACGCACACACCCACACACCTGTAGGAATCCTATGAAAACTATTTTCAGATCCCTAGTTTCATTGATTTTTAAATTACATCATAGTGTTTCTTGAAATTGTGTTCAATAAATTAATAACGTTAAACTTTTTTTCTTCGTTACAGAAAGAAAAAATAACAGAATTCACTTGGATTCCAAAAAAGGTGTACACTTCTGTTATCCTGCAAAAGTTATATGTTCGCATTCAACATTTTGTTGGCGAGTTAATAAATACAAACGCATTTTAGTCAAAATTCCGGAGCTTTAAGTAATTGGGCTTTTGCGTTTGCGGTTACGAATTGAACTGGTGCATTGAACCCCTGTTGTAACGGGAAATTGAATTGGTGTTGTTGTTGTTATTATTATTATTATTATTATTATTATTATTTGTGCATTTTGATAAATTTATTTTTTCTTTGTATTTTAAGATAACAATAATAAATTGCAGATTATATGGAAAGTTCTTTAAAACTCGGTTGCTACACTATCTGTACCTGTATGTATGATTGTCTGACGCCGGCTTTTTTTTTTTTTGGAGGGGGGAATAGTGTTTAACGCCCGTTTTTACTACAGAGGCACCACAGGCAGTGGACACTGATTATATGAGATGAAAAATTGGGAAATAATTTATGAGGACTGAGGAAAACGTGAAAATATCCTCAGTCAGGAAGTTCCTGGCGGGAGTCGAACTCTAGACCTCCCACTCACGAGTCCGCGCCTTAACGACCTCGGCCACCCGAGGCGATCTGACACTGGCACTATGTTGGTATTATGTAAAGCACAAAGCTAAGCGTCCTTTAAGTAGTTCTTTCTTAACTATTTTATGATATTTAAAGGGGTCTCGTATGACGTATGTATTGAAATGATTTAATTACAAGCTTTAAGCTGTAATTATTAATATAACTTTAAAAGATACGACTTTGGAGGTATTCATTTCTCCGATCTCCTGTTCCCACCTTGTAACAAACCAATAGGTCAAGGCAGGAAAATTTATGCATGATACAGGGATGGGATATCAATGTCGTCTAGGACAACTTGCAAAGAGGATTTCACAAAAAATGGCATAATCTGAACCAGAAAATGGCAGGCATATTCTCAATGATTTTTTAGAATAACCAAACCCTATTGCTTGCTCTAATCGTGATGGGTTCTCCCCCCCCCCTAACTTTATATAATATGAATGTAACTTTTGAGTTCTAAGAGAACTATTATTTTTGCAGAAATACTTAAAAGGTACAATAGTTCTCCTGCGCTATAAGTTTGGATGACTTTGCCTGGTAATTGTAAAGATGATTATTATTTGCTTCATAAAAATAAAAATGGAACGTACGTCCTCTTCAGCTAATACATTGCACTCGTCTACAACATTTTTTCTTGTTTTCTTCTTTTTTGTTCTTTTTCTTTTTCGCCTGAATATATGTAATATGAGTGCCTTTAATTCAAATATATTTTCAGTTTTACTCTATTGTGCTAGGTTTTTAGACAGATTCACATCAAATAAATGCAATAATGTACTTACATTTTTATGAAATATTATCAAGTTTTAAGCCATGTAGCTAAGACAAAACTGTTTTTGTAGGTTTCATTTTAACTTAAATATTAATAAATTTACTTAAAAAGAGAGCTTTGTGTCAATGATTATGAATTTTTTTAACTTTTTTCATTATTAGAGAGAAGAAAACTTTATCCCCCCCCCCCCGAAGCTCTGATATGTCCCTCACTAGTGTCTCTTTTCAAACACAAGCAGTATTCAGCCATCATTGACACATCCCATTGGCCTTGATAGCGGGTTTCCGTTGTTTTAATGTCTTTATGAAATCGCTCACCATGTTCTTCACTCATTACACAGATTCGCAGGGAAGGAATCGATATGAATGTCGATAAAATGCACTTATAACACTCATTCTACACCCTGGATTTCTAAAACTATATTTTTATAATTCTCAGAATTCTTGTTGTCTAGAAAGTATGCTAACCATGTTGACTGCTCTTACTCGGACGTCGACTGGGGAAAGGTGTCATCTTGCGAAAGCTCACGAATGTGGGCTCCATCGAAAATACCTGCTGCTATCTTAGCTTTCAGTTTTCTGTGAAAACTTTGTAACAAAGAAGTAGAAACAATCGATATCCTTATTCAGAGCAGTAACAAATCGCTTCATCAGGCCTAACTTAATATGCAGTGGGGAAGAAGTACATTAGAAGGAGAAACCAATGGCTAATACTTCACTTTTTTTTCCCTGCAGGAACTTAATTGCTCCTTTGTGGCCAATTTTTTGATCCAATGCTTTGGATTAGCCCTACTGACCCATTCACAAAGTGAACTATTTATTATCTTGTTTAAATCTTTCAGAATATTTATTTTAAGTATCTGTAATCGAACAAATAATAAAAACAGTTATTTTCTGTAATACCGATTTCTAAAAAACTGTAGCTCGTTGAGACATTCTACATAGTGAGGAATCATAAAATGTGAACAGTTTTCATTCAGCAGAAGTTGTGCAGACCAGTTATGTTTATTTAATTAGAGTGTTGCAACAACGTAGCACCAAAAAAAAAATCGCATAAGAAAACGTTGTAAAGATTCACTGTAAGATAAATGGACACTTTCAATGTTGTATGAAACCAACACCGTTAAATAGACAGACACTGAATATGTATAGCGGTATAGAATAAGGACTAAAGTTTTTATACAGCGTCGTTGTGACAGTGAGAACGCCGTTCATATAAGATGGGGCTCTGTCTCAATAGCACAGGGCGGCTGGAAGTTAACTGATGAAACTAGTCGAAGAACTTCGCCTATCTCTTACTGGCTATGAAGAAGTTCAAATCTAAAGCCCTGCTGATTTGTCAAAAACAAACTTTTCCATCCCTGCAGTTTCTGTTAATGTAAATGATGTAAAAGGTTTGACAGACACGCGCTTTATCTTTTTTTTAAAGAGTGGGACATACAAAAGAACGCACATAGAATATATATTCAACAATAGTAACATGTAGTATGATGTTCTGCTAACAGATGTGACTCACATACATTATGATAGTGTTGCTACATGACAGATAAATCAACAATGAACAAATGAACCCAAGATTTCAATTAACAATTAACAATAAACAAATTAAGCCAAGATTATCGTATGATTTTCTGCAAACAAATGTGACTGACATTACGTTATGCAAGTGTTACTGCAACCAAATGGAAACAAGATTATCGTTTTAACAGCGGATAGCAATTTTGAAGTGGTGTTGGAAAACCGAAAATCTTGTTGAAATTCAAAGACAATGAAGACGTGTGTTCAGAACAGAACCACCAACGCGAGTAACAATTGCACGCATTGGAGACAAATTTGACACTCATGATACCGTATGCGATATTCACAAGGGCAGATCTGGGAGCCCTTGCACAGCAACAGGCCCTGCGTTCTCGGCAATGGTTTTGGAACGTTTTGAGCCTCACCGCAGAAATCCACAAAGCAATGTGCAGGTGAGACTGGGAATAGCAGAACCAGCGTACGTCATAATATTAAAAATGCATAGTTGAAAGTTTTCATCCCAAGAATTTTGCATGCTGATCCTGATCGGAGAATGCAGTACTGTGACTCTTTTGCAACGTTGCTCAATCAGTAGTTCAACATACTCGGAAGCGTATTGACACCGATGGTGGACATGTTGAGCAACTGTTGTAACTGTAAAAGTCTAAGATGATTAGCGCTCATCATTTTCTGTTTGTGTGAATTCAGTTTTGTTATGTTAACACATTTTTTTCTTTGCATGAAGTGTGTATACATTTTGGCACTCTCTTTTATATATGCAGATGTGTGTGTGTGTATATATATATATATAATATAATATAAAAATAAAAATAAAGTAACACTATTAACAATGTAACAAATTAACAGTAATTATAATAGTACAAAAAGATAAAACACCAAGAAAAAGTCACACTTGAGATCGCTATATTTCGGTCTCAAGTGTGACTTTTTCTTGGTGTTTTATCCTTTTGTTCTATTATAATTACTGTTAATTTATATATATGCATCTAATACACTAATCATATAAACTCAAACATTCTGTACAAACATGCAATATACTGCTCTGTATCTATAACGATTTTGTTTATATAGAAGATTGAAAATGTCTATTTGCAGGTTAAAGGATGACAGCTTTAAAAAGAAAGAAAAAAAAAACGTTAAAACTTTCTTATTTTGTGAATGAACACTAAAGTGTGACTAGCTCGTCTTAAAAAGATAATTGTTATGTACTTTCGCATAGCTCTAATTGGATTTTGTGAGACAGAGAATAGTGTAATGAGGTGGTTTTATATGCCGTTGAACGCCCAGAAGGAAGGAAAGAGGTGAGGGATTGGGGGACTGTCAGGTTTTCTGGGCGGTAAGTACTGATGCACGTGAGATTCCTAACGTTTCCAGATTCCTTTTCTTTTGTTGATTTATTAGTACGCCGACGGAGTCCTCTAACAAAAGTTAAGAGCCCCTCAGCAGGACTGCTGTCACACCAGCCACCAGGGCACTTTTTCCAGTGAGAAAATTCCTCCACAGCAGTTGCTTGCCCCCAACCCACGTCACCTGGCATTGCAACTCTTACCAATGAGCGGAAACGAGGGATAGGGAGGTTGATGAAAAGTAAATAACTGGCCTATCATTCGCCCATGTGACCGGGTAAACCACAAAAAGTTAGGATGTCCCATTGCAATGCAAATATGGATCATACTAATTTACAACTATGTAATTTAGTTACTTGAAAAAAATTTCTTTTGACCAAAAACACTGATATTCCTTTTAGATATTAATATTTGTTAGCTCTTTTACAGTCATCAATCAACTGGGCTACACATTTGACAATGTAGCTATGACTTAAAAATCCAAATTTTAGGAATAAGGATTCCTTGTTTTAAAGAGGAGATGTTTAAATGTTCCATAGATAAAGAAAAAAAAAACGAGGATCTTCTATTTAGCATCATCAGCCTCAGTACCAGCAGCAATTCTGCTGAAGGACCTTTGGGGAAAAAGTTGTATCACAAAGGAAGTGTATTTGTGCTTCTCTGGCAAGAAATCAACAGCATATGTGTTTATTTTCAGAATATTTTCTATCTTTTGTGCTGACTGTAATGTTCCATGTTGCAGCCTTTCTAATTTGGCAGTTTAAACATATATAAAAAATACAGTTTTTAAATTCTTAAAAGCTGTAGCTGATTGATTTGTATTGACATATTGGGTAAGGTACGAACCAAAGACGAATCAAAGATGCTACTGGAAACATAAATGAATGTAAAAAATATATATACTATTGACTTTTGTTAGTAAAAGTTAAGTCATATGCATAGTGGTCAAACAGTTCGCAAATGTATTTGGAAGGTGAGCCCAGGGATCATAAGCTTTTAAAGCTCCAATGCATTCGTCCTTTAATAAGGAAGAAATGGAATTAAGTTAAGGAATTATTAGATTAAATAAGTTATCAAATTAATTTGCAATAGCATTCAGTTTTTTGAATTTTTGAGGCTTGTGACAAAGAAGAGACTAATCGTAAATTTACTCTTAAAATAGGAAAAACAAGACAAATTACAGTCAGAACGCTTAATGAAGGAATGGAACTCAAACCATTCTTACGCTAGCTCGAACAGAAGTTTCTGTTTTATTATGCTCAGTCTATAGTATTAAACAAATGTTACTAGCACAACTTTAAATGGAGCATTAAGCCCCTTAAGAACAAAGAGCAAAGACCTCTGGTGGTGAAAGGCCAGATTTGGACAGTATGGAACAGGTCTCTCAATATGCAACTATAAGTAACTGTCCAGTACTAATTAAATGCAATTACAATGAGTCAATGTGTAAATAGAAGCATTTTTCAAGTTATGCAAGAGTGACAAAAACTCTCCATATATCTTACAAAAACCTCCGTCAGATGCTTTGCTGTTATATCTGCATAGTGGTACTTCTAACTTTACTAACAATGAAACCCCCAACCCATCCGCTCAGGTTGACAATGTATTGCCGTAACTCACGAGTAACTGAGTACACTGCTATGGGGTAATGAGCTACCTTTAAAAGATCGGGTAACCCATCTGCATAGCTGCGGTAGAAATATGACACAAATGTCTCCATATATAGAAATACAAAGGTCATTCAAAGATAAACCAGATTTTTTAAAAATAGATTATTATTATTATTATTATTATTAACGTATACAATTGCAAAACAAATTATGTTATATTTGCATATAGTTATCTTATTTCTCCACCGGATGGGTAGTTACTTTATTCCCTCATCAAAGAAAAAAAGATAGACGCACAAAGTGCTCAATCTCTACGTCTTCCCTGAATATTTTCCCTCCCAATGCCTCCTTCAGTGGCCCGAACAAATGGTAATCACAAGGGTATAAGTCAGGACAAGACTGTAAGGAGGGTGTTGCAGTGAATTCTCCTTAATTGATTCTGACTTATGTCTGCTGTATGTGGCAGAAGCAGGACATCACAAATGGGTTACCGGTGTCTTTTGCTGCGATAGGCACTCACGTTCCGAAAGTTTGCAGTAATACGCCGCATTCACAGTCCTTCGTTAGTGAAGTAAATCGATGAGCAACACGTCTTTCTATTTCCAAAATAGGGTCGCAAAAAGTTTATCAGCTCAAATGTGATTTTTGGTCTTGACAAGAACACATTTCCCTACTCTCCCCCACTGTAAACTCGTTCTCTTGTTTTGGGGGTGTAGTGGTGTACCCACGTTTCATCAAAGGTCACAATTCGGGCCAAAAACTGCTCACCTTTTTCTTCAAACCGATCCAGAAGCCTCTGGCTGTCCATTCAAACACTTTTTGTTCATTAGTGAGAATTCTTATGATTCAACTTGCCGATAATTTTCGAAGCCCTAGTTCTTCAGAAAGAATGTTGTGTGCACTTCTACAAATTATCCCGATCTCTGAAGCGATATCGAGCACACTTAGGCGTCGATCACCTTCCACAAGATCACAAATGGCCTGAATGTTTTCCTGAGTGACGCTCATGCATCACAACCGCTGAGGAATTGGGTTTGTAAAAGCGTAGTTTCTCCAAACTGTGCCTGAAGTCTGGACAAAGTCTCGTTCTGTTTGACTCCTTTGGTTAGAAAACGGATGATGATCCGCTGCACACTGGATGGTGCAACCTCTTGCTCAGTCATAGTGCTACTGGCTATGACATGACCAATGCGGAATTAGTCGCTGGATCGCTCCCCTCCACTTATCCCCACCTACCTACCACTATGGGTCCGCCCCTCTCACCACTCTTTTCTAGTGCAGAAAACGAAATGATGGTTTAAATTTTAATGACTCGTATTTTCATAAACAGATATTAATCAAATTAGTATTTATGATTGATAACAGTGTGTGCTCTCTTTCACAGGATGTGACTGCCGTTACATGTGAGACAAATGAAAAACGTGCAGCATTCCGGCGGTGTATGTAATGTGAATTCGCGGTGCAAACGCCATATGAAGGTGAGTATTTCTTGTGGACATTAGTCAATAAATGTATGAACAATATTTTATTTATGAAGAATTTTGCTTAATCTTCTCGTAGGTGCTATTAACAGTCAAATAAGCACAATAGGCATTTTTACATGACCTTGCAAAGTAAGAAAATACTAAAAACATAACCTATGAGGAACGAAATTCAGGCCATAGGAAACAGCTAGATGATAACCAAGATGAAATATAAAGGAAATATTTTTAAATAGGTAATTTAGCATAAATAAATACAAATTAAATAGAGAATATGTACGTACACATGTTACAAGCAATAAAACCGACACTGTTGACCGAGGTCATTAAGGTACAGACTTATGAACGGAAGGTCTGAAGTCCTGCATCTCCCTGACTGAGGTTTCAAGGTTCTGTTCAGTTCTCATAAATATCAAATGCAGGAGAGGTACACTGAACTTAGGCCTGAAATACTTTAACATTTCCTTCCTTTAATTAAAAAAAATCCTTTCCCAAATTCTCATTTCACCTCATCAGTGTTCACTGCCAGTGATGCCTCCTCCTTCCTATCTACCAGCAACGTCCAGCACTGCCAATGCCCTCTCCTCCCGTTAACAAACGGGATTGGAAGGTATCTCTTTCTCTATTCTTCTGTTCCCTTTCAGTATGCCAGAATAACAATATTATAGAATTACGCACGAAACAAAGACAATTCGTCTGCACCGAGACTTAAAAAGCAGTTCGGGCGATGATTGGCCATAGCGCATCGCAGAGTTGCAGGTTTGCGGTGTACATATAACCTGATATCCCAGCACTACTGCTGGTTGTCTGCTTGTGTACACGTCGGTGTGCACTTTAATTAAAGCACAAATCTTATAAATAAATTTAACTTACAAGTAAAAGCATTACATGTGTACACGTCTAGGATTTAATCTGTTCTCTCACCGGAAACCGTGTTGTTCGAAATGACTTTCTGGGAAGCTCCAACGTAAGGCACACACGTGAGTTGCTGCTGAGATAATATTGATTCTGGTGGATTAGTTTACACACTAGTCCCTAACTGGTGATATGCGGAGCAAGTTTGTTTACCCTCGGTCCCTCCAGATAGAAAATGAAACGGTAAACATAAATTCTGAACCCAAATGAAGCATAAATTTGTTGTCAGACCGCAGAAACTCTATAATCTTTAATTGCACTATTCCAAATACCAGCTTCGAGTGCAAAACCCATCACAGATTACATTATCAGTACCTTTTAGCCTCAGTTGTTGCAATTCGCATTTCGAGGCACTTAAACCAATAGTGCGCAGAATTTGATGATATAAGAGCAAAATGTACGAGAGATAATAACATAAACAGTGACCATTCTATTGAAACCATAGATACAACAGCATTTGGCATCTGGCTCTTAAAAATGTAATCTAATTGAGAATACTCGCACTTATTTGTAGGAGAATAGCGTGGTTCATTAAGTTTAAGTTTGTTTGTACATTCAAAAATATGTTTCTTTGCTTAATGTTTCGAAATGTCTGCTTGTTATAAACTGTTCAGTTTTCTAATAAACACAATAACATTTCTTAGAAAATACATGTTGTAAGGAAGACTTCTATTACTGGAATTATTAATCCATATTTTTTCACATCGTATTAATTTTCTCCACTGACATTTACAACTTAACATTGACTGGATAAAATCATAATCATTTCAATGTTATTTAATCTTTTAAAGCCTCGTGTAAATATAGTTTTAGTATAATATTAATATACACCATTAGTTGCTGTAGACATTTTATTACCGTGTAGTTTTCGGTAACTATGAATTATTAAAAGAATTTAAATGTTATAATTGTATTGTAGTATTACATTCCTGATAATGACTTAAAATGGATAGTAGTATATTAACTTTTCCCTTAAATGTATGGTACTTTTACGACACTAAACAATCTGATTATGCACACTTAAAGCTTTTCATATCCATTGTTGATTTTACAACTTTTAAACAAGCCCATAAATTGGGGAAATTGTAACTTGAAGTATGTTTTTACGATTATTTAATACAAATTACATGACAGAAACAAACTTCATTCTATTTTTATTCAGCATTAAACATTGTTTACTTATCTATATGCATTCCCTGATGTTAATATAGTTACTATCCAACTTATTTATATAAATAAAATAAAAATATCATAAATACAAATACTTTCAAACATACACAAACCGTTTAGTAATACAGTAATAATAATAATAATAATAATAATAATAATAATAATAATAATAGTAAAACAATACGGAATGTCAAAACTTCATCTAAACTTTAGACAGTATGAGAGATTGAATACAGCTTTTAATTTGTTCTAAACAATTTGTTTTTATTTTGCCTTCCAAAGTGAATTCTTTTAATTCCTAAGTGGAACGTATGGCTGAAAAATATTTACGCCAACGGATTCTATTTCTTGACAGGATTTAACCTCTTTCCAAATTTCATCCATTGCTTTCAGTTCCAGTTCAATTGTTCTCCTCCAAGTTATCCTCAGTCTTCCAATTCTTCTTCCGCCTTGTGGATTCCAATCTATCGCCTGTCTGGTTATATTTTCAGGTTCTTTTCTCAGTGTGTCCAATCCATTGTCCATTTCCGTTTGCTTATTTCAAGATCAAATGGGGTCTGATTTGCGATTCTCCAAAGTTTGGCATTGCTGATAGTTTTTGGCCACTATATTTTTAATGTATATCTGAGGCAGCGTTTAATAAATTTCTACAGTTTTTAGTTTATTTTTTTCGGTTAGTTTCTATGTTTTACAACACAGGTAATATATTTCATTTAAAATGTCGAATTTTTGTCTTTCTCTGAGTATATTGTGAATTCTATAATGTTCTTAATTGTCCCTTTGCTTTATTTAGTTTATTTTGTACATTTTGTTCTACTCCTAGTTTTGGGATAATAGGCATTATCCCAAATAATTGAAATATTCAACTCTTACCTTGTGGTCATCTATATATAATTATCATTTTTTTTCTTTTTTCTTTCTTTCTTTCTTTCTTTTTTTCTTTTCTTTTTTTCTTTCTTTTTTTTCTTTTTTTTTTTTTACTTCAAACTAATTTCTTTGACTTTTAGAGTATTAATTTTCATTTTACTATCCTGAAATTCCAATTTTAAGGCCAACAATCTTATTCCCATACCTTTAAAACTCTGTGCCATTAAACACAGATCATTAGCAAAATCGAATCTTCTAGTCTTTTAAATAGGCTCCATTAAATATCTCTCTTCCTATCATAGCTTTCTTCATCATATTATCTAAAACCATTAAAAACAGTACTGGTGAAAGTACATCTTCTGTTTAACCCCACTATTTATATAGAAGGAATCTGATAGTCTACTATTGTGTTCCACTTAGCATGCGAAGTTCTTATACATATCTTGTATAGTTCTGATAATTTTTCCGAAATTTCAAAGTTCCCCATAGCCTCCCATATTTTGTTCAGAGTAATTGAATTGAAGGCTTTTTCATAGTCGACATATACCAAAATATAATGGAGTTTCGTATTCATAAAACTGTTCTAAATTATTTTTGTTGTATTAATTTGATCTACGCATGATTTCCCTTTTCTAAAACGTGCTTGTTCTCTTCCTAATTTCTTATCAATTGGTTCTTTAATTGCATTTAAATTATTCTAGATAAAATTTTATTTAAAAATGATAGTAGAGTTGTTTCTCTCCCAATTTTTACACTCTTAAGAGGTTTGGTATTTTAATTAGAATTCCTCTTTTCCATACATCTGGTAATGTCTCTGATTCCCATAGGTCATTCAAAAATTGATATAAAATGCCTGTTGTAAGCTCTGGATCAATGTTTAATGCTTCTGGAATAATGTTATCTATACCTGGGACTTTTCCCTTTTTCATTTCTTCGATAGCTTTTACTTTTCCATTTTTATAGGTGTATGGACTGGTTGTATGGCATGTTGCTGAATATTGTGAGACTCTTTCACCACCTGTTCTGTATTATTTAATACTTCTGTGAAATATTTTTTCATCTTTCCATTTTTTCTCTTCATTTGTAAGTAAGATATCTCTTTTATCATTAACTGGTTTACATCTATTTATTTTCTTTCCTAATATGAGTTTTGTAATTGCACACAATTCTTTGTTATTTCTATTAGTAGTTTCTTATGTCATATCTGCTAAATGATTCCCTTCTATCTTGTCTCAGTTTTTTTCCCTTGCTTCTTTATTTTTAATGGGGTATTCAGCATGAAATGTGAAAGATTGTGTTTCTTTCTTAAAGTAGGAATGCTGCAATCCACCAATGAACGATTTTGCCTTGCATTATTTTTGCTATGAGAAAACATTAGGTCCTTTCAGAATTAATTTGTAGTCTCTCATGACTTTTCTTTTCTCTCTCTCTCTCTCTCTCTCTCTCTTTCGGTTACCCTGTCGCGAAATCGTTATTTTTCCCTCTCTCTCTCTCTGTTTGTACAGTTAAGTAATTTTAATTCTAGAACAATAACCAATTTTCTGTGATGTATTGGCTAACGTTTATTTCTTTCCTTTTACTACCCTATAGTCTCTCTTATAAGTACGTATGCACTATATTGGGGGGAAATGTTCCCGTTTAACTGGTACATTTAAACACAGGCTATGAACCACCGTCCAGCAGGTAAACAAGAACTGATGAGTGACATGCGAAATGGGAGAGGGTGGTTTGTGGCTGGTGACTTATTGTAACTTCCCGTCTATTGTTTAATAGTCCAGTACCAAAATAACTTCATTTCACTCCATTCTGTTTTAGTGCTTAGAAATTCCGATGCTTACTTATGATGTTATGATAATCATGACTTCACTTACATGTATGAGTAATTCCTGCAATAAGTAGTTCAGATGTTGCTTTTGACATACTTCACAAATATTAGTAGATAAATTTGTTGGAATTTATTTCTGTTTAGAACCACAGTGAGCTTGACTGAAAATTAACTTTCTTGTTATGTTTTTATTTTAAAAGATAGGAATAATAGCCGTCTATTTTTATTTACTGTGTTATTTACTCTCGCTTTGACTGCATTGGTCTTTTCGCGGCGTTTGTACACTGGACATGAATTCTGTAAGTGTAAATCTGTAATTACGAATGAAATTATATAAAATAAATTAATGATGTGCAAATGAACTTGAGGTCGTAAGTTTTTTTGGCATTCGCCTCAGAGCAAGGAAAAACTTAAAAAAAAAAAAAACATTCAGGTAGCTTGATCTGACTGGGAATCGAGCCGATGATCTTCCAGATTAGTAGTCTCAAACTCTACCAAAAACCGCTCAGTCCGTCATCTAGTCTTGTCAGTAAAATTGCAAAACTTTATTATGAAAACAGCACGTGAACAAAGTCAAGTAAAAAATCTGGTCCTTTGTGACATGCAATACTTTAAGATGATCGATATTTAATGGTCATTGAAGAAAGTTCATGCTTCATGCATAATTGCTTAGAAGCAACACTTAAACATTTAAATATTCCAAAACCCCAGTCGCCTTTATTTTTATTATTATTTATTCAGCGTCTGAGATACTTTCCGGATTCGTTTTCAACTTTATTATTATTCAGTCTCTTAAACATTTAAATTAATTGCAGGATAAAATACAATTGGAACGTATATCAATGTTTTCATTATACACAATGAAATTGGGGAATATGTCGCATCTTTCTTCTTGAGCTTCCTTTATAGAAAGAACATTTCTTCGTTTAATAATGCTTTGCGTTTTTTTAATCTCGTTTTAAGCTCAAAACGGGCTTTTAAAGAGTTGCTTCTCAGTTGTTGCGTTATTTATTTTCATTATAGGTTCTGACAATCGTTTTAACCAGATGGTAATGTGCCATTGTAAACTTTATCATTTTTGTCACAGTCTTTGTAGTTGATGTCATTTCTAAAATTAAATGTACCGAAATGTATAACAGTACTTCCTTGAGTAACTCCTATTGTATTTATTAATGAGAAAATGCTAAACATTTTAAATATTCACATTTTGTGCGGTTATTAACTCAGTAAAAACTAAACAAGATAAAATAGAAGGAATAATAGTATTCATCATGTATGTATATACTTATGGAAATATTGGATGTTTCATTCACACTCGGTCTTGATTTTTTCCTTTACAACTTTCAAATTATGAGCGTAATTCAGTGACGTTTGACAAGGATATGTCTTGGTTAGGGAGAACTTGAGAAGCTGCAGTGTTCCCTTGACCATGAGTCGCCCATACCCGTGAGGATCGAATTCGCGTGAGCTGTCCACAGCAGAGCATGGCGCATTCGACTTTACTGTTGTTATGGGATTATTAATAGTAATCAAAAATAAAGTACATACAGTACAGTTGAACCATTATACACTGGAATAATGCAACATATTGTCCGGGTACAATGAGTACTAAAGGCAATTTATCATGTAGTTTGGATAAGTCCTCTGGTAAAAAGCTGAAATTCAATGGACCATTGATGTCCAAGAAGCAGGAAATCTGAAACTGGCAGAAGCATTGGCTGTAGGCTTCACATGATATAGGGATACATAAGCACACGTCAAGTAACTCCACAAATGTGTATACAGAGTGCGTCAGAATCTCTGCGTTCGGAGTAGATTTCACAATGAGGAGCATTATTTGTTAAATGTTCTCTGACGCATCGTTAGGAAGCATACATCATTGAAAGAAATAGGTGTTAGGGACATTTAATAATTATAACATGTCATTCATTTATTTTGCAAGTAGATTTGGGACGGATTACAGAAGGTGTTCAAAGTGTTTGCTCTGAACATTCATTCATTATAACGTCGTAATAATGTCTGTACACTACACTATGCATGCTCTCAAAGAAAAACTTAGGGGCTTTTTCATATCGATCAACTTAGAGAAAACATAGACCTCACATTCTCTATGCATCGGTTACACACAGAGGTACACGGTAAGGACAAGGCTGCGTTACATGGTTTAACGCTTGAACCTGTACACACAAACATAAATAAACAGGGGTGCGTAACTTCTAAATGACACTTCAGAGAACTTAGGTTGCTTGACAAAAAAATGTTCCTCATTTCTTCTCCGAATTGTCGCAGAGGTCTTGGCCCATCTGTGTATATTAATTGGCCATTTATTTCACAAAATTCTCCATCTCTTCGTGATTAATCATTTAAGATATGGTATGTTCTCCCAAAACTTATTAGCCCCCTTTTCCATGCGAGCGTACACAAACAATTTGTGAAAATCTCCCACGAGCATACTCAGTTGAACGAGGATGAACCACTGACTATTTTCAGCAGAATAGTGCAACCTGCCATAGCTCCAATGTCAGCATAGCTTAAGGCTTCCTTCTTTGAAGACAAATCATTTATAAAGTATGAATATTTAGACCATCAGAGTCGCCTGATATTATACCACCAAGTTTCTTTCTATGTGGCATGCCTAAAGGGAAAGCATATCGCAACAAGCCGCTAACTGTTGTGGAAGAGCAACAAAACTTTCGGCACCAAATTAAGACTGTGACTCCCAAAATGAGAATTTATGAGATCAGCATGATTCTCTTACACCAGTATATGCCCAAGTCAAATATTACTGGTTACGTCTATTTATTTGAAGATTATATTGGTAAGTCAAGGACTGTAAACGAATGAAACACTCTGTGTTAACAAGGCACCATTCAGATATTATTATCAACATCTACACAAAACATGAAGAATTTTTAACAGTAAAAGATAAAATAAAAATTTTAAAAACTTCACAAATTAATTACTTATCAAATGTTAAAATAGAGAAAATTTAAATGATGTCTGGCATAGAGATTTTGTGCCTCATTTGTTTTTAATGTCATAACATAGTTTGTGTTTTTTGTGTGCTAGGAAAATGTTTACATTTAGATTAATATTCCCCAGTGCCTTTTTGGGTACTACAGGATTTGGCCTACCTCAGCGACCGCTGCATCCTCTATCTCTGTCTTGCGACATCACTGGTAGAGTGCAGTATTGCAGAAGTGCATTTAATCAGCTGTCGCCATTACGCGGCGGTTTGATCAGAGGTAATTGCCTCTCTATCAGACAGCTTCCCAATTGTCCTCAAGAGGTTGTATGAACTCCGTTCCAGGACTCTCTCTAAGTATGTACGGGGATCGAACCCGAAACTTCCCAGCCAGCAGCCAGCAACACTAATTTCAGACTATAGAGGCACTTAGGAAACTTTTCCATGCTTCTCTTACCCTATGCGAAAACCATTCCTCAATTTGTAGTATCCGTTCAAGATATATTAAAGGCGGCCATTTTAAGTATCCCACCCGAAACATAATTATATAGAATATTTTATGGCAAAGTCCCTAACAGTGCAAGTTACAGTCTTAAATACAAGAAACAGATAAAGAGCATTCCATTTTGTTCTCTTACTGTTATGTAATGCTGTTTGCAACTTAGTTCTTAGTTCTTCTGCTATATGTTAGTTGAAGCCCGGAGTCGTTCAGCGCTTGTTCAACTTCTTTTTTGAAAATAAAGCGGTAATATGTAGCTAATTTGTTAATCCATCTGGTTTTGCTTGCGCTAACGCGCTACAAAATTATGTATTATTCTCTTTCCATGCAACATTTCCCTACTCTTCTTAATTACAAGATGTATGCTAATAACAGGCTAAATATCTTATTTATCAGAGCTCTAATTAATTTAATTACTAGAGCCTGCTGTTCGCTCCCAGTTTCGTATCTCCCTTGCCTGCGCATTGAAACAAATGAATAATGGAAACGTATGAACCGTTTAAATGCTTGTACTTTTTAATATCCTTCATTTCAACTAAATTTGGAAAGTTTTGTGTAGTTATAGTCCAAGGAAATGAGACGCAGTTCATGATCAGCATTGCTTATTATAATGCATAACGTCAGAATTAATTGCTTAAATATTTCTAAAAGTACAAATGTCGTAATAAATGCTAACCAACTTTTATTTACAGAAAAAATGAGATTTAATAATAAAAATGTGCTAAAATGATTCAAGTTTAATTTTCAGAGATAAAATATGTTGCTGCTTAAGCACAAACGTTGCTTAAGGTAGTGGGTATCCTTTATGCATTATTGCATAGCACTAATTATTAAATCCTTGTTAACTAATTTTAAATCCAATTTATGGGGACCAAAAGTGTCAATTATAAAAAATCAGAAAAAAATTTAACCTCGAGTACGTAATGTGATTGATTATACTATTTTATTTTCTGAAATCTTGTTGCTTATTTTACACGACACATTTTTGTTTCATTGCAGTATTTTCGATTTACCTTCGTATTTTATGTTCCTGAAAGTGGTATTCTAGCCTTCTCGTGGTGTTTAATTTGCTTATCCAAAAGCTGTTCCAGTGATAACTAATGGTGTTTTTTCTCGCTACATTTTTTTTAATTCTCTTATATATAAAGATAGCCTGTTATTTGTGTGTGCTCCAGCAGCGCTATGCGATTACGTCCCGCGGCAACTTGTACATTATGCTGCACATAGCGCAGATATGCAAGAAAACTTGCCCATACAACAGCTGCTAATACATTACGAGGGAAAGTGACAACGAAGAATGATTTAATATTTATTTACACATTTATAATTAACATTATACTCGATTTAGTTTAACAGAATGAACTGTATTATACGTTTTGGAATGAGATCCGATTTTCATCTTAATGCTACATTTAAAATTCTTCTTCTTCTTCCGCCTCCTCCTTCTCCTCCTGCTGCATCCGTCTTACGACTTCATTGCAGTATTGCAGGCCGCCTGTATGTAACGCGACTTTCTAGATCGAAGAACGCCATCTCTCCATCAGTCAGCTCCCCAATTATCCTCACAAGGTTCCAGACCTCCCTAACTTAGAAAAGGTCCTAACTAGGTACCGGGAATCGAACCCGGTCAGCAGTTAGCAACGCTAACCACTATATCATGCAGGCGGTTTAAACTTCCTGTTGCTATTTTTAAATGTGTGAAGAATGATATCGCTTGCTTTTATTGGTGGTGACCTAATTCTTTTTATTTACTGATTGACCTATAACAACAACAACAACAACAATAATAATAATAATAATAATAATAATAATAATAATAATATGCTAATTGTTTACAGCCACCATAAAAAATAACTGAGTGGATTGCCACAATGAAAAATGCAATTTTTTCTTATGAAATACATTCTAATAATTATTGTTTTAATGTGACTATCTTCCAAATTTTCAACACTAGCTCTCGAATTTAGAACTCTAGCCACTTAATTTCATGCCATTAAAGTAGAATAATTTATATTTATATTTATCCTCTTCACAAAAAAAAAAATACGAATTCAAATTTAGCTTTTAAATGTCCTAAATGGATGTAAGAATCAAAATATTGCTAAAATTTAAATTTTAAATGATAGTAGAGTTGCTTTTACCACTTTCTATAAAAAAATTAAGCAAGTATTGCACATATTATAGACTATTTCATACGCTCATATTTCCGCTGGCAACAGCTCAAAATGTTTTTATGTGGTTATTATCCAACTTAATCTGTAATTGACAGTTTTAGCATTAATTAGGTTCATTGTTGTTCATGAGTTATTAATTGGGATAGTTATTTTTTCCCTAATTCATTTCAGAAGTACCTGCCCAGTCTTCATTTTTTATTAGTATTTCTGTATATGTCAACTTATTTTCAAGTTTAATCTCCTAAATGGTTTCAATGCTTTGGTGTAGAAACATTTAAAAATACTCGATTTGTTTGAGTTTGGAATTTTTCTTGCCGTTCGTTTGTTAACAGAGAGGCATTTATAGCTGAAACGATGGCATATATTTAATTGTGCTCATGCTGTTTGCATATACCTATAAATGAATTTTAATAAATAAAATGAAACATTCTCATTGTTAATGTTAATATACTTAGCACATTTCTATGTTATAAAAGTGCATTGAAGTCCCTACAGCATGTTTAAGCATTTAATGCATGTATACAAAAGTATTTCATTCCTTTTTCCGCTTTGTATACTTCTTTAAGAGGTTTTTCTATCCACCCCCCATTTTTTTTTTCTTTGCCTGCAGATTGATGAAATGTAGAGCTATCTTTGACATGCAATTTGAGATAGGGAGCCCAGACCAAAGGTTTTAAAACTTACAATTTAGGGATTAAAGTTTCAAAAGGGTATGCACGCCACTGATTTTTACTTCAGCTTCCCCTTAAAGCATCCCAGTTCACACAAACGCCTATCAACAGATTGAAATATAGTATGATGTGGATAACTTCTATAAGGAAGCTTTCTCTGTAGATTTCAACAGCTCTTACCATATAACTTCTTGCAGGTTCATGTCGGGAAAGTCGGCCCTGGTGGTGTAGTGGTAACCATACTTGCCTTCTAAACCTAAGATCGCTGGTTCAAACCCGGCCAGGATCGATGCATTTTTGGGCGTAAAAATCCTAAGTATGGCTTCCTTCGGAAGCCGTAGGTCGCGTGTCGTACATTTGCGGCACGAAAAAGAACCTCAAGCCTGAAAGAAGAAGCCTCTGAGCAAAATTTGTCGGCAGTTTCACGCCCTGAATAGAATGGGACGCTGATGACCTGTGATGTTAAAGAGCGTTCGTAAATAAATCAAAGGAAAAAATGTCGTAAGTACAGAAAAGCTGTAACCAATTTCCATTTCTATAATTTCTTTATTTTATGGTTTTTTTTTTTTATTTCAAAACAAACATCAGAAACAACTGACAGAAACCTACAGGAAAAAATGACATTCGCGACTTTATTTCTAACAACTGTGTTCCTATTAGCACACCAATGCAGCGGCATATGTTTAGCCAGTGTTTTTGTATATTATTTTAATCTAAATTGTAAAAACATTATTCACTGGTTATTAACAACCAGGTTTATTTACGATTATTAACGAGGCGTGAAGGCATTCTCACACAAACATTAACACTGTTTTGAGCTGGTATGAATTACTGAGCACCTAATTGCCATTATTTAATAGCCCTTAACTTCGACATTTTATCCTAGGTGCTCAATCTCAATTTAACTATGTAAGACCGCTCTATATTTAGTGAAAATATTTTGATGTATATTAGGCGAAAATGTAAACTAATTTGAAAAATTCAAGAAATGTAGTCGGCACAGGTACAATATAATCCTCTAACAAATTTGAAAAAACTTTTCACTAAAAGTACTCAGATAAGGAACCTAAATATGATCCTTAAATTTGGAGCATAAAGAATGTGAATTATTTTGATCTAAACATCCGCGCATTGTTAAAAAACATACAAAAACTTTTAATTCTTCCACTAGTCTGCAAACAGGTTTTGTTTTCTATTTGTTTACCTGATATTAAATTAGTGTCTGCTTTCTGTGTATGTTTCTAAATAAATTAAATCTGATAAATGTTTGTTTATGCCGATGATGACTTTCTAATATAATTATGTGATATTTGTGGTATAGAAAGTACTGATAACATCTTTTTAGCGCGAATGTTACACACCACGTTTTCAGCAATGATATCTCCTGGAAGCGTCTGCACAATTGAAAGAAGAAAAAAAAGTTTTAGAAAAAGCGAATTACCTTCTCAAAAGGAAAGAAGGTAATTAGGGAATTGCTCCGGAGCGGCGGAACCATGTATTATAGACGTCGGAAGGAGAGAGAAGTCTATGCAAACTCTGGACCAAGAGTAAGGGGGAAGGGAGTACGTCTTTACACAGAGGGAGGGCAACTTTGGGCTTAACAACCACCCTGGCCCCTTCTGCGGCTAACGTGCCGGCGTCTTAACACACTGCACCCCCACCTCCGCGTATCTCCTTTCTCACTTCTCAGCACCGTGTTTGACTTTCTCACTCGATTCGGTTTCATTTCGTTAAGTTGTTTACACTGCATATACGCGAGTTCGATAGAGAACTCCAGATGGGAGTAGCTGCTTTGCTAGGAGCATGCTGCCAGTCGGTTTATATTCATACATTACAATATCACCCAAAGTCCCTCTCCCGCCCTTTTCTGTTTCTGTGAAATAGGTCCGTGAGAGTTGTTGGGCAAGTTCATTTTGCATACAGAGATGAAATTTGTTCTCGGCAATTGGGTTTTTTATAGATCGTGCGCGCGCATACGCACATACATATATGAGGGTGTAAAAAGAAGCTGTAATTTTTAAGAGGAGGGCCGGGCTTAACCATGCAGTTCCGAATGAAAGGCTTTTAGAGCGTTCTTTATTGTTAAGCCGAGAGGTTGAAAGTCGTGGAAAGAAATAAAAGGTTGAAAGTGAGTGTGTGTAAATGTTTGCTCGAAACCATTACACTGCCCAAGTACTGCTAGATGAGATGTGTGCCACTTTTAGAAATAAAAACTTTAAAGCGGTGTTTTGTATTAAATAAGTGAATTGTGGGACTGAACTTAAAATAATGAAAAATATTTTATGTGACGGAAGTGCGGCTAGTAACTACTCACTGATAGGTGCTCGTTTCTAACACCGACTGCGGTGAAAAGTTTACTTTAGATTGGCCAAGAAAATCTCCTCACATATAAAGGAATTTCATTTCAAAACCTGCCAGTCAGAATAAACGCCTATTTTATAAAAATTTAACTTAATCAAAAAAATTAAATTTAGATAATGAGGGGGAAGTTCAAAACCAATATTAATTACATTTTAGTTTTCACCCCCTCACCCCCAAACCATCCCACTTTTAAAATTCAAATGGTGCCCCTACCTTATGATTCTTGAATTTTAAAAAGTATTAATTTATTATTATATCTTTTCTTTTCTATCGTTTTCTGGAAAACTGCCCTATTTTTATTGCTTTTTGAAAAAAATATTTTTTTTAATAAAATGTAATCAAAATTGTGTATACACTACAAGAAAGAACAAAATGTAAGCGAATTAGTCATGAGTTCCGAAACAGGCAACAGTCCACATTATTATTATTATTATTATTATTATTATTATTAATATAATAATAATTATTATTATTATAATATTGCATAACCGCACAATATAAATTATGTCTTCATTCTACAACTAACTGATTAATTTATTATTCTATCTAAAGTCAAACACACAAGATGGGTTTCCAGGCAACTATAATATACAACGAATTCGATAATAATGAAATCCTCTTTAAATTTGAATATATAATACTGGGGTGCCATTTTAACCTTCCTGTGGTGAGGAATAAAACCATTTCTTTCGAACTTCCCCTTAATATCTAGTTTACTTGTTTAAAATAAATTTATTTTATATACATATTCAAATGACAAGTTTTGAAATAAAAATCCTGTATACTGGAACGCAATAGAATGATAAATTATAAACAGTTACGTAATTCTGTGCATTTATTAATATAACAATAAAATTCTACTTTTTTTTTTTTTTTTTTTTTTTTTAAGTGTTTAACGCCCGTTTTTGCTACTGAGGCACCACAGACTGTGAACACTGATGATACATGAGATGAAATGATGTATTGAGAAAGGATTTTTTTTAAGGCAGGAAACGTTCCAGGCCTGCGTTTAGGGTACCTCTCCGGCATTTGTCAGTTATGAGGACTGAGGAAAACCTGGAAAAAACTTCAGTCAGAGAGGACGGTCCTGGGGGATTCGAACCCCAGACCTTCCGCTCACAAGTCCGTGCCTTCACGACTTCGGCCCCCCGTGGCGGTTCCTCACTTTAAGATAACACAAATGCGTAATTAAGTGATAGAATATTTGAATATAAAATATAAATACAAAAACTATTGTAAGAAAATTACAAAATTAAAATGTTTTATAAAAGCCATCAGTGAATATACCACAGAAAAATACCATAAATCCTTATATAAATTACAAATTAAACCTGTATAAATAACAAAAATATTAAATATAACAAAATTAATAAAATTTAAACTTAAAAAAATACTAAATGAAGTATATAGACCAAAGTGAAAAAAGCTGGTACTTAAGTGACAGTAATTGTTTTTGAATAACGTCAAGCTCTATAACCAGAAGAATTTCCACAAATAACATTTAGCATCAAATCGTCCAGTCACAAAAGCTGTCCCTAAAAGACCATACGTCAGCAATCATTGCGAAGGGGAGAAACTCGGAAAAGCAAACTTACTAAGTAAACGGAAACACTGGCGGCCAGAAGTGATTCGCCTACATCACCAGACAAGAGATCCGATATGCAACCAATGGTAATACTCCATTTTCATTGAAACTGAGTAGAAAAGTTTGAAATGGCGATAAGGAAGAAAAATGCGTTCAAAAATTAAATCAAGAAGTACCTACTGGTTATATCCTACAAGACCGTATGTAAATACGGCTTTGTATGTGATAATTAATCAAGTATGTTGTGGATCATGACACAAGTGAATAGTAAATGTCACAAACACTTATATACATGATTTATGTATTTATAGCATTATAAATGGACAATAAATCACGAAAAGGAATTACATTTTCATAGAATTACTTAAAATATACTAAAGATTTCACGTAATGGATTTGTTCCAACCGTTCTGAGACACTCTGTATTTCTATGGATTGTAATGCAAACGAAAGTATGGCTGACTAAGAAATTATAAATGTAATTCAGGCAGTTGAAGCTTTATTTACTCTGTGAAGAAAAAATGATAGGAAAAATAATAAAGAAATATCTTTGCCTGGTGATGAGGAGAAAGGGTTCATAATAAATGAAACAATCATGCTGGTATACATATCCGAGCTGGTAATAGTACAAACATTTTACTTTTATTTGATAAAATTTAAATTCAGATACTAAGATGCTGGATCCTGTTTATGTTTTTTTCTTGCCTTCATCGCTCTGGTTCTGTATTGCAAGCTAAACGTGGTGAAAGAAACGCTGAACGCTGAAGGTGAAAGAAAATATTGACATTTCGTCATTCCATAAAATGTTGATTTTTAAAAATTGCTTTCCGTGTGATATAAGGCGAAGAATTTTTACGTGCTCTCCAGTTGATAAATCTACGAATTTCTTTTTAAAGCACCATATAACACGCATTTGCTTATGAAGTTCGTTACACCAATATAATGTGAAAATGAATGTAATTATTATTTTGTGTGATATTTATTACGTCGTGATTTCTGTATTGCCAGGTAATTTTTATTGGCATGCATACCTTAAAGTGCCCATCATGAACGATTTTGATTGCCATAACAGCACGTTTGTAATACTGGGATTGCACAAACTATATTTTAAGGAGTAGAATACCTTTTAGATATAA
Source organism: Metallyticus violacea (assembly GCA_030762175.1). Classification (NCBI taxonomy): domain Eukaryota; kingdom Metazoa; phylum Arthropoda; class Insecta; order Mantodea; family Metallyticidae; genus Metallyticus; species Metallyticus violacea. Next base: position 64,955,421 of record CM060842.1, read on the forward strand.
ATGCGTTTTATATAACTTGAATTAGTTAGGTTTAAGATGGATCTGTAGTAGATAGTGTTTTAAAGTTTGTACACTTAAAATTGCCAACATCTTGCTAAATAAACACTATAATGAATTTTGATGAAGTAACTTATACTGTAGTGTAGATGACATATCTACCTGAAATAAAATATATGCACGCGTTTTTGTACAAGCTTCTGATAGTACTTAAAAGCAATAATTACTTTACGGATGATATCCAGTATCCGTTTTGATTTTCCTTGCCACCGGACCGGGTATGAAGCTGGCGGGTCACAACAGCACACACCGACAGTCAAGAACGCGTATGACCGCTAATAAGGCCGATTAGTACGTGTTTATATTCGTAACAATGAAGAGCTACTGTGTTGTTGTGCTTCATTTCTCTGTTTACCATGATTTAAAGATTTAAAACATTTTCATTTGCTGGAAGCTGATAAGAAATAGATCAGCTATTCAGAGCCATGCGCGTTATGTGTTAACAGAAGAAAAACTGTTTACTTGTTTAGTACAATCACCGCGAAAATCGTCGGTCCTGGGGGTGTAGTGGTTACCATACTTGCCTCCTACACCCAAGAAAGCGGGTTCGAACCCGGCCAGGACCGATGGGTTTTTTTCGGGCGTAAAAATCCTAAGTATGCCTTCCTTCGGAAGGGAAGTAAACCCGTGGGTCCCGTGTCGTACATTTACGGCCCGAAAAAGAACCTCAAGCCTGAAAGAGAGACCTCTGAGCAAAATTTGTCGGCCGTTTCACGCCCTGAGTTGAATGGGACGCTGATGACCTGCGATGTTAAAGAGCGTCCATAAATAAGTCAATAAAAAAACCGCGAAAATCTCTTGCAAAGTTAGCACAAGAGGAATCAGACAAAACTGCACAAATTTAATGAAGTCCATGCCTTATAGCCCACCGACTCGGGAAAGAGAAATGCCATCTTCTATGTAAAAAGTAAGCACATTTTCAGTGCTTTGCCGATTCAGTATAGGCAACTGCGCTCTGTGCTGCCGGCTGCAGGGAAAAACAAACGAAGACCCGAATTATTCTTAATACCATGTTTATTATTTTTTCCCATTTTTAAAACTTAATTTTTCCGTGTATGTATTTATATATATATATTTATATGTATATATAAATTAACAATAATAATAAAAGTAGAATAGGACAAAACATGTAGATAAAGTTACATAAATATATAGCAATTTATCTAAGTATTTTATCCTATTCAACTTTTATTATTATTGTTAATTTGTTACATTGTTAATAGTGTTACTTTATTTTTATTTTTATTTTATATTATATATATATATGAGTGTGTGTGTGTGTATTATATTGTCCGCTATACCTCCTAGCACTCATAGCCAATTTCACTTATTTAGGCACCATATCTCCCAGCAATTTCTACGGATGATCCTCAATAATTGTCAATATTTGCAGCAATTTCATTTGTCTAAATTAAATAGTTTTATTAAAATTATTTTGGCATGTTCTCCTAAATATATTACCACTGTTAATAGTATCTTGATGAGTGCGAATAAATTATGTTCCCTCAATTAGAAACTTCTTAAACTATCACGGTTATATTTACAATATTTAAGAGCAGGTATTCCTATTCAGTTTACCGCGTCTTTCTTCCAAAACTTTTCCCCACCACTCGTAGCGTCAGCTCCTGACTTGGCTTCTATTTTCAATATACCTCGTCCATCTAAATTTTACTCCGGTATTTCATACCAGCAGCCCAATAGCAAATGTACTACCCCTTGTACTTCTCCTACTAGTAATAGTGCGGTTGTTAATTTATCTTCTATTTCACTTTCAGATGCTGATACATTGCTTTTGCAAAAAGGATTATCTTTTGCCCCAACTCCCAAATTTAATCGCCTTAAATTTGTTTCCGATGGCGTTAAATTTTGCCTAATTTAAGATGGCGTTACTATTGGCATACTAAATCTTCTCAGCCTACTTCAAATGTACTCCTTGCCTTCTCAAGTTTCGTCCTTCCTCCAAACTTGAACCTCCTTCTTTACCTTCTAGCCATCCTTTAGAAATGTTTATTAACCGATTTTTAACTTCGATTAGTGATTCCAAATTTCTAGATAAGATCACCCCGAAAGATAACCTAACTTTGCGTGAGAAATCAGCACTTAAAAGGTTATCTAATAATCTTGATGTTATTATTCTTCCAGCTGATAAAGGGTCCTCAGTAATACTACAGGACATTTCTTCTTACAATGCTGAAGCTTACCGACATCTTGAAGATGTCACTCATTATGAACTATTGTCTTCCGACCCTACAGTCAAATTTAATGAAGAAATATCTTCTTTTATTGCATCTTCTGGTACTGCTGAAGGACTTAGTTCCCAAGATATCACTCTACTTACTCCTCATGTCCCCCGTACTCCCACCATATATTTTCTCCCTAAATTTGATAAAAAGAACTGTCCAGGCCGCCCGATAGTAGCCCTCTACCATTTCCCCACTGAACGTATTTCCGCTCTAGTAGATTGTTGGTTACAACCATTTGTTACGTCTAGGCCATCCTATATCAAAGATTCCTTTCATTTTTTGTGATGTGACGTCACTCTATACTAACATTCCCCATCATGAAGGATTAGCTGCTGTTAGACATTTCTTGGACTCTCGAGCACCTCCTCATACCCCATCCACAGATTTTATTTGTCCTCTTGCTTATCTGGTCCTCACTCGCAATGCGTTTAGTTTTGATAATAAATATTATCTACAAATTAAAGGTACTGCAATGGGTACCAGAATGGCATCGTCTTATGCCAATCTTTTATGGCTCGCTTAGAGGGGACTTTCTTCAGTCAGAACCTTTGGCACCATTATTATGGCTGAGATATATTGATGATATATTCGTGCTTTGGACTCATGGCTCAGAATTTCTCGATCAGTTCCTTACTAATCTTAACTCCAAATTTTCAGTTAAGTTCACTTCTTCTGTCTTTCCCAATGCTGCTACGTTCCTAGATATTGATATTTATTTATGTAATGGATCTTTTCGTACGTCTGTGCACATTAAGCCTACCAATTTACAACAGTATCTTCATTTTGATAGCTGTCATCCCTTGCATATCAAAAGTTCTATTCCTTTTTCTCTTTCAATCCGTGGTCATCGTCTTTGTAACAACTTTTCATCTCTTGACAGTATATTAAAAACCTAGCTCAAAAGTTCCAAGAGCAAAATTATCCTTCCTCTCTTTTAAAATCCCGTATAATCCCAGCGCACAAAACTTTCCAATGCAAACCTAAAACTTCTAATAAGAACTTCATTAATCTTGTTACGTGCCTGGAATTGAAAGCATGAGACCTATTTTGAAAGAATATCAGGATACTTTGTTAATGTACTCATCTTTAAATGATTTTTCAAAATTTGGTACCCCGCCTTAGTTTTAGAAAACCCCCGAACATTAAAAGTATATTTCGCCGAAACCTATCTCTTCCGAATTTACCACGTCCCTTTGCTAGCTCATATCCTTGCCAACGCCCTAAATGTAAAACCTGTGCGCTAATTATGCCTTGCCATTCATTCCACAGCCCTAATTTATCCAGAGAATTTAACATTTCTTCATTTCCTACTTGTTCTTCTAAGAACGTCGTATATATGTTATCTTGTAAGCTTTGCAAAGCATTTTATATTGGTTTAACTTCTACTGTTGTTTCGCTACGCGTAAACAATGATAGACGTTCTGTTAAAATCAAGTCTCCCTTGCCGGTTGCCCAATATGCCTTGTTTCATTGTAAGGATTTTTATGGTGCTTTTAATTTAACACTTATTGATGCGTTACCTGCACAACGCTCTGAAAGTTTACTCAGTGATAGAGAAATGGTAGCTATATTTTTACATAAAGCGCGTATACCACCTGGTTTAAATCTTACGTATTAATTTTTTTACCCCCACATTCTCATTTCTAGTTTTATCTGTTTCCATGCATAACGTTACCTTCGATACTCAATATTTACTTTTATCACCGTCACTTGTCTTCTTGCCATAGAAGGACTCCACGAATCCGAAATATAGCGATCTCAAGTGTGACTTATTATGAGTGTTTTTACTATTATAATTATTGTTAATTTGATATATATGTACATATAAAATATATATAAGTATTGTGAATTAGCAGCCATTAGTTTTCAGGGCTATTCAGCGTAAAAACTACGCAAGCCTTTGCGGAAGTATTAATATATTTCAATTCTGAACTCACTATATTTTAATATATGCATACTCGTCGAGATTAAAGATGAGTTTGTGTTGCTGCATAGCAATTTTTAATAAGGTATTGTCGTTAGCTTTTGAAACGAATAACCTTTGTTACATATGTTTATAAATATTAAGAATATATGTTTCCTCTGTGTACCTATTTGTAAAAGAACTTTTGTTATGAATACCTTATTCTAAATGCCGCTGACATCTCTGCTATAATTGTCTTAAAATATTTATTTTACAGTACGTTTAGTATTTTATTTTAGGATTTAAAGTAGTGTAACAAAAAAAAAAAAGCTAAGTTTATGGCTGTCAGAATTTTTTTTTAATGTCAGAGTGCTTTTGGTGAATAACTTCGTTACTCGGGGTTTCTTAATGGACCGAAATTTTTTTTAAAACCTAAGAAATTGCTTAACGATATCCGTCTATACATAGATTAAAATGTGTAGCCTATAACTTGAAATCCCACTCAACAAATTTCGTAACATTATATGTCTGTATAAACTTTTAACGTAATTTAAAACATACAATAAAATGTCCTATAGCTTCAAATTTTACCGCAATTTCAGCACATGTTTGCTTAGTTTCTGGTTCAATTATTTTATGCCGTTTTATAAAATTTATCATAATTATCTCGATGATAATTTTATAGCATTTAGGTATTAGCATCCTTTTAGACTCCAGCTCCATTTTGTTCTGGGTTTACATAGCTTTTTGTTTTCCTTTCCTCTTTTATTTAATCGACAGGAGGATAAGATAATACAATCTTTGGATACCCTTTTCCGTTCTAGTCCATTCAGCGAAGGTAGTAGGGAAAATAGTGACCATTTTGCAATCTTCTACCAAGCCCCTACTGTTTTGTGAAAGGGCAAAGTCGCCTGGGACTAGGTCCGGACTGTGTGATGGATAATGCACGACTTCCACCGAAAACTTTTGAGTTCCTTAACTCCCTTGACAATGAGGGAATGGGAATTGTTGTGAAGGAAGACCACACGAGCAGACAACAGCCTTACTTTGCAATTATGAATGAACTTTATAAATTGCAATATAAGTGTTTATAGCAGCAACTTCACATGTGGCGAGGTTTTCTCTTTCTTTTTCATTTTGAACATGCACTGTAACAAATAACTGAATCAACTCGCACAACGGCTGGTAAACAAATGACTGAAACTGCCTATTCTCCTGTTTCGCCTAGTTTTGCTCTAGGTTCAGTATAATTTAAAAGCGTGTCCTGTGATTTGATATTGTGTTTTGTGTAGTGCACTATTTTGCAACGGAGAAAGCTCATATCAAAATGTTGTGCTCTTTTTTTTCGTCAACATTTTTGCACTTAGGATTAACAATCATAAAGCATTATTAGTATGTTTAATAGTATGGAGTTTTCAGTGTAAAATATTTTATTTTGTTTGTTTGATGCTTCATTCTTCTACATATTACTTTTTGGTCTAAACCATTTTTCTCGTGTATTTGCGGGCATTCTTCCCCAGCATAGCGCTATTGTAGCAGACTTCTGAGGTTGAGACGTCCATAAGGTCATTGTCCCAGTGGAGATGATTGTGAAGGTGATATTATTGTGGCAAACAAGGGTAGTCAAATCGTTAAGTACCTAAATTTAGTCTCTTTTTTTTTTTTTTGATTGATTTTATTTATGGACGCTCTGTAACATCTCAGGTCATCAGCGTCCCATTCAACTCAGGGCGTGAAACGGCTGACAAATTTTGCTCAGAGGCCTCTCTTTCAGGCTTGAGATTCTTTTTCGTGCCGTAAATGTACGACACGGGACCCATGGCTTTACTTCCCTTCCGAAGGAAGCCATACTTAGGATTTTTACGCCCGAAAAAATCCACCGGTCCTGGCCGGGTTCGAACCCGCGATCTTGGGTATAGGAGGCAAGTATGGTAATCACTACACCACCAGGACCGACAAACTTAGTCTGTAGGGATGAATGAAATTAATTAGTGATGGCTCAAATGAGCTTGAAATCTTTGACGTATTAAATCTATCAGGGTTCGGAAAAGCTCACATAGAAACCTTTACCGCAGTCGCAGATGCCACCACTAGACCATTGAGGCTGTCTAGGTAATCACTTAATATTATCATTTTGCAGTTTGTATCTAAATACCTTCGAAAATACACGCTGCAATACCTGATCTATAATCATTGTTTGTTTAATACAAACTTTGTTCTTAAGTGTCGTTTTCGAAATGCTGTCAACTTGCTTCACATCTTGTATATTTAATAATATCTATTTATCTCTTTCGTTATTCTTATCCTTTTGATGTCCAAACTCTTCATAAGCGTAGGTAGAAAAACCGAACCTCTCTAGAGGATTTTGCGCGAAAGAAAACTTTCCATTAAACATTTGGATAGCATGTTCTAGAACGGGTCTCGATTGTAGCTAAAATGTTTTTTTTTTTTTTTTTTTTTTTTTTGCTATTTCCAAGGGCTCAGCCTTTTATCACACCTCTTATTTAATTGTCATTGCGATTTATGTATGTATATATACGTTATATTTTATTATATTAATATAAATTAAAAATTAAATAACTCGTGAATAAAATTCAGCTAAAATAATAGGTAGATAAACATAAGTAATTAAATGCTGAAACAGTCATACAAATAGTGCAATGTTTCCAACAGCTTAGATTATTTTTCAAAAAAGAAATTTTCCTTTGCTTATATTATACAAGTTGAAAATATTGTGTTATTAGTATGATTGTATCATTATTTTATTAATTTATGCTTCCCTAGTTTTTACTACTTTATGTACGTATGAATACCATACCGTAAAGGGCGATTGGAGTCTCGTAAACTAGGCTCTTCATGTGACCCCAGAAGAAGTCACTGGGCGCCATATCTCGTGACCGAGCTAGCCGTGGAAGAGGAGCCTATGTTACGAAACTCCCATGAACCTGGATGCCTAGGATTGTTGCAGCCACTGCAGTAGGGGTGATGGTGTATTTATTTACGAAATATATTTGTTACCAATCTAACTCATCCATGTTGCATGCATCCTGGGGCCGTAAGTGCTTTCCCACTACACTAGGAAATACATGAAATTGTCCAAACCAATATTTAACTCTTAAAAGGTAAACAATATATATATAATAATGAAATAATTAAATGAAAAATATACAAAGAAAAATATTTAAATACATAAGTAAAATAAACACAAAAGAAAACAGTACAAGTAAATAACGTACACTCCCACACATGTATGCACAAATAATTCCAAAAATATTGTGATTCATTCCCTTTCCGGCTGCCTACCTCTTCCGATCTGAGCTGTGTCACTTTGTTTAAAAAATTACCTTTTCCTTCCTCCTCCTTTCTATCTGCCAGTAAAGTGCAGCATAGCCACTTCCCTATCCCCGTTAACAAACGGGGCCGGTAGTTATCACTTTCTCCATTCTTCCGTTCCCTTGCAGTACTCCAGAATATGTTCCCAAGATTCTTTCTCCGCATATACAGGGCAGATTCTCGTACCCTCTGTGTGTGTTATTTTAGTCATCCGCCACGGACCTAATCTAAATCAAGCGAGACTTTAATTGCAGAGTTTGACTCCTATTTGGATGTAACGCTCCATCCTCCGTCCAGTTTTCAGCCCCGATTGTGTCTCCAGCGAAACTTTTTCTGCACACTCTGCCTATTAATGTTCTCAAGCGTTTCTTAATGTTTATCTTGAAGACCTTAATTGCAGTTGTACGCAAATCTCCTGGGATACTAGAGCATGTGCGACGGTCTACGACGCGTCGTAGTACAACTTGTGATCATGACTGTCGACATTTTGAAGAATGCTATAAAGAAACAGGTCTGTACAACGCAGTTATAGTAACAGAGCATTTAAACAGTCATGTAACAAAAGTGTTTTGCCTCGGGGTGTTGAATTATTCACAGTACCGCAAATTGTTTTGTAAGTACTGGTCATCTGTTTCTGTGCACACGATATAGTTTTACAGTTGTCAGAAGATGGTGAGTAATTGAATGATTTATATCTGTCACGATCCGTGAGACATTACATATCTAATACATCAACATCTCGGTAACAAGATACCGGAGAACTTGGGTTCCTTATATCAATACACTCAGAAACATCCCTGAAAGTTTACCGATAGAGTTCATATGCATCCCGTATATGGTATTTTAGGGTATTGTGGGAGATTTTCAGAGTAGAAGGAATGGCAACAAGTTTCCAAAGAAAGTAATACAATTTTGGCATTCTCGTCATCATTCTTCGTCCTGTACAAAGTTTTAGGCTCCTGTCGAATTTGCAAGTACTTTCCACTTTTTTATATTCCTGTGGCGTGAAGTTTCAAAATAGATGGATCACTGTTTACACTCTAGTGAACACCAACAACTTCTGTTTTCCGCTTTATCCTTCTTGTCTACCCAATATTCTTTCTTCGGTCCAATTTAAAAACATTCATGTTATAATTTCATTTAGTTAGATCCTGCACATTCATTCAAAACAGAGAATTAACTGTTATTTGAATTTAGATACGAATAAAAAGTTGATGAAGCGTTCCAGGTTCTGACGTGCTATAAAGGTTAATTTGTTATTGATTTCTTGTCCAATTAAAGCCATACTATCCAACTTTACTATATACTACAGGATGATAAAGAACTACACTGAAATAATTTCAGAGAGGGTAAGAGATGTTGTACATAAGCAATTTAGTACAGATAACTTATGGTCTATTTGTTCAAATTTCAAAGCTATAAGTTTTTATAGTACCAGTACGCCACTGACTAATGAAGATGCCCCTTGAAAGCATAACAAGCGATAACGAAGGAAGACTTCATAAGGCTCCACTCTAGCACCATGGTTATGACATTAGCTTTCGACCAAGAGGTAGTCATTTATTTTCGAGTTCGAGTCTCATTCATTAATTTATATGTCGTTTACTGAGTAGGGCCTAATGATAAAACTTTTAGCCACGTTTTAATTTATACACTTAAATCTTAACATATCAATTCATATAATTACAACCCTTGCTTACAAAAGGAAGAATTATGGGTAACCTTAATGAGTTGGGTGTCGTATAATCAAAGATTACCTAAATTTCATTCATAATTCTGTAGTATGCGTATCGTAGCACTTCATATTAAAAAAATATAAAAAGTTAACGGCGTGACAAACATTGAACCCGCAACCTGTGAAATAGCAGTTTTTGTGCTATGCATTACGCCACACAAGTAGTTGAAGAGCTCCCGTAGAGAGTAGGCTACATAATGCAAGAAACCAGTTAATGGATGTTCAGTGTCGCACTGTCAAATGATTAGTTAGAGATTTAAGGGATTTTTATGGCACTAAATCTTGAATTCGCTAATAACGTGCTGTAGAAAGTTTATATTTCTAAGTTTGCAAGGCCATTTTACAAATATTCTAAATAATTTTTTTCACCCGGCTTGGCTTTAACACTGACTAATCAGCATCTGATACAAAAATGTTTAACACCATAAAACTGCGTTATGTTTAGCTGTGGGCTATGCCTTATTTTAACTATCTGGCAAGTAATTACATACCTCACCACGCCTGGCTGGGAAGATGAGAGAAAAATTCATAAATAAAACTCCTGCAAATTAACGGAATTACATTATAAATTTATTAGATCACATAATTCGCCTAAGAGTTATACCTTTTGATTGTTTCATATTCCTGAGCTGATCATATGACGGGCGAACATGAAAAAGATGTGGACAAAGTCCGTTCCGCTTGAAAGCCTCACTAGAATTGCAACTCTCTAAGAGTGTTCCCCCACACCTTTTTTTCAAACAGTCATGTAAAAACAAATTACTGCTTCCTTCTAATAACTTTTACACCATGCTATTAAACAGTTCTAAATAACGATTTCCCACAATAATACTAAATGACGAAACAAGCGCACTAAAAATACATGTGAGAACAATTACATAGAATATTTCAAAAAAAGGTTTGATGCGAACAGATTAATATCACATGTATAATCTACAGTATTAAAGGTTTATGAATTTAGGAATCGTTATAAATTGGAGTGTGTTAACATTTATTTTTAAGTTTGTGGAAATTTTGTTTTGTTTTAGTTCAGAGCTAAAAACAGTCGGAAATATCAAGCGACAAAAAAAAAAAAAAAGTCCCCCGTTTAGAGGTTTGTATGCTAGAAACGTATTTTTCTTTCTTTTTCTTTTTTTTGCACAAAAAATAATTTAATTTGTATTTGAGAATATCTCGCATAAACGTTATACCTACAGATGTTTTGTTAAAATCCATTGTAATCCACTAATATGTATAATCGGCATGACATTTAAGGATTTATTTCAGTGTTTGTTCACCTATCTAAAGTGGTTTGTCACTTGGTGTTTCCATCCCACTTTATCTATTGAAGACGTGGCCCACGAGTAGCCATTACTGTCTTGAACTCTTGCGATTACCTGAGCTTTGGACATCCCCTATTCCTTTTCCAGGTTCTCGGTTCCCAAATCCATATCCATCTGTCGTGCTGCATTCCAACGATATCATCTCCCCAGTAGAGTTGCTCTGGTCCTCCATGCCACTTCTTCTCAGTCATGATGTTCAGCATATTCCTTTCCATTTTACGCTGACACAATTTAATCGTTAATAGCTAGGACTGGCACCCCTAAAGAAACGGTGGTATGATGCAGGTTTCTAAGATTTCATTCTGGCGCTGATAACTCTGTTCATGATTTCGATTCCTTTGTCCCAATTACCTGTCTTGCTTACGATCATGTGCACCATTCTCGATCAAACCCGTGATGATCGAGGTTTACTGAAACGTGGTCAAAGTTTGATTGTGGTGAAATTGTAGTTACGGTGCATCATTCAACAAACCGCAATCAGCTGATCGGGGGCTAAGTTGCTGAACGATCACGATTCTATGATAATTACTGTAAGAAAAGCGTCTATAGAAAACTCCATAGTCAAAAAGTTGCAGTGCAATTACAATCTCCTTGTCTATATCGCTTTGTTTTTGTTTTGTGTTTGATTACTGTATGCGGATAAACGAAAGTGAAAAAACAAATGAAGTTCTCCAAATTTTACTCAATATGAAATAAACATTCTGTTTAAACTAGGTATCTCATATTTCAATAAATTGGAAAATAAAAAGGTTGATTCGTGTTCTTTAAAGAAGGAGGCATGTAATGATTCAGTTGTTCATTTCAACACGACACCAGGCGAGTTCTAAAGTGTAAAATTCTATACGTGGAGTTAGTGGGAAACTCTAAGCTCTCAGTCATTCAGTCATTTCATTTATTAGCCACCACACTGAATCCCTTGATAGAGTGAATCTTTCTTGAAATATCTTGTCCCCACGATTTTCAAAAGCGTCACCTCATTCCATAATGATCTGATTTTACGCTGGTCCCGATTTAAGTAAGCCAGGCATATTATCTCATGCTCAATACCTTCAAGAAAATTTAAACGAGCAGGCATTTTCTGTAACTTGCTGCAATCAACGCAGTTAATCGGTTCTGCACTCGCGGTAAAAGTTGGCCTTAATCAACTACCTCGTTTAACTTTGATCATTGTCCATGTACCGAAAAATCGCATTGAAGGAGGTCAAATATCGATTTGACCAAACATTGATCGAGGATGGTGCATATGGCCATTAGTATTTGCCCTAGTTAAGGATAACCAAACATTTCTATAATTATATGGCATGAACTAACACTGAAATTTCGACGAAATTTATCATATTTTTTTTTATTCGGTTTCAACGAGAGACCGACTTCTATGCCCCTATCGTTTAGTTATGTTCCTTCCAGTTTATCCGCCGAATTTTTATCATTATATACTCTGCGAACAGAAGCTTGGGCATTCTTTTGCCATTGATGTTGATCCCAAAGAAGCCCATCTCGTCTCGAGTCAGTTTTCTGAACATCATCTTGAGAACACATGGGAAGAGTTTTGGGCAGATCTGGTCTCCTTGTCTAACACCTATTTCTATGTTGACCTCCTCTCGTTCTGCTCTTATTTTGTCTTCCTTTCCGTAAATAAGTGCATTTAATTCTGTGTTTTATAGAAGATGCTGAAGATGCAGTCATTTTATAAGACACATAATCATCTTAAAAAACTATAACTTACAATCGACAGTTCTTCTGCTCTAATGGGCCTTATTTTTGGACAACAGTTCCAGTGTCTTCTTTAAAAAGGGGGAATACAGAATTATGTGTTTTATTTGTAGCATCTAGATGACTTGCGAATGAAAGGTTTCAAATCTACCCTATTGTATCATAACGGTCACATTATAATTTGTAGCACTGTGCTAGTTAATGAAGTACCTAAATGTAATATGCTAGGCCTCTGAGCAAAATTTATCGTCCGTTTCACTCCCTAAAATAATTGTGACGCTGATGATCTGAGATGTTAAAGAGTTTCCACAAATAAAATAAACAAAATCAAAAATTTCACACATATAATTTTTCAGATTTAAACCTTGGTACAAACGCAAGAAATTGCATCACTTGGCGCGAACGTAGTCTATCTATTCCCGTAGCAATACTTTGTAGCGGTAACCTACCGAAATGCTCGCACTATGTATACTTCAACATCTATTTGTCAGAAAACTTGCTACCTGCGCTACTATTAAGTACCATTATTGATTAGCTCTTCATCAGAAACTAAGGTGTGTGGTGTAGCACCCACCCATGTGCAATAAGGTGAATTATTTAGGTCAAGGCCGGAAAACGTACGATACAAACCGTTGCTCATTGAAGCCCGGGCATGGAACGTCATTCTTAAGGCAATGGAGGCTGGATGGAAGGAAATCCCTGCGTAGCTTTGCAAGTCACGAGCAAACCATAACTTGCTTTATATTGCCTCTCCTTTCTCATAGCAGCACCAAGGTAACCCCGCAGGGGCGAAATGTGTATTTAACAACAACAAATTGCCTTACAGAACAGGTATAGCTAATATGTTGCTTAACGAGCTATGAATCCCCTTATAATGCACCATGGGCACATTATTTATTGTTTTAAAATATGCAATATGAGGCATTAACCTCTAACAGCACTATGCCGGCATGACAAAATGAAATTCCAGCTACATAGTTTCTGTAAGTTTAGTATATTAATATTGATATTTCCCTACCAGCCACCTGAAATCCGTGAAAAAAGATTTGCTCGTAGTATCAGCATTAGTTTACCGAACGTCAGTTGCGTGTTAGTTGTTACCTTTAGTTGTCCAATGTTGTTTTCATTTTACGCGCAGCCTTCTAGACTAGACCTTATATATACTTTAATGCAGCTAGGCCGGTATTATTAAAAGAAAATCGAATAAAAATAGGTTACTCTCATGTTACATGGAATACTTTTTCATAGCTAGCAGGAAAGTAATATATAATTTCAATTAAATATTATGTGCATTTGACAATGATAAACTCAAAAGTCCACTGTTGTCGATAGTAATTATTTTTGTTAATAGATATAGAGAATAAATAACTTGAAATATTATTTGTGAAGGCATAAGCCTGGTGAATGAAAATTCCCAAAAAATAAACATTTACACTGGAGGTTCCATAACTTTGGCACACCCCATTTGACATACGGAAATTTCGTGTACTGTTATATTAACCTACGATTCATTTAATCTACGTTCACTACACTGGCTTGTTTAGCCTGCTCTAATATTTCACACTGTTAATAATAAATTGCATTTGTCAACAAAATTCAGCAGTAAAAATTTAAAATGCAAGCACAACTAATTGAAAAACCAGAAATATGAATGTTTTTTGTATAACTAGCAAAAAACCAAGGAAAATAATGCAAGAACGTATTGATTGTACTTAAAGAAAGGAAGAACTGTCACAGAAGGAAATAATCCACCAACCGTTGTGAAACAATTTCACGCATCTAACCAATAACTTGTTGCCACCAAAAACTAGTGTTGAATATGAGAAACACAGCAGTAGAACACCCCGAAATACCACCAGCTAGAATTATAAGAGAAGAATTTGAACGAGTTGAGGGAGGAGTTCAACATCTACCAGAACGAAGTACGATGAAGAGTTTGTGAACAGACGACGCCAGGCAGATCTTCCCAGAAATTCCAGAACATTAGCAGAATTGGAAGTAATGACACAAGAATGTACATAACCACTAGAGACGATACGTTTTTACTTTTCGAGAAACTAGCAGAGTCACGCTTATCTCCAATGGAGATTTTGTACATTTAGGACATTCGACTGTGTGGTTCGTGGATGATACTCCGATCATGACCCAATTATCCACCATTTATGGATTCTATAGAGGCAATGCTTTTCCATTGTTTGCGCTTTTCTATCGTCTAAAGAAGAAGTTCTGTTCACCCGAGTTTTGAGAGAAACGTTCACATTCTGCAATCAAGAAAGCATTAACATAAATCGAAGAACTATCATTAGTAATATTGTTTAGATATTACTAATGTCCTCAAGCTGTGTTTGCAGCAGTTTCTACCAGTTTATGCTTTTTCACATAAGGCAATCACTTTATAGGGTTGTACATACTAGAGGTTTGCATGTTTTATAAACCAATGCAGAAGATAGAACATTTAGGAATGGAGTGCATCACCTGTTATGAGTGGTCTTCGTTCCAGTAGCATACGACTAGCTGTATGAAGATATTCCAGAACCGTTGTTAGAAATTGCACATTGCTTTAATATAACTTATATTCGAGGAAGACCAGGCAGGGGTAGACGTATGTGCGAGGTATGCACCCCATTTATGGAATCAATACAATGCAGTCATTTTGCAAGAGCCATGAAATGATAACGTTACAGAGGGGTGGCATGAAAGTTTCCAACTAATGGTTGGAAAAGGTCACCCCTCTCTGTATTCAGTATTGAACGAAATTAAAAAAGAACAAGAAGACATGTCAAAAATGATTTTTGAACTCAATGTTGAGAGAAGAATAGGGGAGAGACAAAGAATGAATTACGCACGAGTCAATCGTCGGTACACAGTACTTGTGAGCGTTACAATGAGTATAAAGACGGGGGCCAAATCCTGGATTATCTACGTTCCTTCGATTTGTAAGCATGAAGTACAATTTAATACTAATTATCGGCCGCAAAATGATAAAAGTACTTATGATATGAATAATTTTGCTATATATATATATTAAATATTTTGTTAATATTGTTCTTATTTACTACATATGTCAAAATATCCTGTATGTTACATTGGAGTAGGCGAAACATGTAGTAGGCAAAATGTCACGTGTGGCAATTGCTGTGTGTCAATCATTCTGCTACGATACTGGAAGATGTTTAAAAGTTGCTGTCTCTTTCCACTAGTTCGGAAAATGTCAGTTTCGTTATATGAAAAGGAATAAACTAGTTCTATGAATGGAAAAAGTAGATGTGTAAAAGGAGTTAACCAAGAATTTATATTAGTTTATCTTTCGGAAAAAAAGAAAATAGGTTAGTAGAAATCTTCCCTTTAAAACTACATTTGATGTCTTGTTTCTTATATTACTTCAGTGCTGACAAAAATTTATTCACTCCTTTGAATAAAACCATTACGTACGTTGTCAAAAATGACTAAATAAAGACCAGCATAGATGCTAGAAATGGAAAAATATTGCAGAATGTTTGAGGTTGATAAAAGAAGTGCTGGTCAGCTTAGAGTGGTAAAAATTTATAGTTTAAATTTATCACAAATCAGAATCTGACATAAAGGGAAGCAATGATAAAGTTACTGAAAGCGACAATGAATTCCATAATGGACAATAATATATCTCAACCAGTCCATAACTATTGGATATTTGGCCAACATTGATGAAATATTAATGAGCCTCAAATGTTGCCCAAAAATTATTTCCTAAATGTGCATTAAAGATGATGTCTCTGACGGATCCCATAAACAATTATTGTATTTCTTTCATTAAAATAAAAACTACAGAAAAGAGAGATTTGCTATACTTGTAACCCTAGCAAGAAACGGAAAAGAACATATATGTGCCGCTCTTACGAAAGACTTTCTGCATTGAATGTACATGAGGTTTATATGAGTTGTGAGCCGACAGAATATAGTGGGAGAAGCCAATTGTCAACACCTATAATGAATGTGCAGGTAGCAGCTTGTAGTTAGTTTGAGGTTTGTCAGCATATAGTTATGCGTCCGTGTTATGCGGTGCTTTCATTGTGTGTAAAGTATGTGCTGATTGTCGTGCTAATTTTGTCATTACATAAATATAGCCCAGAAGAACGGGGTATTTATGTGCAATACATGTGTGAAAACGGATTCTTGCAGAGATGCGGTAAGGCGATTAGCAACAAAATATCCTGGCAATCGTGTTTCAAGTAGAGAAAATGTCCGCCAACTTGTTGAAAAGTTTAGCATCTCTCAAGAAACGGCTTCCCAAAGTTGTATTTTTACGGAAGGAAACATGCCGGCAATGTATTGCCACTGAGGGGTATCATTTTACATACAGAATCATTTTATACTTTTAGTAAAATATGAATACTACAATAAAAATATAACTTTACGTGCGGCGACCCTATCTCAGCAATGGCGGCTGCAGCTCTTGCTGAAATAACCTTACTGTATAACAGAACAATATCGGCCAGGTAGTTAAGTGTAGTTAAAGGCTAAGAATATCCAACTGGAAAATACTATCGTTTGACTCTCATAGATATGCATTGAAACCTGCCAAATTGTAAAAAGCAAAAAATATTTATTTTCATTGTTGGTAATTTTTTAAATATTTATTTCTTTTTCTGATTTAACATGGAACTTAATGTATGTGTTTGTGGAAAATAGTAACAAGTATGTAATATTTAATTTATTTGGGTAGAAAATTTATCTAGTTTAAAAATGTAGTATTAGAACTTTTTTTTGTAATGTTTTAAAATAAATGAATAAGTAGGGCTAAAAGTTATTCATTTAGTTTTTTTTTTTTTTTTGAATTATACGAATTAGTGTAATGATGATGCATGAATAATTCTAAATTTAATTTTTAAAAACAATTCAAATGTTAAAAATATATAGCGGTCCGTCAGCTCGGACCTGTGTATTAATGCACATGAAATATGGCCTACGAACTTAAAGAATAAATGTACATACACTTCAAGCAAAGAAAAAACTGTGCTAACATAACAAAACTGAATTCACACAAACAGAAAATGATGAGCACTAATTATCTTAGACTTTTATAGTTACAACAGTTGCTGAAAATGCCCACCATCGGCGTCGATACACTTCCGAGTACGTTGAACTATTGATTGAGCAACGTTTGCAAAAGTGTCCTTGCAGCAAACGTTGGAGCGATTGCAGCTTATATCGTTTCAATTTCTTCCCGAAGTGCTGGCAGTGTAGCTGGTTTTCTAATATAACATCCTTAAGAGTTCCCCATAGGTAGAAATCCAAAGGAGTTAGATCCGGAGAACGCGGTGGAAACTCAATCGGACCTCTTCATCTTATCCAGAGCCTTGGAAGACTGTCATCAAGGTACGCACGTACATCTCGTGGTATTGTGGTGATCTGCCAGATCTGCCCTTATGAATATCGCATGCGGTACCTGATTCTCAAATTTATCTCGAATGCGTGCTGTTATCTCGTTGGCTGTTCTGTTCTGTACACACGTCTCCATTGCCTTTGAACTTCAACAACATTTTTGGTTTTCCAATACCAGTTCAAAATTTCTTTCCTCTGTTCAAACGATAATCTTGGCTTCATTTTGTTGTAGCAACGCTAGCATAACGTAATCTGAGTCACATTTGTTTACAGGACATCATACGATAATCTTAACTTCATTTGTTCATTGTTGATTTAGCTGTACATAGAAACGCTAACATAATGTATGTGAGTCACATCTGTTTACAGAACATCATACTATACATTACTGTAGTTTTCCGGTCCAACTTTGAAATATATTAAATAGATATCTACTTGAAAGTGTGTATACTTTTTGGCGCCCTCGGTATAATATATAAAGCAGTTTAATATCTTTTACTTATATATATACATATATATAAGTAAAATAAAGTAAAAGTTTGCTAGAGCACTTTGTTACGACTACTGCTAGAGCTCCTGTAAGAGCGTATTGGCATTTGTGGTCGATAGAGTCGGAAATCTTATTCTTCTCCTATTTTTCCCCTGGAGTTCTCCCGGTTTTATCTTCCAACACTCTTCACTCCCTTTCCCTTCACTCATTCTTCATCTTACATGCATACTACCATTTCTTTCGAAAGCTTCTGGTAGGTGACCTTAAGTAATTGACAGGACAATATGCACATCTGACCTACTCTTGAGACATTCTTGAAAACATTTCAGGATCCAGAAAACTGCAGAGAAGGAAAAATTGTCCTCATCTTTATTAGGTGGATGATTGGTCTGGGGCAGAGGAGGCTACTTTCAGTATGTTAGCTTTGCTCACCGTTGGCCCTTTCTGCCCTAGCCCCCTGTGGAAGGAAACTCTTAGATGGTCAGGATCTACGGGCGGTGCCGGGTGGATGCAGATGGGATCCCAAACATGTTTCCAGAAAGAAAACCCCGACCCGGCCGAGACCCCCCCCCCCCAAGTTGTGCGAGTCCCTCAGAAAGCGCGTTTCCATACCAGACGCCGAGGCTGAAACCTTTTCAAAGCGCCAGCCACCAGTCCACCTCGTCTCGGCACTTTCGACCCTATGACAGAACCAACGGAACCAAATTACAGAGCGGAAAATACGCGGAGCGTAAATATCCTACACAGCATTCGTCTAATTGGCCAGGGCAAAAGAAAAAAACCAAAGTCTTTATAGGCAACCGAACAAGAACTGAACCCGGAATCTCCTGAATGCGAGTCTCAAGAGTTACCTCCTGAGCCACCCCCTCGATGGTCATTACTGTACTGAACCTTGTCCCGTTGAGGGTGGTCATTGTCCTGGACTCGCCGCGTCGCAAAGGGGCTGTGACGGAACCACTTGGATGTTAGACGAGTGTGTCAGATTAGCATACACTGTTGTCTCCACCATTCCTCAGTTAAAGAAAAAAAAAACAATAGAAGATATAAATTTTGCTCGCATCTGTTTTTCTTACGTAGGTTTAATAAAGTAAAAAAAGTAATATAAGTAATTGAACATTAAAATGGTGGCATTTTTGGATTTAAAACCCAAGTCTCGAATACCACAATAAGACAGAAAGCTAAAATGGCATTTACGACAACGCCATAATAATAACGGACTGGAAGGCAGTCGCTATTTGGGCTTGCGCATAGGTTTCACTCACAGTTCTTGTACTCGCTGTACGAGGACCTGCGCGATAGGATATGTCGCTAACGAAGTTTGCAGCAATGAGCAACGAGACAATGTATTCAACTGCACATTGTGAGCTTTCCCTTTATTATTATTAATAATATTTGCAGTTCTAACTAGTCCTTGATTGGACTTTTCATCGCAATATAGCCGCCAGGCTGTCATCATTCCCACTCAGGGCCTCAAAGGAATTCCATACTGGAGCTTATCTGAGTTCCCCCTCTCTGATTCTCTTTGCTCTTTCATTAGTTTTATGTATTCTGCATGGGTTTAACCAATCATAACTGGAATACTGATAGATTATAAAGTGCTCCACTTATTAAGATGTGACAACATGGCAATATGAGTATACCAGGACATTTCAACTTACCGTATCTAACACTTGCAGATTATGAAAACAAAGCTGTCAAAATCTTCACGGTCTTCTCCCATTTTAACGAGAGCGGGATCGCTAGTAAAGTTTTATCTGAAATATAACGGATGTTAATGAACTGCTCCGCAATAACTTCAGAGATGGTAGAGGGTAGGTAAACAAACAATGTGAGATGGAGAATCTCTGGTTCACGAGCAAAAATACATGGTGATACAAAAATTGAAATCAAATGAAAGTGTTAAAGCAAAATGGATTAGCAATTTGCCTTAGAATGTTTTCATATCTGCTTGACGAGTAGGAAAATTCAAATTTTCAATAGTTCATCGTCGGCTTTTCAAGATTTAGTGCTATAAAATGTTTAAAGTGTCGGACTAACCATGCGCCAAGAAACACGCTCTACAGCTTCCCTTAATTATATCATGGAAGTTTGATTAGTCAGTGGTGTATTGGTTCTTTACACACTTAATGCCACAAATTTGAAATTTAAACAGACTGACCATGGATTCCTCATCTCAAAATGCTTACCTGATACCTTTCACAATCTCTGAAAGTATTGCAGTGTAGTAAAACGCTGTATTTATACTTAATGAGTTGAAAGATATTTATATTTCTAATTGTTTATTCTTGTACAATGGAATAAAATTAAAAATAAATTAAATGTAACTGTGACTGTAGTCTTTAAGTATGAGAAAGATCATATTATTATCAGAAATTGTCTCCAAATAAATTTCCTTACATATTAACTATTTCTAAAACAATTATTATTTTAAATTGCTCAATTTTACAACCCATAGAGATTTTCATTCCTTGTTTTCATCTGCCAGGTAAAGAGGGAAAGATAGTTTACACGTTTGACGCCAAAAGACTAGCTAAATACATAGTCACCTACTATGGATGAAAACAAAACAAAAATTAAAAAGTTAAAGTGAATATTGTGGCAGTCATCAAAAGATCTTGGAGGACACTGGGAGTGAATTTCCAAAGTTCCACATTTGTGTATGGATTTTTCTGAAACTTTTACTGTAATTGCAATGCTGTAAATTTAATATGTATACCAAATTTCATTTGAATTGGATAAATAATGACGAGCTAAAATTGTTTCCTAACTTTTATTACGTAAGTATGCCGCATAATTAAAATGCCCCACGCGTTTCATGGGTTCAGAAAAAGTTTGTTGGAAATTTTGTAATTGGAGCTTTAAATTCCGTACAAATACTGTATAGAAAAATATTTTAAATAAATTTGATGAGTGAACTGTGATAATTGTTTAAATCTGTAAGAAATTTTCATCTTTAAAATTAAAAATTTGTTCATAGAAAATGTTTTTTTTTTGTTATTATTATTAGTGTTAGCATGTATTTTATCCTATAGAATATTAAAATCCATACTTCTGCAAATTCTGGAAAAGTTAAATTAAATTTAAACAAAAAGTGTTACACGTGGGATATTTTGAATGTGTGAAAATAAAATTTTGAGAAAAATGCTGTTTTATAAAAAGTATGCTGAAACAATGTGATTTACAATGACACGCGGAGATCTTTAAATGGCTATAGAGCCCGAAGGGAGGGACATGTAAATATTGACTCTTTGTGGACACCCAAAGGTTCAAGAAACTATTTGCAGAAAAAGAAAAAAAGGGATATTCAATTTTGACCGATTTTGGCCAAAAAAATCATTACCAGTGCCCCTTAAAGGTGTCTGGATTGTCCCAAATATGACTACTTCTGCCAGAGTCTTCTTCCACTCGGTGCAGGATATTTTCTTCTTCTGGCATAATGAGTATTCGAAACGGGGGATGCGCTTTCGGTATCCAAAACGGTTTAATAAATGCCAATAAACGTCCTAGATATGCCACTCTTCTATTTGTGAACTTTCCGACAAATTCGTGCCATGACAACCTCGTTACGATGCATTTTACCACACAGGAACTGCATTTCAATAAACACGCGCCATCTTAACGTTGCTCCTTGGTTTAAAGATAAACATATACAGGAAAACAGCTGAAGGTAATGCAAATATTTTATTCTGCTGTTGTTGCAGCTCTTGAAATTTATATTTTCAAAGCATTTTTAGATGCTGAAAACATGTTTATCATGCACTATAATATAAAATCACTTCAAACTTTTTAAGGAGTGCATGCATGACATTAAACTGCTTTTGTTCAATTTATCACAATTGCTCATCTTATAAATCGAAGATCGTAGATATCTTTTAATCATACGTTTCATATCAAGCCAAGAGTTAAGCGGAGTATACAATATTTCTGCAACAAAATAACATATCTAAATTAAGAATAAGCGATATAAAATACAGGTTGTTGTCATTGTCGATTTTTATTTCGGTCGGATTCTATTTGAACTCCATTCCTTCCATTGACTAATAACCCCCTTCATCTAGAGAAGAACAAATACCCGATTATTTATCATGTTTTATCAGTAGAAATCGCGATTCTATTAGGTTATTAAAATAATATCTGCTAAAAGACATAATTATGTTTCGATAGTGAAAACTTAAAAACGTTATTTAATAAGCCCAAAATTGTTTTATAAAGGGTAAACCTACTCCGCTGCGCTTTCATTATAATTGAATTCATGAAGAAATACAGTGTATGTAAATACATCAGTACATGTGACGTTTATCGATTGGGATAAAGTCTTTCATTGATTAAATATAATACAATTGTAATAAATATAAACAGAAATGTAATGAAGGAGAAAAATATTACGATAAATCTTGTAGTCAGAGTATGGTGCTTGATGTGAACATCCCTTCAATTTATATATTGACTACATATAGCAGTGATAAATGGGCTTAATTAAGAATTTTATCAATGAAGTTTTTAGAGTAAATTTGTGTGTGTATGTTATACTTTTTATTATATTTTAATCATTTTCATAGTAAATAAAATGACTTTTATTTTTACAAATACTGAAATTGTTTTCAAATATATATGAACATTGCTGCATAATTTAAAAACTGTCAATTGCACTGGTTCTCTTATGTATTAATTAATTACATGATGCTCTTCTTAAAATATCATAAAATACTCCATGTTTAAAGGGCATCAAGTAATTAAAATTAAATATAAGAGAACCGGTGCAATTGACAGTTTTTAAATTATGCAAAAATGTTCATTTACATATTTTGAAAACATAATTTTAGTACAAATTAATTCTATTTATTAAGAAAATATTTAAAATATAGTAAAAAGTATAACACACTCAAATTTACTCTGAAAAGGTATGTTTCCCTCATACAAAATGTTCCTAACTTTTAATTCTGAAACTGTATGTAATAGTATCGTTTCATTAAAATATTCATAGAAGCACAACTATTATGTTTTATCATAAAATCCCCACTCTTTCTTTAATGTCTTTTTATTTCATGTGATAAAATACGAGGACAGTTTAATAAAGAATGATCATAATTTTTACAGACATAATTTCTCGAGCTAAAATTTAACTTTACAATATTTTGTTAACTTAATGCTTAACACACACATGGTGCTAATTTCGTTGTTGTCACTTCAGTCCCAATATGTGAGAGGTTATGCAGTTGAGATATATTCAGTTCCGCTTACAGCAAAATGGGGGTTACACGCGAGGAACAATACGCTGCTCTGAAATTCTGCTTTCATCTCAACAAATCTCTCAGTTCAGGTCTATACAATGTTATAGAAGGCTTATGGAGAATTTTTCTTCCTTGTAGCACAGCTCGAAGATAGGTTAAAATATTTAAAGAGGAGAAGAAATCAGTTTCAAAGTAAGGACTTCATAAACTAAATTTATTACAGTATTTACTCAGAACTATCAAACAAGTTCTTTTTTAATTTGTAATGTTGTATCGTTACATGCAGTTAAACAGCTCAGGAAATTTATGTGAAGTACATTAATGTTATCAAACTTTTCCAAATATAGAAGATATGAAGGCTTCGGGGCATATTATTTCGAACGCTATTTTACATAAGAATTAGTTTTTTTATTCCATTCGACTTTTTCTGAAACCTCGTGAATAACATTCTACTTTACTCTCTCGATATATAAATATTGTATCATAATAAGATAACTCCATTTCTTTATCTATACATTGTACATTAAAATAATACGACAGAAAATTTAAATAAAAGTGGCGGCTCGTGGCGTCTGTAGAAGAGTGGGCCAGGGACATTACTACATGACAACCAAATGACTTGGTGGAAGGTCCCTTTTCTCAAGACTTATACTCCTCCCCGACATTCTCTGATAACTGCAGCGCGATCTTATGTTTGTGATAAAAACTTCTAGTTTATATGAAACTATTCTATTTCAGCTGTTAAAGACTCTTAAGCCTTCTGCAGTGAATTCAGAAACAGCAATAAATATTATGAATCTTTCAACCGGTCAACCGCCACTGATATGTCGTAATATCACAACTTGTGACATGCATGTAATATCTGTCGTTTCGTCGCCCTGAACAGAAAGGAAATTTGCCATTTCTATTTCTTTTCTAATTTTATTCCTGTAGACAAGATACGTTTCTCACGCTGTCCGCCAAGATGGTTTGTTTAATCGTAAAATATCCTTAATTGTGTGCCGTCTTGTTAAGTAAGCTCCTATAGCGTTCGGTTGAGAAGGTCCTAATTGTTTAAGTTCCAACTTTTCACTTAAACTTAAACACGTAAAAGGAGTTTTGAATAAAATCTCCACTTTATTCATCCCACGGTTTTTTGTTAATATACACTTAGCACTGTGAAAGCCACCTTGACACTAACAAGCAATGAGGAAGCCACCCAATTTCAAACAAATGCGAAAATGGCCCCTGGTCAGTTATGCGTGGTGTCGGTATCTCCTCAACATCTGGTTCCCAAGGAAACTGAATACTGAGCACTGGCTATGGTCCTCTTCCTACCAGCCCAAGAGAAAGCAGAAATAAACAGGAAAAAGGCTAACCCATCTTGGTGGAGGACAAATATGAGTCTTTGTAAATATTAACTGGCCCATGTACGTACATATTGAAAGCTTAAAATGTCCCGGGCTGCTGGTCCATGAGGTACCCTCGCTAACGGAGAACCTGCATGCTACTTTTACTACAGAAGAGAGGAAATACGTTTATTGCGAAAGATAAAATTAAGAGCTAATCGGTAATACATCGCTGTTTTCACGCCTCTTAATTAGACCAGGAGAAAAGAAAATGGTAAATAAATATGGTATTTTCTTAGGGAGGGGGGGGGGGCATCTGGTCCTTATAGTCGGGCCGCCACTCAATGGAACCAAGTATTTAAAAATATGCTTAAGAACACTACATCTCAAAACAAAACTATGTTTCTTAACTGTACTCATTTTACAGTATAGAACGATTGTGTACCACTTTCCAACAAGAAAATGAGAGTTAAGAAAGGAAATAAAAATATAAAGTAGGAGTAAAGAGAGAGAGAGAGAGAGAGAGAGAGAGAGAGAGAGAGAGAAAAGAACAATGGTGCTAGCTAAGAGAATTGAGTCTCTAAGGCCACAGTAGAATTGCATAATTATAACGAAAGTAAAACCAGAGCTACGAATTTTTAAAAGAAGAAAATAAATGCAGTTAAAATAGTTACCTGCAAAGACTCAAACAATTGAGCAAGTAGAACTTTTAAGTGTTTTAGAAAATTAATAAGCGAGAGAAACAACTACAAGACCGCATTCTAATATATGACAATACTGATGTCGTTTTAAAACAAGTTAAAAGAAACTTTAATGAAACTTTTAATTATATGCTCCAAAATGAAAAACCAGTATTGTTATGTCAAGTTTAGAAAAGACACTGAGAGACATTCAAAATAGAAAATGTGACCCTTATAAGGTATTCAAGTATCAAGAATTAAAATACCTCTTATAATCACACTACTAGCCTTCTAACAAAATGAGCCCGTTCGATTCCAGCAGTGGAATTAGAACTTGTGGCGGAGTAAATCGATGTTTGGACAGCTGTACTGCGATTTCCCCTATTTTTAACGCCTACAGTGTTATTATCCTTTCATCTCTGTTTTTTTATCTTCTGGTACAATGATTTCGTCTTGTGCCTTAACCGCCAGTTTTTGTCTTGGCACTAGCTCACCAATGTCTGTTATTTAAAGGAGTTGAGTTGAATTGATTCATTGCAATCTTCTGCTTTCCCTGGGTAGCACTAAAATGTCTGGCTGTCATTCTTTTTGCTAGCCCCCATTGCCCAACATTCAAGCTGCATCGGTAGCACTCGAAGAAGATGCAAGAAAAGTCCTGCCAATCAAATGAGCAACCTCTGGAGATTCCGAACAATTTTGAACATGAAATAGAAAAATGCAATGAGGAAGTGAGAAAGGGGAGAAAAAAGGAAGAGCACTGTAAAATGAAAGTGAGAAACAGAAGACCCAGGGAAAAGATAATCGAAAATCTTGACTTTGTCTATTACAAACGCTAATCTACCGATACAGGAATCAAACCCATGCTCTAACTGAGATATTGGTATGGTTCTTATGAAAGTTACAGGCAAATTGCACTAGATGGCACAATAGCAGCACTCCTTGGTCATTATGATCTATAAACAACGGAGAAACATGAGGTGCGTTCAAGTTCTAAGGTCTGCAATTTTTTTTTTTCTCACAAACTATTTGCACGAAAATTTTGAAACTTCTGTTACTACTCGACGTGTCTCTGTGCAGCCGCATACATTTTTCACAACGTTGACGCCTTGATTCCATGGCCGCTGCGAACGCTTATTTAGGAGTCTGTTTAGACCACTGGAAAATCGCAGCTTCAATAGAGGCCCGACTGGAGAATGTGAGACCATGAAGAGTGTCTTTCATTGTTGGAAAAAACCAAAAACCGCTAGATGCCAGATCAAGTGAGCATGTAAAACTTACATAGTTGTTTTCGCGAAGAAAATACTGCGTCATATTTCCAGTCATCTGGAGGACACTTTCCACATTTTCAGGCCTTCGTGCAGGAAATGTCAAATTTTGGGGCGATATATTCCACACTTAATCGACAATTCTCCAAAACAACTTTCTCCACTCACGCAACCATGTCTGACCGGCTGGCGCAGGGCGGAGGTTCATTTTCACAAGACGTTCGTGTTCTTCCTTTAACTGTCGCACCATGAACGCACATATTTCACTTTCATAACACAATCTCCACATGCCCCACTCAACTGGCGATGAATTTCAGTGGGTGTCACACCACGCAAGTGAAGAAAACAAATGATTACTCGCTGTTCTTGTAATGAGAACGTCGCCATTTTACGTATCAAAAACACTTGGCATTACACTGAGGTTCACCTTGGGGAAAGTCACACCTCCTTTTCACGATAGCAACGAAGAAAACCGAACGCCTCTTAAGCTGAAACTGCGCCTCCTTAGTGTTAGTTTGGAGTTCGGAATCTTATCGCTTCTCTTCTATTTTTCGCCAATTGGAATTCGCAAATAATTAAAGCACACACACAATAATTATCGCTTCTTAGTTAACATTAAGTTTACAGTTGCGAATGTTACCGCGCCTCTTCTATTTTTCGTCAGTTGGAATTCGCAATTAATTCTATACGCACACACAAACATCGGTGGACCCATTGGTTTGCTGCGGCTCGCAACGACCTGACGGCCTACGCTCACCTCCTTTTCGTAAATGTAAATGAATAGCACATTGTATGATACTATGTTAGCGGGTAAATCATTTTAATAAGGGCAAATCTCCTTTAACTTCATCAGAGTAAAAAAAAAAAAAAAAGTTACACCGTGAGAAAGCGAACTCTCTGCTCTTTATAAACCTTCCCTTATTACCACCACAACAATCTGAGCTAACATACTGTTGTTTTGATTTGGCTGATTGTTCACCTATATCTGTTACTTTGTTACCACAATGCTCCACTCTTCTGAGCTAACACACCATTGTGCTGATTAATCGCATATACGTGTATCTGTTAAATTCAGACTACCTTCGAGTAAGGAAGCTCTCCTCCGCTGCCGTTGGAGGTGTGACTTTCTACAGGATGAACCTCCAAATTCGAGAACACTCCTCGCTCTAACTGTGCCATACGGTTCTGCTATTTCTATCGCGCATTTACAAAGAGCACCAGCATATTTTAAACCAAACCGCATGTTTCTACCTTCTTCCAGTTTTGAGAGGGGGGGAGGGAGGAATCGGAGACCTTAGAACTTGAATGCACCTTGTACATCAATATCAAGTTATGCTCGTGGTCACACCAGAACTTGAGGCCTTTCTTTCACGAATTTATTCTTTAATACATATGACCACAACTGTAGTATATATCTCGAAAAAAATAATAATATGAACGTTTAATAAACACCCTTCACTAATGCTTATCTAGTGCTTTTGAACCATTTTGATAACCCTTGGTATTGAAGAGCGAGTTATTATAAATTATTGGTTTAATGAAAGTTTTAGCAGCTTAATTCTTATCATATCATAAAACACAAGCAGTAATTGGAGTACCTTGCTTACTAATCTCATTTACCGCGAATAATGGTGAATATATTGACAGTTAATTAGCGCCGCAGCCATATAGTAAACAAATATAACATTAAAAAGCTATTTGCATTCTCTTGTTTAAAATGCTGTCAGTTTTTGCTGCAGAGTTGGCAAAATGCGTGTATTACGTTACACGTCCGTATAATAATATTGTATATTTTTCCCATTAAAATGGATTTAAGAGCTAATAAAGTTGGTGAATCTTGCACAAAATAAAGAGAAAACAGTGACTATTTATTCGAAATATCAATTGAAATTTGTGATAGTGTGTACAAAGCTATTTCAAAACTATAGTGTGTTTTAGAAAAGAATTGTTCTAACGGCCACGTAAATTACAAAATTCAAAGCAACGATAATGATTTAACACTAATATATGTAATCAAAGCAAGTAATTATATATTATAAATATTATACATGTACGAGGACTAATCAAAAAAACGACGGATATTTTTTAATGCATGGAATACACTAGGCTCGGTCCATTTGGTGTGATCTTTTTCAAAGTATTCTCCGTTGAGTTGAATGAACTTTGTCCAACGTCTGCCAGTCCTGGAACTAGTGCTGAAAGCCATCTTTTCACATCTTCCTCAAAACCGCCTCAGCCGTTTCACGACGGCTCGAAAGTACCCAAATGCTTCCACATAGCTCCTTTTTCAGACAGGGAAAGAGATAAAAGTCACTGGAGGCTAAGTCTGGGGAGTATGAAGTTTCGGGAACACATTCAAGTTTCCTACACACAACTTGCACCATTTTCTGTTCAGGAGCTAGTAATCTTGGGACCCACTTCGCACAAACGCGTCTCATGTTCAAGTGAATATGCAGAATGGAAAATGTACTGCCAAGGAAAATGTGTAACACGTCTGCAAGTGTGTCAATTGTTTTTCGTCGATCTTCACGAACAATGACGCCAGCTGTGTTAATCATGGTTTCATTTGCTGCAGCACATTAACCATCGAAGTGCTGTGGATTATGCCAGAACATCATCACCATATACTGCAACAATCTGTAAGCCACCGTGCCGGATTTCTGCAAACGAAAGAAAAACTTCAACACAGCATGTTGCTCTTCACGAATCAACTCCATTTTATGTGTAGGCGACTGACGAACTGACATAGTTTGCTCGTCCCTGTGTACAGACGCATGCGCGAGCGAACTTCTTTTTTTGTCCACCAATCAGGGCTGGTCCGTTTTTATTATTTCACCAATATTTCTTTCCTGTGCGCGATAAAAAATAAATACTCCCAGTTTTTGACTAGTCCTCGTATATAGGGTAAGGTCGTATACTTTATACCACTTTGAACTCTCTCTAGACTGCCATGTAATCGGTGAAGCCTTTCAAAGGTCCAGAAAACACAAAGAATTCTTGTAATGAAAGGGAAGCCTCAAGTGGGTGCTATAACCGGCGCCGAGAGAGGAACAAGCACAACTTGTGTCTGCTGTTTCAGTACTTCTGACATGTATACACCCCATAAAGGTTCTCTGAAGGCTGGTGCTCCCTCTGGAACACAGTTTGCAGTTTCTGACACCGGCTGGATGACAAGTGGGCTGTTTTTCCAGTGGATGCAGCACTTCATTCAAACTGTAAGACCTGCTGCTGATAGAAGAGTGCTCTTAATTCTTGACGGACATACCACGCATTTCAAAAATCTCCATGCTATAAATGTAGCAAGGGATAACGGAATGAAAATGCTCTGTCTTCCACCACGTACCACCCACAAACTCCAGCCATTACATGTGGCATCTTTTAAACCACTTAAGTCATATTACAATCAAGCAGCGGACAAGTGACTGCGAACAAATTCAGGGAGTAACATTACCCAAAGAACGATAGCAGGATTGTTGGGTGAAGCATATGGTAGAGCTGATACTGTCCAGAACGCAATTAATGGATTTTCTAAAGCAGTCTTTGGATGCCCATATTGTCCAAGATTCCGACTTCGTACTCACATCTGCAACTGGTGTAGAAAGAAGTGAGACAGTAGCAGTATTAGTCACTATATCCAAACGTAACATTCTAAAGAGTGGCAACCTACAGTTACGAGTTGCTCTTCAGCAACTATCACGTGTCCCAGTTATGGATAGAAGAATAAGCAGGCCAACCTACTTCCTCTGCTGTAATCACCAGTATAGTCCCTATAAAAAGCTTCTCTTGGGTAAAAACAATCCTATGGAAGACTGTACTAAGAAATCTACTAGACCTGCATTGGATCAAACATGATCAAGTTGGTACTGTACCATTTGTGAAGAAGATAAAGAAGGAGAGATGACAGGTGTTTGAAATTTGGTGTATGGTTCCATACAAGATGTGCTAAAGTAAGTGCAAAGAAAAAATATTTTACTGCGGCGAATGTGGACAGAAATGAAATTGAGTGCTGTGTAAAAAGAGTTAACATTTTAAGAAGGTATTAATATTGATGTTAGTTTCCAAGTTTTACATTATAACGTTATTTAGTTTGCTGAGTCCTCGGTTGTTCAGCTTGCTAGAAAGAATCCAACATTGCTTATTAATTACACAATAAACTTGTCTTAAATAAATGTTATTTACTTTATCGAAGTGTGCTGCGTTGATAACATGTACCGTGGCAATGGTCCAGTTTATAATGCTAGTGATACATGATTATAAACTGTACCACTTTGCATCGTCATACGTTTTCCGTTATAGTTTTTCAACTATAACATTCTGCGTTTTCCCAGTTGGCACGGAGGTGCTTAAAGAATGGACCTACAAGTCATGTACTAACTTCTGAAGACCACGCCGCGAGCAACCAAACATGCGAGTATCTAGTAATAACATATGATTTACTAGCTCATCTTCAAGTTATTTTGCAAGATCCGTGCCACGCCCAAATTCTTGAAACTTTCAATAGCTTTCAGATTTTTATTTTTTATCTTCTCTTCAGTGTTGGTTTAGGGACATCGTAAGTTTTACATATTTCATTAATACCTGCATCACCATTTCTAAAACCGACACGGGTGGCCGAGGTCGTTAAGCCGCGGACTCGTGAGCGGGAGGTCTGGGGTTCGAATCCCTCCAAGATCGCCCTCCCTGACAGCGGTTATTCCTCAGTCCTCATAAATGGCAAATGCCGGGGAGGTACCATAAACTTACGCCTGGAACATTTCCTTTCTTTAAAACAAATCCTTTCCCAATTTATTATTTCATTTAATGTATCATCAGTGTCCACCGCCTGTGGTGCCTCATTAGTAAAAACGGGCGTTAAACACTACTAAAAAAAACATTTCTAAAGGCGTACAATGCTCTCTCCATGTCTTCTTGACTCCAGAGACAGTACTTCTTTGTTGCTGTCATCTGAAAACATCATATAAGAAAATGTTAGGTCTGAAACGGAGGCTTAATATAGCCCAAATATACGAATTTATTTTACGCATGGGTTAATATAAATTGTTTTGCTGCAATAGTATACATTGTTTTAACAATACGTAACATAGTTTGCAGTTAATATTGTTAACATTGCCGCAATATTATATATTGTTTTAACAATGCGTTACAAAGTATGAAAATATTGTAAACATCGCTGCGACAGTATACATTGCTTTAACGATGCATAACAAAATATGCAATTAATGTATTTGTACTATTATGCAACAAGAACAGTAATTTGCAGCTTTAATGTCACAAATAATTTTATTCGTTACTTAATTGGTATTCCAAACATAAAATGCAATGGTAAATTGGGTCTATAAATGTTGCAAAGACCTTCCTATAAATTGTACCGGTCCAAAATAGAAGAAATGCAGTGGTATAATTTATGTGACTTGGCCATTTTGTTTGTGTAACGTTACCTTCCCTCCAAAGCCGAAATTATTTCAAGTATTATTACCGGATATTATTGATATTAGTAACAAGTAAAATGTGTGTAATGTGAAAACGAAATCATGCATACCTGTGAGTACAGACGAAAATTACTTCGCGGATTATAAAATCAAACAAACAACTGCAACACGGTTTGCGTGGCTGCTATTTTTCTACAGATTCTCTTTACCTCTTAATACACATTCTTTCCGCTTTGTAAGGCCATTGCATAAATAGTCTATCAGATATAATTTAAATGCCGGTACAATATACGAGACCTTACCATTACAAATGAAAAATATAATACTCTTGGAGCAATGTAACTAAAATAACAAGAACTAGAGAAGCAGAAATAGACAAAAGTAGGATACAAATTGTTCGAAATATAGCAAAAACTATTAACCTGATTTATCTATTTCTGCTTCCCTAGTTTTTGTTATTTGAGTATAATATATAAATAAAAATAAAGTAACGCTTTTAACAAAGTAACTAAAATAAAAATAACCAAAGAAGAAGAAAAGGGATAAAACACTGACAAAATCTGGATAATTGGTTGTTTATTGGAATGAAATTGATTGAACTATATTTTGAAAAGTTTTCGTAATTGTGTATTATTTTGAAGATAATGTTAAAAATGTTCAGAGATTCCACTGATTCATTATGCCGCAAGCGCTGTAGTTCTTTCCTCCTTTAACATTATTACAAATTATATGTTAATGCCTGCGCATCAAGTCAATTTTAGGAAACGCGCTAAGAAAGACGGCCTTAATGCTGTCGGAGGAGGTAGTTATATTTCAGGAAGAATAAGGAATAATTCTGGAATTTGTAAGTATATTTTAAAAAGAAAATATTTACACATATTCAACCACGGTGCATTGAACATCGTTGTAGGCATACATAATTCAAAGATTTATGGCAAAGTACAATAAAATTTAAGAAAATAATTAATAGCAGCACGCGCTTGCCTTTAATTTGAACATCGTATAATGAATGACAAAGCACAATTAAAAAGTGGCATAAATATTAATATCAAAGGATCTTGTCTGGCAATTGCACAGAAGGAAGTAAATAAATTATTAATAACATCATATGCTTACCTTAAATTCACACATCAAAGAAGTCAAAAGGCAAAGCACATTTAAACAGTGACATAATCCATGAATATAAAAACATGCTTGGCTTACAATTACAGATATTTAAACGTGGAAGGTTATATAATATAATAAAGAAAACCTCTGAAAAATAAAAATAGTTAACAACGAATAATATGTCACTTACAGAAATGCCTTGGCCAGTGGGTGAGGCGTAGGAAAGGAGCATACTATTCTTGACGAAGCAAAAGAATCGGTTAGCATTTGGATTAGAGGTGGAAGGAAGGGAACAGAAGGGAACTGGCGCATAGTAACAGATAAGTCCGTGCAAAGACTGCACAGCATGGATGTTTTTTATATTAAAAATTTTTTGAATTACATTTTGTAATTAAAGCGTTAATGAAAAAACGGTATCTTATATGAGAAAATTGTCATTTATTTTATTTTATCGCTAATGTTAAATCTTAATATAATTATATTGACGCTATTAACATTTAATAAGCACGTCCAGTTCTTGAGATAGGAATCAAACTCAATATTTAAGAAGTTCGAATATTCATAACTCACTACCATTGATGATAAATGGTTTTAATAGTTACGTTGAAGTTTATACATTTTCATCAATTAAATATAAAAGGGAAAAGCAATAAAAATTATGATGATTGCTGATAAAATAATTCATAAAATTTTCATAATTATATCTATGTGCACTTTTCTTCAAGTTTGTTGAAAAGAAATAACTTTGCAGTTTTGTCAAAAGTAAGACAATTAATATAAAATATTTATTCGTTTTTCAATATAGAGCAGATTATATGTTTTTTTATTTAACTTGTAAAATGCTAAGAATATCAGATCTTCTCTTCCGTATCACTAGGATATATTTTGGTACATACTATATTATAAAATATGTACATTAATGTGAATCAACAATTAAATAAACAGTGTATAAGCAATCTCTTAACAAATTAATTTTAAATACACT
This sequence comes from Metallyticus violacea, assembly GCA_030762175.1. Lineage (NCBI taxonomy): Eukaryota > Metazoa > Arthropoda > Insecta > Mantodea > Metallyticidae > Metallyticus > Metallyticus violacea. The sequence continues at coordinate 64,989,603 of CM060842.1, forward strand.
AACAAAATATTGACGATTACAATTTAAGTTTTATTGTGAAATGGTCTGATGTTCCCTGATATTCAAGATAACGAAGGGATTCCAAAGATAAATGAAGAATATGATTCCATGTAAAGGTATCGATACCAAAGAGTGTTGTGATCTGGTATTGAGGCTACGATGAAATGATAATTTATGAAAATGACATGTCTTGAAGGTGTGTGAAGTATCTGATAAAGTATGGTAAGAGAGTGAAAAGTTTTTCGTTCCATAAGATGGAGTCAGAATAATAATTCGAGAGGTGGAGTGACATGCTCAGGTCGACAAATGTAGCAAATGCAGGGTATGCAAACATCATGAACACATTGGAGCTTCTGAGTTAAGTCGGCACTGAGGCCAGTAAACAAAAAGTCGCAATAATCGAAGTGAGACATCAAAGGCGCGTGCAAGGATATTTTTCAAGAAAACTGCAGTAAAAGTGTTGGGTGTTTTAAGCATTGATGAAACTATTTTCTTGTATATTTCTACAATGTGAATATTCCAATAGAAATAAACAAGAAAGTCGATGAAACGTTTAACTGTATATTGTTGATTATGTATATTTGCTTTGTACATTGTAATTGTTTCTGAATAGTAAGATGTTTTAGTTTTATTGAAGCATGAGCTCATCTTATTAACTATACAATGTTATTGGAAACTTTTTGTTACATTTCTCTATTTTAGTTAATGTAAAGATAATATCAAGGGTTCAATTCATGAACATGGTTACAAAAATACCCTGCAGTATAGCTTTGTCTATCAGTGGTCATATATTTTATTTAATAAATAGTATACTATTAATTTTTGTGGTTTGATCTCGATGATGATGATGATGATAATAATAATAATAATAATAATAATAATAATAATAATAATAATAATAATAATAATAATGTGTTTTCTCTTTTGTGATACTTACAGATTGCAAGAATTCTAGTTTTGTTCAGCTAATACCACAGAGTAATGCCATAAGTTATTTCACTTCATTAATTCATAAGGCCACAATTTGGATTGTATATTCATTTTTAAAGTTTTTTCAAATAACTGAGGACTGCGTTTAGTTTAAGCAGCTCCTGCGTGACGTACTTTTTGGGAACATCCTGAAGTCACTGGAGTTAAATTTGGATATCCTAGCAGTTATTCCTTGTTTTATCATTGCAGCACAAGACTCTATGCTTTGTCCTGAAGAAAAGTCATACCTCGTTTCAACTTTTAGCAAAGTTTCTTTCTGATTATATCTCGTAATTTTTAAATTGAATTGCCAATCATTGTGCATCCTCTCTGCGGTTAATCAACCAGAATAACACTTTAATGGGGCTGAAGGGTTTTTCACATCTATTTGTTTTTCCATCTTCGACCCACTGATCCATAATCTTTTTCTGTGGACGCATTTCGTCAAACACCAGCACCAATTTTTCGGAAATAAACGCACACTCTTGATATGCCAAAATTCTTTCACAATCAAATTCAGAAACATGCTGGTATACTTCAACGAAGAAAAATGATTCCTTCTAAGCAAATGTGAAGAGGGTTGAAAACGTCTTCTTGGGTGTTGAAATATAAACGTAAGTCAAAATACCCAATGTTAAATATAGCAAATTTGTTTACCCATTATCTAAGAAACTATTAAAGATAATTGGTTTGTTTTTGTATGATGTACTTATGAATATTTTAAATGTGATTGATTGAAAAATGAGTAGCATTAAATAGTAACAAAATTAGTTTTTTGAAACACGGTGCATCTTATGTTAAACATTTGGATTTTTATTAAATTTGTTAAATAATACTGCATAGTGTTTTCAAAATGTTTCATCAAACCAGTTGTCATTCCATTGAAAATAGTTGCTAAAAATTTCAAATTTTATTTTTATAAGTTACTGATATAATAAGGCATTTGTATTGAAAAGTTTTTTTTTCGAAATTTGAATTAAACTCAAAAATTAAAAGATTGCTTTCATTTACAGAATAAATAGAACCACAATATTTTTCAAACTAACATCCTTCAACTCTTTCTCTTATATTTGATTTTTTTCCTCTTATTTATTTATTTATCATACAATAAAAATATCTCTCTATAGCAAATATTAATAATTATTGATCTTTAACTAGGTAAATGATCCATAACAACTTAAAAATGCTATGACGTATAATTTTCGATCGTTTTTAAATAGTTATTGCTTTGACGCATACAACAAAATAAGCAGGAAAATGAAAATATTCAAATGATACCAAAAAATTGAACATATAAATAATTCTCGAAAATTACAATTTTGACTTTCCTTAATGGCTATCGGTGCATATTACATTAGTATGATACACTTATTACCTCTACTGTACTATAAAACTAAACCGATCACTTTCTTCCGTTGTGGCAATTTCCCAAAGACTACCGACATGCTTATCTTCACATGAGGTTCTAACTACAGTTAAACATACGACACGTGTCTCATTCTCTCGAAGTTTCTGATATTTAGTGAATCTGAGAGGACATTTCCTTCATTTACAGATATTTCATCATAGCGTTTAGCTTGACAAGCTGCGTTTTGCTAATAATTTAGTGTCAGCTCTACTCATCATTTTAAATGCTACTGTGACATAATGTTACGTGCATGAACCTGAAACTGCGCACGTGCCGTTTATATTCTTGTGTCATGAAATAATTTTAAATCAGCTAAAACTAAGTTAGAGGTGATGCATAGGCATCAACCCTCTTATAAAAGTCATATATTTTTTATTTTCAAGGAATTCAAATATATATTATTATTTGTATATGCATGGACTTAAGGATACAAAATCATATTTAGTGCTATCATGAACGCGAGCTGCTTTAGCATCAACAATACAGTGTAGCTGATCCTGACTTCTTGCTAGCGTTCCGATATAAACGGCAAGTTTCTGACATATAGCCACAACCTGTAAGCTCTGACGTTATGTTGTGCCCTAACATGCGTCAGGCTTATGCTGATTCTTGTTTCCATCTCTGTTCACATTTTAGTTTTAAAACATTACAAAACTGTAGGAGTTAACACAACATTCTTTGAATCACAAAGATTTTCAGCTTGAGGCTAACATATAACATGTAAGAAGATATTATGCAGTAATTATGCATTCCATCTTGTTTTGCTCTGCTGCTAAGATTTCCGTCGTACTCAGTAAGATGATAGTTGCAAAGAATTATATGGGGTAACTGATTCTCTTCTACTTTGGCATTATATTCTTTTTTGCACGTGTAATTAGTTTTCCTAACACGATATTTCAAACTATGAAATGTTCATGAGTATCGTTTACTATCTATCTTTATAATGAAGAAGCTCCTAAATGAACCATAAGCTTGCTTAATTTTAGCTTCTAGGTTTGACATATTGTAAACGTTGTATTTACGCATGGTAGAACTGCACATAGGTCGCTTGTCAAAACTTTATATAAGTACTCCAGTAGGCTACATTGCGGCTCTGTATATAAAAGCAAGCATGCTGTCGGATATAGTTTAATATATCAATCCCTATTCATTTTTTATTTAAGCGGGATTGACTTGGAATGTGATGGAAGGTATATGCGTTGGAGGAAACACACAGCGGAAAATTTACTTTTCGTATATTTCTTGTTGATGCATTGAAACTTTTTACATTTTTGCCAACTGCTTGGAGCACTTCTTACAGAGAAGTTGGGACTACTAAAACAAATGTGAAACGCAACATATTCTGCAGGGCACAATAAGCTCATTTTAGTCGCTATTATTTTTTATTTAAAAGTAATTCATATTGATCACTCTATGTTTTACATACATCTTAAATAATAACAAATGTGCTTATTATATAATTTAACGACACACTATTATTGTGCTTTGGCAGAAATTAACCAATGTGTGGTATTCAAACTTGTGAAAACAAATATAAAGTTGATTAGCTAGTAGTGATAATTCTAATTTCTTTTTATTATGATGACTAGACGTTGGAAAAAATATTTCTAAAAGTCAGTAAAGCAACATACTATAACCATGTTTATGAACAGAACTGCAGGATACGCCTGTCATACACTGGAGAGCCGTACTTGCCTCCTACACCGAAGATCGCGGGTTCGAACCCGGCCAGGACCGATGAATTTTTTCGGGGCGTAAAAATCCTAAGTATGGCTTCCTTCGGAAGGGAAGTAAAGCCGTGGGTCCCGTGTCGTACATTTACGGCACGAAAAAGAACCTCAAGCCTGAGAGGTCTCTAAGCAAAATTTGTCGGCCGTTTCACGCCCTTAGTTGAATGATGACCTGAGATGTTAAAGAGCGTCCATAAATAAACCAATCAAAAAAAAAAAATACACTGGAGAGTATAATTTATTCAGAATGCAGCACAAGAGAGGAACATTACGTTTTTTCTGTTTCCTTCAGGTGTCAAAGCAGAAACCAAGTAAAACTGATACACAACAGAAGCACAGATCAGATATATTTTCTGCAGCTGACAGTGATCTTCACTGAAAGTTTTATATGGTGAAAATGCGAGGAACAATTTTATATATATATAGCATAAACATAAATTAGCTTATAATAGACAAAACTAGATAGTGCGCTGACTAAACATAAATTCAATTTTTTGAAGACATGTGTGAAGCAGAGTTGATATTAAACTATAGAATGATGAACTCCGTCGGTTTTTAAAGAAATACATTTTAAGACAAATTTCAGACCATCAAACATTGCGGAAGAAGTACATATATATATATATATATATATATATATATATGACAAATATGTAAGTGAACTGATAAATCAGTTTGAAAATGAGAACTTTTTGATTTCAATCGACGAAACCATTTATTTCATGGGGAGTCATATTGTCAATGTGATAGGTAATTGAATGCAGATGGTGCCGATAGGCTCTTTCGTTGTAACGTTAAAATCATTAAATACTGTTAATTACTCTTCATTAGGCGAGTATTTAATAGAGCTATAAATATAGCAGATCATCTTGTATGAGGTACACAAATATATTACGTGTTGTGAAAGCTGCAATTTATATAGTAAAATCAGTAAGGTGTTTTAAAGAACAGTATTCCAACATATACACATAACATGTCATAGAAGGGAGGGAAGTAGTCGACAGACCATACCCTTAAGGTACCACATCGTATTTCGGAATTCAAACACAATATTTTGGAGTACCTCTTCCTCCATCCCCAGTTAATAACATGTAGGAATAATACAGCTTTCTATTTGCAATTTCTTATCAGTAAACTGCACTACTGCCATTAAACATTCTCTACCCACGTTCTGGTCACAGTGCGCTTTGTGAAGGCCTACTTGTAGCTTTGGAAACGCATAACGTAATATGTCGCATTGCAGGACTTTTAACAATACTTCTTCACAAGTTTACTGATATTTAGAAACTGTTATTCCATATTATTTTCATAATTTCATATTCAGTCATAAGTGTTTCGTTGACGTTGTTTATCATTAAATTTTAAATAAATAAATAAATAAAAATAGCTACGTATTGGTAATGCATTCTATTTAACCTATAGAGTGTAGTGGCTTGTTTCAAATTCAATCCGTATTTCATTTGTTTCTCAAAAAAGCGTGTAACTGTGGTAGCTTGTTATAGAATGTCCAAAATGTTTTGAAAAATCTCTCTAATAAGCTTTAATGATTTATATTACGTAAATTCCTGAAGCATAATACATGCTGTAAGAAACAAATAAATTTATTAAATTGGGAAGAAAAATCGGCATCCTGAAATTATCACGATTTGCCCCTAAAACTTCTTTCATGTGTTCTTCTTCTGCACAAAGTGAGTAGAAACATACATCTCAAGAAAAAAAATTGCAAACAATTCATATATATAAGCATAAAGTTCCATTGTTCACACTCAAGTAAATGCCAAGGAGATTTAATTCTCCGCCATTTCTTCTCTGGCAGTTTTTCGCGCTTACATAAAAATAGAAAAGAAATGTATTCCCTAGGCTGTTCATCTTTTTAGATAATAAAAATGAAATAAGAGTTGCATTAAGGTAGCATTCACCTTAAAGTTGGCGTCTTTATGATAACTAATGTTAGGCATGTGTATAATATATGTTCAACCCTAACCTTAAAAAATACCCACAATAGCACATAACATACATGCAAAGAGTAGGTAAGAATATATAGCGTGCAACATGCAAGTGTGCGCGAAATAAATCTACAACCAAAAGAATTCTCAATAAAAAAATTACCTGAAAAAGGAATGTGTAGTGTGACAATTGTTATAGCATCCAACCTTCACACGTAAAGTTTCATTTTCTCTGAGATTTCTATTGGGAAAAGGTGAAAGCATCGAAGTGTGAAGCTATAGTTTTCTGAGTTCTGAAATATCTTGACTTCCAGCTAATATCACTCTCGATGAAAAACATATAAAATAAATAAAAATGGTTCTAAAAACGGCTAAATGTTTTCTTGACTTTTGTTTAGCTTTTTTTTTTTTTTTTTTTTTGGTTTAATCTCATTTTCAAAATAAGAAATAGTGATTTATTCTGAAACTTATATCATTTGTTGCAAGTTTCATTTGCATCAAGGCTTTCTGTGGTTTCTAACCTCAAAAGGTTCGAATACCCATGCCTTTCTAACATGCTTTCTCTTTATCTCAAACTTCACTTTGCTATTCGACTGTATATGGCTTGAACGAAAAGTTCATTGATAAATGCATCTAACCCTAAAGATCCTAAAAGCAAGAGTTATTTTACAAATGCTGGCACGACTTGAAGAAATGCCTTGTTGATGCAAGTTTCGTAAACAAGTAATAACTTTAAAATATATTTTAAATGTGATTGTTATTCTAACCTGGAGTTCCATTAATAGTATATTAAGATATTAGTTTATAATGCCATACTTAATTACCGAGTAAATGTTTAAGAAACGAGCGAGAAGTTTCGTCATTTTTTCGAATTCAATAATCGTATAACATATAAATGAATTTCATACTTTCTGTGTACCAGAATTATAAAAGGATATTGATAAAATAAGATGATTATTAATGTTGATTTATAATAAACCACTTTGAAGTGGTTTTGTTTTATTTCATTATACTTAGAACGTTATTGTATCGATCCAGAATATTTAGTTCGCTTGTCTATTGTTCTTTTGATAGCGAAGATAGTTTTAATGCAAGAAAGTTTAGCCCAAGCTAAATCGTCACTAACACCAAGAAAACTTTTTGAAATTTGTATTCATCATAATAAATATATTAAGACTGTTTCAGAAACTTTAGTATTGGCATATATTTAAAAAGAAATTAGTTTTGTCAAATTCAACTTGGTAGCTTATATTAATTCATTAATGTTTAATTAATTCTGAAATTATGTTTCTGCAATGAAAGATAGATGTTGGTTCCGATATAGTTTATTAATATAATCGTAACATAGTACTCAATTGATTACAGCATTTTTAAGTTAAAACAATTTAACGATGTAGTTGTTATGCATCTAGTGTCATAATGTAGCATTTTATTATCGATTTTGACTAACAATAAAGAATGTGTATAATTCTTGTAAACTAAAAATATATTCCATTACTATAAGCACATGTGAAAGGTATATATTTATTTTATGCAATTTTTAATTACTTAAAGCCAAACAGCTACCCGCAAACATTGCATATAAAGTGTAGACCAGTGTTCTGTTGTATTTAAGGAAGTCTCTAATGCTGCTTTTCCTTTATTTAAAGATATAGTTCAAACACAGAAGAAATAGAACATTTATAAATAATCCTATGTAATTTAATTACAATTATTATTCTCGTTTAAAGGCATTTAAGTGAATCATATTTGGGGGAGGAATATATTAGCGTTGCATTTTTTTCCTCTTCACTAAACTAAATTTGTTTGAACTTATCAATAAATGTATTAAATATGTCAATATCCCTCTAATTTTTACATGGTTTTTGTCCCTGCGGCAGAAGTATGGATGCATTATATCGTATATTTTACATGTTTGTGCTTAAAATATATGGTTTAAAAGGATATAATTGCGTGTAATTAGGATATTAGGATAAAACATAATTTAGCGGTTGAAATCTGAATTCAGCCATAATTATCGTAGAAATGTTACAAGAGATTTTTATTCTTCATAAACTTATGAACGCGAAGTACCAAAAAAAGTTATATAAAGAAAATCGAATGAAAACCTCGCGTGGCTTTTGATTGAATAATTTTCCTCGTAGAATAACAGTCGAACATTATTAAAATAAAGATAATAAATCATAATATGACTGAGTAAGATATTTTATTTTTATCTTCATATATTTTATATGCTTACACTGCTTAAGGTATTCTTAACGAAACTATTACTGAAGTATTTGTTTACGCATTACCACAGCCAGCTAGCAGTAAATATACGATTGAAAGTGTACAATTAAATGTAAATTTTCAATTAATTTTAAGTAAAATTAAATAAAAGAAAATTAACTTTTAATTGTAATAAAATAACGAAAGTGACATTATGTAAAAGCAGCCTTATTAGTTGGTTCGCATAGGAAATTGATAAGTATGAACTATTCATGTCGGATATAATCACATTATATTATATTTTTATTTTTTCCCAGCGCTCTGCCAAACTAAACAGTTCTCCTCATGCCCTTTCATGTACTTAGCTAAAGAATGAAAATATTATAGTGAATCAATAGGAACAAAAATGTTACAGTGGTTCTTATCGGTTGAAATTCAGATCACTAAACGATATATGAATAAAATAGAGGGGGGTTTATCTCCTTTGTGAACACATTGTGAATAGTTGTGATATTAACTATAATAATAATAATAATAATAATAATAATAATAATAATAATAATAATAATAATAATAATAATAATAATAATAATAATAATATGTATTATATATCAGGAATGAGAAAAAAGTATATATTGTTGGTTATTTTTTAATCTTTTAACTTGTTTGAGAACTGCTATAATTTTTCTGAACGATGTAAGAAATAAGTTAATGGTAAGACAAACTCGCCCTGTCTATCCGCTCCTGAATTCCTGTCACTTGTTTTTCAGGGTGAGATAAAATTCTCGTTAAAGCAATTTTGTTGTTTATGAAAATGGATCTAGTACAAGACGTGTTTCCGAAAAATAGTTATTTACATCAACGTGAATCTATCTTAACTTAACTCGCAATTCCTTCATTAAATATGAAAAAAGGAAATCAAATTTAAGCCTGTTAGAAATTTCTAGTGCGTATGCAGGATAATTTATTACATCAAATTTATTTTGGTCGTTTTTATGTCTGTTGCACACTGTTGATTGGTTATAGTTCTGCTTTCTAACGTAAGTAATGTCTTTTGAATTATTTCCCCCGTTAATATTATTCACATTTCATCAGTAAATATATGTTCATAAAAGTTGGTTTTTGTGTATTTCAATAACTGTCAGTCAACGTAGCCTCAATTTAAAACATTGCTGCAAACATACAACAAGACGTTCTGTTTTTAGGTGTTCTCGACTGGAAACTTAGCCGAGAAACGTTAGAGGATGTCCTTCCGTTTTTTTTTTTTTTTTCTTTATTAAAAAGTTTAATCATAAATGTGTGTTGTATTAAGTGGGTAACATATAACGAATGAGCAGACTAGAGTAGAAATACAACTTACCCGATGTTTATGTCAAGCGAGTCTTTGTTTTTCCTGTATTTTTTGTGAAAATTAAGACGGTCCAACTTGCAGCAACATGTTATTGAATTCGAAGAGAATTAGTTACACGTTGGGAGAGAGTACTTTGAGAAGCGTCACCAAACGCAACCGTACGAAACAATACGCTCCGTTGCTGGCGAAAGCGGCAGTCGCGGCTACCTCGTTTGTTCGCATCCGCGGCCGAGAGCCGACTGGAGAGTAAGATCACAAGACGTTTCGCCCTTACGCGCCGTTCCAGCGCGAGCTCTGGGCGACTGCGCTAAGCTGGCCAGCCGCGTCCTGATTACCGCCTGTCACTGCCGTCTCAATGGAAGGTGGTGATGCAAAGAACTGCACTATATACTCCATAGCTGCACATACGCAGGCAGCGTCTCCGATCTTGCGCCTCTACGGGCACCAATACACTCAAGTGGTACATTTTCTGACAGCTATGTGTAGTTATAGGGGCGATATATTACTAGAACATTAAACCAACGTCAGCATATACGTTTTGAATATAAATGAATTGCCTGCTGTATAATTACTTTACGAAGATGAATATATCCTAGTACCCTGCGTTCTAATAAAGTAAAAAAAGCTACCCTTACTATAACAAACACAATCAAAATTAAACTCATTGTGAATAACTATCCCTGCACACATAAGTAATAAAGCTTTAAATAAAGCATGTATCAATAAATGAAAAAAAGCTAAATCATAAAATCCTCAAGACAAAATTCCCAAATCCTAAAGACAAAAATAAATGGAATTGATAATATTCACATATATACGGATACAAACTTTATATAGACCGCCTCCATGGTCTAGTAGTAGCGTTCGCGACTATTAATCCGGAGATCCTGAGTTAATCCCGGTTAGTTCCAACTTTGGGTAAGGTATTTACCCTGAGAAGATGAAAGCCAGCTTTATGGCGCCACCGAGCTCATTTGCGCCATCATTAATGCATTTCATTTCTTTTATTCCTATCGAATTACATCTACAGTATTTAATACACAGCCAACAGACGTCGCTAGAAGAAGTGAAAGTGACAATAAATAAAACATTAAAAATAAGTTTATATCCAGTCATCCAATTATCTGATGACCGATGTGGCGGCGGAGACGTCATTAACTTACAAATCATCGATCATGGCTACCGAGCTACACAGCGTCGTTGAGAGTTTGATAAATTCAAATGTTCTTTTAAAGTTACGTATGTATTCGATCCATTTCACACAAGAAGATGCTAGAACTACCTGCCTTCATTTTCCACTGTATTTCTGGCATCTGCTTGTGAAAGTATTCTTTTTAATTCTCTTTTAGAAATTGGATCTTGGCGAATGTTACGCTATAGTAAGTTTAAAGTGTGTGAATATTACTTATTTATGAATCGCATTACGACTTGGCACTCGATCACTTGGAGTTCAAATATTCTCCTTACACGTGAGCGAAATTAATACGAATTATAAATAAACTCTAGTTGCGGAACAGAATAAATAGGAATAATGTTTGCCTTTAGCATTCCTAGCAAAAGTTATCTTGTTTTGTTTATTTCATTGTTAAAACGACACTCAAGGCCAAACGTAGCAGTTCGGTAAACCCCGTTTGTGCCCCCGTCTAATAAGCCCGCCTGGTGTTGAGTGATGTCTTATCAGCAAATGTAGTACCATGCCACCGTATTGGTCATCAGATAACTGGATGACCTGAACGAGGAAAAGTTCAAAATATTCGCAATCTTCTTTTTCCAATTTATTTACTTAAAAGTAGGGATTGAACAAGTGAGTTATTTTTTTTACACAGTCTTTTTTTTTTTTTTTTTCCGATGCGTGTGGTTCAGCAGCTTGCCTATTCCCTCCAAGAAGAAGGTTTTCGGTTTATCACGCAACCATTTATACATTGCTTTCCTCTACTTCTTTGCCTGTAGAAATTCGACTTGAGCGGTCCAAAGAGAGAATAGTCGGAAGGTGCGAGATCAGGGCTTTAGGCAGGGTGTTTTAGCATATACAGTCCCAATGGTTAATGTGTGTGAGGTGTTACATCGTCACATTTTCTACACATCTTTGACAATAGGGCTCGGCGTTTGCCAATTGCTGACTTTAAGTTTCCCCGCCCTTTTCAAAAAACGTTTAGCATCACCTTTCTCATGGAAGATTGGTCTTGAATTTCTTCTACTTCTTCTTCTGTGATAGTTCCATTTTGTACTCTGGCGTTTCATTTCTGGTCCATAGCGATGGATCCAGTTTCATTCCTTATGACTATTCCACTTAATTTTTTTGGCATCCATCTCACACAGATTTTATGGAAGCCGAGCTCGTCGTGAATGAATAGGCAGATAGTGACAATCTGTAGAGAACACGTTACCTCATCGGTTTGTCAGTATTATCTCTTAAGCTTGCTGAATGTTCTTGTCAGTGATGGAGGTTGATGGACGTCGTGTTCACTCGTCTAACCGCTTTTAAACTCCTCCATCCACTCACATACACATACACACTTCTATGCGGTAGAGTACTGACTTCGTATTATGTTGAATTTCAGCCTCGACACGTCTTCTGACAGAGAAATCTGATCACTGCACTTTCTTCCTCCTGGATGTACAGTGCTAGCAGAGCGTCCAGTGTTTACACTGTCACAGCAAAAAGGGAGAATGACGCGATCAAGGTAAAACGTTGACCATGTGACCACAGTAATACCATCTTTAACTATACACACACAAAAAACAGTGTGAAAAACCTAAAACTGTGTTATGACGAAAGTGAATAATGTATTGCTTGCCTTAGTATTTAAAGTTTCTGCATATATTTAGGGTAAGTTTTCTGTAACATGAGACGGTATAGAATCTCTAAGCACTGAAACCAGAATGAAATGAAAGGAAGTTGTGTTGGTACCAGACTATAGACAAGTGGGAGGGATACGATAGGTCAAATCACAATAGCTATAAATCACCCTCTCCCCTTACTGTAACTGTTACTCATCAGTTCTTGTTTACCTGCCGGGGAGGGGGGGTGGCTTATGACATAGCGCCTAACTTGATGTTAAGTGTTTAAGAATCCCGAATGCCTACTTATGAACTTCTAATCATAGGGTCCAAAGTAATAGATTTGCCAGAAGAGCCAAATGTCATTGTTTAGTCGCTTAATTAAAATATTTTCAACATACTGTACTGGGTGAGTGAATTAACTATGAGATGTTATTGAGGCGTGAGAGAAGTTCATAGTTCATATGCTCCCTGTTGGCGGCAACAAGAGTTCGCAGTTAATTCTCGACACTAGATTGTCTAATTAAATATATTTATTTGCACGTATTCACACATGTATGTTTGTCTTTTCACGAAGTGGTTGATGATAAAGTTATTAATAACAACATTCATCGCCATTGTTACCTATGGAGACCATTAAAGGTAATGGGGTAATTAAGACCACGGACGAAGTCTAACGGACGCGTTCATGCTTCCGAAGCAGCGGTCCGGATGCGATTTCCAATTGTACTTGTTTCCTTATTGAGATTCTCACAGTGACTTTCCTGCAGGTCTTAGGCTGAATATGTGAAACAAATTCCCATGAACTCATTAGGCCGAGCCATCATCGTCTTCTGGTACAATATATATCAAGATATATACGGCATATACGGTAATTTCTAAATCTGTTTTAATTATGTTTATCAAAATACCAACATTGTTTATCTTTTCTGTAAATAACTACTCAAGTGTCTCGGGTTTGCAGGCAACCAGCTCAGAAATATTACGTAAGTTTCGAAGAGACTTTGGGTCCTTATCAGTTTGAGTTGCAAGGTAAATGAGCTCTGAAATGTTACACTAAACAGCAAATTTTAGGTTTTGTTTTGCATTTAAATAAAAATAACTGAATTTGCTAAATTCAGATATGAAATCTAAAATTCTCTATCACATGTTGTTTTTCGAGAAAATTAAGTTTTAAATGTTTGTAAGCTAACTCTTGGTTATCTAGAAAAATAAAAAAATGATTTATTTGTTCACATTTTAAAAAAAATTGTGAACGATATTCATTTGTAAATCACACCAGGAACATTTTTAATTAGTTGCCAGCGACAGTCAGTTAACATGCTTTGTGACAGTTTTTATCTATATCATTTTCCCATGGCAACAATGTCCTGCCTAAAACTTTCTCCACGCTTATCACTCACGGCACCCAAATTAGGAGCAAAGAGGTAGCAGGTAGGAAATGTAGTTGCAATTATTACTCTTTAAATGTTTTATGCCATTAATAAATTTTCAAAAAAAAAAAACACTGAGTAGTGTTAGGTGATGAATTTTTGGACCAATAAAAATGGCTTCTTTCAGTTTAACTTCACGTGATCTGGGGAATTTTTCTTTCAAATACTCCTTCTGTGTAAGGCCTTCATTAAATATTTCATTAACCTTCTGTGAAGCGGTTGCTGATAATCGATAATTTACTTCTTACGCTCATTACATACCTTACTGGCCTCTCTTTAACTTTGTGTTTCAATGGCTGTTCCACTCACCCAGAAAGCAACAACATTTAGTGAAAGCGTTTTGTATTCCTAGAAATAATCCTATTGCTTTAAGGTCTTCACACATTTGCCACTCGTATTTTCATAACCATGGCTTTTAAAAGTAAATTCATGTTTCTCGCGTTATTACATTCATTACTCATTGGACTGAATGCAGCGTGTAGGTCTGCCGCACCGCAGGAAATTCTCCTCATTTAAACATAAATTAGCGATTATCTCCGAAAGTGTTAGTGGCATTGCAAAACGGATTTTAAGTTTCGTTATTACGACATAAAATATAGAATAATGCCTCTTTTAGTCAGGCGCAATTTTCAGTACTGCATATTAACATTTATGTGTGATTATTTATTTCTCTCATTTTCTTCATAGTGATCTGTATTGGTAGTTATAAAAATAGTAACAGGATAAACTTTCCCGATAATAGTTGGTTTCATCTGTTAAAGAAAGAATGAAATTGCAATTCGAATTGAACTTCATCGTTTACCACGTTATTTTATGCAGGATGTCTCACGCACGATCTGATATGGCCGCAGCAGCTCTTGCTCTCGAGCAATCAGATAAAATATTTCAGACAACTAAAACCACTAGCTTTGTAATAGCTCAGGTTCTCGTGGTTCCACAGTTGCAATTACAATGAAAATAAACACCTGTCTCTCGCAGCAGATGTTGGAAATGTCCTCCTTCTTAATCCACAGAACTGTAGCATCTAGGAAAGTTTTATCACGCGGATCAGTTCAGCTTCCGAACTACTTTCTCTCCCGATATTGTTTCAGTTCTTCTAATGTGTGGGGTGTTTGACCTATACACTTTACTTTTCAAATTCTCCCTTAAATAAAAATGTGAGATCCGGGGCGGTTGTCGGTCCTGATGGTGTAATGGTTACCATACTTGCCTCCTACACCTAAGAACGCGGGTTCGAACCCGGTCAGAACCGATGGATTTTTTCGGGCGAAAAAATCCTAAATATGGCTTCCTTCGGAAGGGAAGTAATTCTGTGGGTCCCGTGTCGCACATTTACGGCACGAAAAAAAAACCTCAAGGCTGAGAGGCCTCTGAGCAAAATTTGTCGGCCGTTTCACGCCCTGAGTTAAATGGGACGCTGATGACCTGCGATGTTAAAGCGCGTCCATAAATAAATCATTCAAAAAACAAAAAAACCGGGCGGTGCGAGCGATAGACCCATTATAATTATCCTATCTTCAAACATTTCTCAATGAAATTTAATGACTCTACAGTTGTATGCCTAGTAGCGAAAAATTGCTGCTAATATCCACACCGACATTCAATTTCGGCCATTTGCTCAAAGAAATGGGTGAGTATGTCATTCCTGTAATATTCTGATTTTATGGTATCTGCAAAAAATATTGGACCCATTATCCTGATTTACTCGTCAGGTAAATTTGCTGCATTAAATCGGATGTCTCCGAGCTGCGTCAAGACACGGACGTGTAAATTAACTATGCTTCGTCAGAGAAGATTATTAAATTTGTGTCAATTACCCTAACGTTAACATTCCTCAAAGTCCAGTTACAATAATGTACCCGCCTTCGTCATCACGTTGTTGCAATTAGTGGACAACGGTGATCTTTATGGTTCAAATTTTAAGACTTTTTGAGCTCTTTAGGCTGAGCTCATTGAAATTGTTCTGTCGTCGCAGAGATTTTTCAGGAGAATGTTCTGATCGTTCTCCAACATCGTGTAATTTCTCCTCAGTAAGAGCGCAACGCTTTACCCTCCGCTTATTATCGAGAATGGAATTCGTTTCCCTAATGTATTTACAAATTTTTGCACGGCTTCTCTGCTTGGAGGAACCATCCCTGAGATTTTTGTTAAAAATCATCATCTGACTTCCCTGCAAAACGATGTAATCACATAGGAATCGTACATAAAATAGTTGCTGTAATGTGTACTTATCTAGTGGCATTATTATAACAAAATCCAAAACTCTTGTAACATGTAAACGTTCAAATCCCTTCTGAACTTATCATAAGCTTCGGTAAGGCTGAGGAAGGAACAAAATTGAGCCAAGGCCGCAAAGGGTGCAGAGTTGCAAGTCGGACCACCACTCTGCGTGGTGCGCCGGCGTGAAAAGCACTGTACTTTTACGTTTCTCTTCGTTTTGTCATCAAATTAACTTCGAGGTGTTCATTTTATTAAAAAGGCACTTTATGTACTCTCTCAAAACCGGCGACATATATACAGCGCAAACAAAACATGTTTTTAAGTTTCTAATTGAATGTATTGCACTGAAGTGCACAAACTCGGAAAACTTACTTCCTTATCTCCATCATTGATGCAGCATATCCTGTAACCACGTCGTCTTTCCCACGTTCAGTGATCTCTTTAAAGTTCGTGTTAAGAATGGGACGGCCAACGCTGCATATAGAAGAGTGATATGATATGTTGGAGTTATAGTATTCATGAGGAGAATCAATAAGGCGGTACTGAGTTTGTGGGATCCAGAGCAAGAACGTGCCGTGCATGCTAACAGTGCCACGTACAAAAGACAGGCTTGCGGGGCCAAGAGTCGTATTTTATGTGGTTTATTTACATTCTTGTGTAGGCACTATAACACAACTCAATAGGCGGCAAGTACTTTTAAAACTAGAATGCTATCAAGTTTTTTTTTTTTTCTGTTGTTAAGTTTATGAAATCTACCCCTGCGATTCATAATGATATCTTAATATTACAAAGTTCATGTCAGTCTTTTCTGCAACATACCAAACGGGGTAAGGAAAGTGAAAAGAATTATGGATATTATCTAAACATCTAAACAATTATCATTGATTATTCAAAAATGTAGTATTCTTATATATGGTTGCATCTGTTAAAAGTAGCCGATAATTAGAAGTTAATTCTATAAAGTACACCAAGTGAATATGTTAACAATTGCATGATAAAAAACTGTTTTTTTAAAAATATTCTAATTAATAAGAAATACTAAGAAATAATGTTTAAAAGTACAGTTTATACCAGTTCTATAAACTTATTATAATCTCATTTTAAATACTTATGTCTTCCCTAGTATTCAAGTAATTCTTTGAACCATGATAAAGGTCTTTTTACAAATGTTACCAACATAGAGAACTTCAAAAGAAGTTTTCCATTTAACGTTTACTTTAATTTATAAACTGCATTGCATTTTACTAAATTTAACAACATCCCAGGGTCCGTGCGACATGGATAAGCTGGATTTATAACAAATATATTTTATAAATAAATACACTACTTCTACTAGTACTACTACTACTACTACTACTACTACTACTACTACTACTACTACCACTACTACTACCACTACTACTGCTGCTGCTACTACTGATCTATTACTACTATTACTATTACTCTACTACTACCACTACTACTACTACTACTACTACTACTACTACTACTACTACTACTACCACTACCACTACTACTACTACCACTACTACTACCACTACTACTACTACCACTACTACTACTACCACTACTACTACTACCACTACTACTAACACTACTACTACTACCACCACTACTACTACTACTACCACTACCACTACTACTACTACCACTACTACTACTACCACTACTACTACCACTACTACTACTACCACTACTACTACCACTACTACTGCTGCTACTACTGATCTGTTACTACTATTACTATTACTCTACTACTACCACTACTACTACTACTACCACTATCACTACTACTACTACCACTACTACTACTACTACCACTACTACTACTACTACTACTACTACTACTACTACTACCACTACCACTACTACTACCACCACTACTACTACCACTACCACTACTACTACCACCACTACTACTACTACTACTACCACTACTGCTACTGCTGCTGCTGCTACTGCTCTGTTACTACTACTACTACTACTACTACTACTACTACTACTACTACTACTACTACTACTACTACTACTACTAAACAGAATTAACGTTGTTTTTCAAGCTCAAGTTCAAAAGTTAGAAGTAGCAAAAATTAATACATCCGAAAGCAACCATAAAAATAAAATAATAACTAAAGTATAAGTAAATTATATTAAAGTATGTATAACAACCAAAGCACACCGACATGAATGGCCGAGATCTGTAAGATCCGTAAAAGGAGACAAATATTTTGAATTCAACCACAGCTATCCTTTCTGACTGAATTTTCTTCAAGATTATTCTTAGTCCTCATCAATAGCAAATCCTGGAGATTCACCCTAAACTCAGACTTTCTTCCTAAATACCTCTTTTCTCAATTTATAAATGCTGTTCATTTCATTTATTACTTGTATTCATTATCTCTAATACCACAGTAGTAAAAACGGGCATTAAATACTATGTTTTAAAAAAGTAAAAGTAAAAAATAACTGCTAAAAATAGCTTACGCACAGGTTTTATCCTCCTATATGTAAAGGACATTGAGAATAAAGTTTCTGTAGATGTGAGCCTGTAAATTGCATCATGATAAATATTCCCTAAAGAAATAATAGGAAAAATAAAATTGCGGAAGCTCTAAAGCCCTTTATGAAGACACTTCATTGTAATAAATAGTTACAGAAACACTGAAGTAATTCTAGCCAAAAAAGATTGTGAAGGCATCTTCAACTTCTACTTTGACATATCAGGAAGATTTCTGAACAATATGTTGGTTTAACAGGCACATGTTCTTTTTATTATTATTATTATTATTATTATTATTATTATTATTATTATGATCGAACCTTCGTTCTGGATATTGTGTGTGTGTGTGTGTGTGTGTGTGTGTGTGTGTGAGTGAGTGAATGATGAGAAGATAAAATTGTAGGAGGAAGGGAAGCAGAGGTAGGAAGGGAAGAACAAGAAAGGTCAGAAGTGAACGATCTTATAGCGGAGCGCATATTGACTAAAATGGGAGTTGATCTCTTTTGGAACGTGCTACAGTCTATGCCTAATCCATTTAGCGTTAACATGGGTTTCTTGATACACAGAAATGCTCATTTTGAAAATAAGTAATGTAGAACTCAACCTTCCACATATATATACTAAATTCATTGTCTGTTTTAATGTGTACATTGCTTTATTATTTACTAACTCATATATGTATACCTAAAATTTTAGAATTTGAAAATAAAATATTACAGAAAAGATGCATGTTATTTTCTTCTCTATTTCTTGCAGGTTGCATCACCAGTTCGTCTAGTCCACTCGCCCTCATCTTAAAGTAAGGGAAAGTCGCACTATTATATTATTATTGTTGCTATTATTATTAATATTATTATTATTTAGTCGATTTTACAATACATTAACATCTTCTGACAAAATTACAAAATATATATTTTTTTACATTTATAATTATATAATTCCTCTCGGTCAAGGTATTGTTCTCTTTTTAGGTGTCTATTCTCCATTTCTGCCCTTTATATACGTTGTCTGTGGCCTTCCTCGTTTCCTTCTTCTTAGTGGAATCCCATATATTTATCATTTTTCTTTAAAGTTGAATAATATTCCGCGTTTCCCTTCTAGCTCTTTCCCTGCGTTGCTATTGGCTTTCGGATTTACCGCCATACAGAAATGCCTGTAAACTCGAATTTTTTTAACAAAAATTTTAACAAATTTTAATCCAAAGTTGTTGACATCTTTTTCAAAACATTTTTCGATCTTATCACCAAGTTAAACCAAAAACTCTACTATATAATAAAATGCTTTCTTCATGCTATAAGTAAGAAAAGAAAAAATAAAGAGACTGGTCAGCTAAGGAAATCGTTTCTGCCACATGTATTTGGGAACATGCACTTTAAATTTATGGACAGTACATAGAACTTGTGCGTTTTATTAATTCCTATCGTACCGAAATAGTTTTACTGTATTGTAAGTGCCATAATTTGGAATATTTGTGCAAGAAGTGTGCGTGAATTGACATTAAACATTTAAATGGTTAGGTAAAATATGTAATAACAGTTCGACTTTAAGATTTCCAGGATATTGGAAATAAAATTATAAGTACAGTTGGAGAAAACTGTGAGTTGCACAGATAATCTTTACATTATTCACGAAACTTGTGCACCATGAAATAAATCGGCCAAAGATTTTAATGTCGACAAATAAGCAAATAAACAAGTTGGAATTCAGCAGCATTCTTTATAGCGAGAGTCCGCAGTTTATGTAATTACACTGTTGGCCATTGAAGTTAAAATGCCCATAAGAGGCCGTTGAGCTCACTCCACATTTTCTCAGAAAGAACGAGTATCACTCTCGGGAATACGACAGCTGAATTTGGTCAAGGGAGCACTGTGGTGTACCGAGAGTGTGGTGCTCGTGTTGGATGAGACGAGTCTACAGCTAAACGAATACGAGATCAGTGGATCGAAGTACTGCGAACACACAGATGTGAAGGACCGAACGAGAAGAAGACATTTACCCATGACTACTATGAATACGCACAATGTGTTGACTAGCTATGTGCATATTTTAATGTAAAGATAAATGTTCTCGATATACACCAATAGAAATGTTTTCCATAAATTTTATTTTTAATATTTTTAAACATTGGATATAATATAACATGTTTCACATGTTACTACATAAAATGTACATATTATAACATTATTTCGGAATTATTATTAATTTTGGTATAATATGACATATTTCACACCATACTGCAGAACTGTACTAACAATAGCTCGTTTCAGTTTTATTTCTTGTTCTCAAAACGAATCAGAATATGTAAGTTGTTAACACCAATCGTGCCTTAATTATCGTCCAAACTGAAAATATGGCATTGAATTGAAAGTGCTTTGACAGCAGACTGATATCGGGATCGAAAATCTCCTTATTGTGTAACTACAAGTAGCAACTGCTTGGCATATGTGCCTCCACAGCCTGTAGACCACCTGGATTAAAGCTGTGATTTTCTACGAAGTTGTGAAGTCAGATTGAGTGATTCTGTAGCGTCTGTAACGAACGCTTGTCGGTATTGAGTCGTTCCAAAGTGCTCAGTTTGGGTTATCAAAACTGGAGGCCTCAAGACATCTCTTCAAGGTCATGGAAGATGCAGTTCATACGGTTAGTGATGTTCCAGGTGAGCTCGTCACTAAAATGTAAGCTTTGCTGGAAAAGAATACCGGATATTCAAGTTTTCTTACTTTGTGTCGTATTTAATAGTGAAACTGTAGAATCCCCCTGAGAACATTGTTACTAGCACATTTCCTTTGTGTAAAAACGAACCGGTGACAACTTGCAATGTCAAGCGTTCTTTCTCTGTATATAAAAATATAATGCCTTTGCATTACACCAGAGCATTTGGAAAAATGTTTGGTAATTAATTGTGCATTCCCTTCCGTTGTAAATGCGAGACGTTTTCCTTTCAGAACTTCTGCATTCGTTTCGAGAGCAAAAGTAATTACTTGTTTACTGATTATTTTGAAATTACACATAAGAGTTTTTCCATTTCATAGCTGAAAATGAAAGAAAATTGAAAAGTAAATATGTTTAACTTATAAAGTAATTAAGTTTGTATATGGCGTTACATATAATTTCTTCATTAAATATTTATTTACATATTACAAATTTGGCTGCACATTTATTGCATTAATATTACATAAAATCCTGGGTCTACAAATCTTGAAAATAAATTAGTTATTATTTATCAGTTGAATGATGATATGAAAGTATTATAAGAAATAGGATATTTAAAAGAAGATTTGTATAGGGTTAGAAATTAATCTCTTCTCCTTCATTCCTTTGTTAACAAACAACTCAAATATAATCTCAATGTAATCCTCCCTTATGATTGATAATTAATGTATTTATTTCAAATGTTTTAATTTTTGCGCTGCTCTAAGTCTCTAATATTAAGAGGTGAAATTGTTTAGCTCTTCTTTTGAGATTGACTTGTTGTTGATTCGGTTTGTTTACGGGCACTCTTTAACATCTCAGGTCATCAGCGTCCCATTCTATTTAGGGCGTGAAACGGCCAATAAATTTTGCTCAGAGGTCTCTTCTTTCAGGCTTGAGGTGCTTTTTCGTGCCGTAAATTTTCTCCACGGGACTCACGGCTTTACTTCCCTTCCGAAGGAAGCTCTATACTTAGGATTTTTACGACCGAAATAATCCGCCGATCCTGCCTGGGATTGAACTCGCGATCTTCAGCTTAAAAGGCAACTATGGCTACCACTACTTCAACAGGACCGACACTTGAGATTGCATGTGGCATTAATTATGTTAATTAACCTCCGTTATTTTATTTCTTGTATGTCTTCTTGTTTTCTAAATAGACAAAAGAATGTCAAAGTACTTATTGCCTCGCATTTCCATTTTAGTAGATGAATTTTTTTTATTTAAGTGCTATTTATTTGTACTTTTTAAACAGTAATATACCAAGAGTATATACAAAGTATTTAAAAGGTTCTATCGATTTTCATATACAATAAATAATCGGTTATTTGATTAGCAGAACAAGATATTTCAATCCCTCTGATGTCTTTAAAGTTTATTTATTATTATATGCATCATCAATATCTAAAATATTTGCATTTAGTTTATCCCTCGTTTCAAGGCAATGCGCTTAAAATAAACTTATTAAATACAATATTTGTCTTAAATATCCGAATAAGTGGGAAAAATATTTTCATTTCCACGCTGAACTTTGGATACATAATGTTTAGCACAGTGACAAAATGCAGGCTAAATCTAAATCAGCCTGGATGTTGTTATGAGCATACTTAGGTCCTTGAGCTTAGCCACTACATAAGTGGGACCAGTTATTAAAACCTTTTCCACAAAATTACCAGATAAACTAAAACTAACCTAGAGTTATCACTAAATTTGATTACCATAGTAACATCTCATGGAAATATCAAAGCACCCCCACATAAATTCAAAAGTACTAATAAGCTTGTCCTTGGAATGCTGGAGAGAGGATTGTATGTTATATATTGTTAGAACACACATTAGTAGACAAAGAACGGGATATACTAAATACAATAGTACAAGGAATGAGAACTGGCCAGTGTAAAATAAAAAAACGATAGTCAAATGTAGTACAGTATTTAACAACTTTGCATAATTCCACAGACTTTAGAAATAATTAAATATAGAGTTAGTGTTAGCCTAACTTAACCATCTTGTCTATATGAATAGCATAATTTAATATTTTATTCATAATACTTTTAAGAACTGTATTTATAAAAAGGTAAAATTATGCATACAATATTATACCAGGTGTAGGAACATTCAGCAAATAAAAAGTATTGTTGGGGTGTTGGATAAAGATGGTTTCGTTTTTGATGACCCCCTCCTAAGGTTCATCCAGATGGGGGAACCTTTTGTGGCAAAATCCAAGTCAGCCTGAGTGGTGAGGCTCGGGCTGCACTCACGCCTCCTTTCACGAACAGGAACAGAAAGCCGATCCCAATTTCAGATAGTGTAACTTTACACATGAAGGAGGATAATTACTACGATGTCCATGTCGGCATGATAGCTCAGTTGGTTACAGCTAATAATATAGAGGCATTGTATTCGATCCCCAAGAGTATTTTTATTTTCCCTCTATTTTAATCTTCACAATTTGTCTTTTCTATTCCTAGCATTATAAATGTTACTTTTTAATGTTACTTATTATAGAGGATAACGCATAGGTTGCTTTCTTACTTTTATTTCATGTGCTATAAATGCTCAAATAAAAGAAATTCTGCTGTTGCTTCATGACTACATAAGCTGCACTTCATTGTTTTCTTTACACCATAGGTTGTAAATTTAGGTTATATTAGTTTAGGTTAGGTTAAAAAAATAATAAAAAACTTATAGGGTTAAAACAACGAATAGGTTCCAAATTTAGGTTAGGTTGCGTTAGCTTAAGTTAAAAAATGTTCACAACGTATTCTATTAAAAGAAGCGTATGCCTTTTCCCGTATCAATTATTTACTTTAATTTTTACGTTGCTACCTTACAACTTTCCATTTACTTTCCCTATATATTAAATGTGATTAAGTATTAAAATGCATCCCAAAAATTACTTTTTGGTGAACGATTGTTTGTTTCCGGGCGTTACTGCTATCCTGTCCGCCTGCATTTATTGCACACTACTACTTGGGCTCGGCTCTCTTCATTGCCGTTCGCGAGAGGAGACGTGACTGCAGCTCAAAAGTCTCGGTCTGTAACGGCTAATGAATGTATTGCAAGCGTACCCATTCATTTGGAGTTGTCCGCTGCATAGTATGAAGAGTGTACATTGCATATACTGTTGCGGTTATGGAAGGTAAGGAGATGGTGTCTTTTTGGTAGCCCCTCTCCGTTAGGAGAAGATTAAAATCTTCAAGTGTATTTTCTCTTATGTGTTAAACTACACACTGACATTTTCAATGGTAGTGAGGTATTCCCCAGCATCTATGAATCAATAGCCGCCGTTTTCACTGACGAGGGGAACAGTATACATTTAGCATTTTGATTTTTTCATAAACTTGTTTCAGAAATGCTCTCTGAGTTGAAAATCAAACGTAGGAGATTAAGCAGCATGATAGAGATCCACATCTCGATAGAACTTCACGAAAAGGGCAGGAATGATGAAACTGCGCTTTGATTTCAATATATCAAGTCAGCCCTCTTGTCCTTCAGCCCCTTCTCCCCGCCATCCTCTCCGTTAACCTCCCCCTCAATGCACTGCGTACTTCGAGCGCCGAAAGTTAAACCTCGTGAGTTATCGCTGTATTCCCCCCCCCCCCCCCCGAAGTCATTCGCTGCAGTCATAGAAATGCAACTTAAAATTCCATAAGCTCCTGTTTTCTCTTTAATAGTGAACTTATTACGGTTTTGCTACTATAATCGTGATTGACTCCTTATACAGGGTGATCAGTTTGGGTATGGGTAATATTAAATATTACGATTATAAAAGCTAATGTAGTAGGAGATATTTCTTACTGATAATATTTTGCTTAAAATATGGGAGTTTCCGTGCATGGCAAAAAAGAAAATCAACAATGCATAACGACAATGAAAATCTAAATAATTGAAACGGTTACTACAAATCAACAGCGAACGCAATGACTTCTTTGGTATGCTAAATTTGAGAGTGTTAAACAAGTTCAAAGAGAATTTCAATGTACTTAAATAAGAATCCATAATGTTGATTGATATGGAACGTTTGTAGAAACAATTTTGTGTTATAAAAAACAGGCAGGAGTCGCAGGCGAAACCCAGTACGAGAAGCAGCTGTCTCTGAAGCCATGACAGGAAGCCCCAAAAGTTTAAGACGACTGTCAGCAGAGATGAATGTACCACATACGTCCTATCAGCGAAAGTACCTGAAACTATAGCCATATCATTTACAACGTCTACAAGCTTTCCAAAAAATCGCAACGGACATGGACTGAATTGCATCAACGTTATGAGTTGTGCAATTTTCTTCTTCTGGTAGTTGTGTATACCCTTCAACTGTGCCTTCTAGCTTACTCCTCACTTCCGGAGAGAGTTCCAAGGCACATAAAACAAGATCAGGATAATAAGGCGGATAATCAAGCATAATGGATCACCAAGTTGGAAGAGATGACTCGGAGAAGAGAAATTAACATCTGAAGCAGTAGCCAAACTCTGAGCCTGAGGTTTGAACGGATATACTTGAACCCCTGGATGATAAGCATATTTCAATCACTGTTTGATCTTTAAGTAGGTATAATTCGCTCCAAGACACTCTGCGCAGTGTCTTATTAACCGCCTTTCTCTGGTGCAGTGCCATCTTCAAACACCCAAATGTTTTGGGGCTTTAGCAGGGTCGTGTTATTTCAGACACGTTTCGCTATCTGTAATGACGTAGGAAAATGTGCATTCCGAAATGTTTTAAGCATTTTTCTGTACCGTTTACCTATTCATTTTATCTTGCATATCACACTGTGTAAACATAGTTGTAGACAAAGGGATCTAACAAGGAAGTAAAGCATTTTCAGACCCATGTTCGTATAACATATTTGCACTTTTATATGCAAGGAGTGTTTCCCCAAAGTTTTGGCATACCTTTTTGACACGCTTTGTATGTCGCTGTGATTCCGAATATAAACGTGTTTATGATTAGCAGGTTAATTCGCAAGCAGAATTCGAATCACAAGCGAGTATGAATTATCAGTTCAGAAAAGCGAAATTAGATGAAGTCACAATATACTAATCAAAGAAAATAAAAGAGCGTTATGAAAAAATAAAGGCAAAAGTAAATTACAAATACATTTTATATCTACAGCAAATAAATGTTAATTCGCCTCTGAAGAAGTGTGCGCTCTTGTTAGATGCAAAACCTTGCAACAAAAATAATTTCCATATACTTTTGATTTAATAAGCTAAAAAAGTTTAAGTACTTGTGGTGTGTTATAATTGTGGGCAAAAATTAATTATGGTTCATAGCGTGTGTGTATGTTCATTGATCAAGCAAATTTTCATTTGTAGGGCACAATCTGTGGATACTAAAATATAGAAGGGCAAGTGCAGATGAGAAGTTGAAAATATCACTAACAAACTATTTATTCGCATTATGCGGAAAATAATATTCTAATGAAACAACTTTCTCTCCCTTTGGTCATTAAAATGTGTTATATTTACTGTAAGAAAAGTATAAAATGAATAATGAATTCTTACCTACCTTCCTTGGTATTATAAATTTCGGCAGTAGTTTAGGTCCAACGACTGGTGTCGCGCGTTTTTCATTTGAAGTGTTGCGTTAATACCGTCTTTAGTAATATAACAATCTTGTCTTGCTCTTCAGAGCCCATTCGTGTACATAGTGAAGCATTGTTTGAGTCTACAGAATGCCAGAATCTATTTGTTCCAGAGGAAAATGTTGTTTTTCCTGATATCTTGCATTAATAGAAGTACACGGCGAACAAGAAACCTCACATGTTTTCAGTTTCGGCAGTCAGTATTACTTTTCCAAGTACTGCTGCCAAGTGGAAGGACTAGAAGCCCTCTAGGCAGAGATTGACGGTGAAGCGACCTGGTTTCATTCCTTGGGAAAATTGAAAGATTACCTAGGGAAATGTTCCACTTGTGTGTTGAGTTTGTTCAGGCATCCTTAACTGACTGTCGCTTGCAGAAGTTTGTTACTCTGAACACAACGAAAGGATAAGCATAGGAAGAATTCCTCAGGAAGCCAATACCAACAGGAGCCATAAGGTGTTCCAAACTGAATGTGCTTAACGTACTGAGAAATGCAATTGTTTTTTCTCCTCTCTAATGGCAGTTATAGTCACTTAATACACTGAAACGTTTATTTTTAACCTCCACATTATATAATAGTCCAATTGCTTTTAGAGGTTTTAATACATTACGTTTGCCAGAGTAACGAAAGATGAACTTATTTCAGTTTTCTGCAATACATAGACAATAACCTCTTAGTGACGTTTTAAGTTTGCGTCACCCAATACTGAACGGACGCCCCAGCGTCGACCATCATTTTCTAAACATTTTGCTATTTGCTCCTAAAGAAACCCCAATGTGTATTTTCCGTTGAGAAATGGTAGCCATCTTGCGACGAATATTCATTTTGTATTCCTCAAGAATGTCAAGTTTTGTATAATACGCTTTATTTTATCTGCCACAATATATACAAGTTGTTTCAAAATGACTTTGAATTTTCCTTTTCATTAGCATACGTCATATTTATTACCTTTTCTCCCGTCTTTAAGAGCAATATCGTTTACTATTTCTTATCAGTCACCTTTAGCACCAAATCCCCCCCCCCCCGAGCTCATTTGCACAGTCATATAATTAGTTTCATCTAACTTCGAGTGCGAACAAAGTATTTTGAACGCGCAGTAAATAAATAAATACTTAGGTCGCCATTAGCTTGGATAATATTAAACGAAACCCAAATGATAACCTTTATGAAAATCAAAACATGTCTGCGGGAATGGTAAAGCATTTGACAGCTTTCTGCGCACCCTGATAGTGTTACATCCTCTATTTACCTGAGAGAATGAGTAAGGATAACTGGATAACTGCTTAATGTAGGGTGACGGTACCATGTTTTTATGTGCGCACTTTGGCTCTGCAAACCATACATCCATGTTACGTCTTTAGCTTTGTTTGGGGTCGTTTTGAAACAGCTTGTATATACAAATATTACCTCCAACACAAAGTGTTTACAATTGTAGTGTCATCTTTTCCTTTTGAAAGAAGTCGTTTACAGCTCTTTTCTTTTCACGTTAATGCTCCAAATAGTCGGAGGACATGTTGGAAATTCATTTGGCCTGGCAGTGCTTCTTCATTGTAGTGATTTGTTGATCATGCTCACTCACACTTCCCTTTACTCCCCTTCCTCTGGGACGCTAATGACCAGAGATGTTAATGAGGGTTTGAAATGAATCAAATAAATAAATAAATAAAGTCTCCCAATCGAGGCCTTTGCGAAAATCTTCATCAAGTCAACTTTATGGAGGCGACAGAATCTGTTTCCTAGACAAAAGAATCGTGCATTATATTCCTCTTTCTCTGGTTCTAGGTTGTTTCTCTTCCGTCACTCCCTCATAGATAGATGCTGACGGGTAAATTGGAGTTTGAAGGACTTCCGGCACGTCAGTCTATAAGGCTATTGTGCAGCCCCATAAGAAGAGAGGCCTTCATTGTTTCCCAAAATCTGTTCCTTGAACAAGTTGCAGTATTTTGGTTCCAATGTTTGCGTCCGTTCGCAAGTTTTCCCTGACTATTGACAAAGTAAGTATTTTTCTTATCAGGAATGGATACTCAAACAGCATAGGCTAATTCCTCATCCTGCCTATGTCCAAAATTGCCAGTTCAATCCCAGCCAGAGTTGAAGGATTTTTTCGTGCCTGAAAGAAGAGGCTTCTGAGAAAAAGTTATCGGCTGTTTCACACCCTGAATTGAATGGGACGCTGATGACCTGAGATGTTAAAGAGCGTCCTCAAATAAAGCAACTCAATCCTGTTTGCACATTCTACAAGATGGTTCATCTTTATAGAATCCCATTTTTCGTAAATGTCTTTTGAAGTGAGAATTTCAGTAATTAACGCAATTACTTTCTTTGTTCCTTTTCTGTCCAATTTTAGAAGAGATGTGGAAGGAATATTGCTAAGACCTAGGTCAAGTTTTAGAGCTTGTGTTTGCCCAGGATAGGTTTGCCATCTTAGTTGATGTTTATCCCCAATCCATGTTTTAACCGCGGTCTTAGCAGTGCGGGCTCAGGGCCAAAAAAAGGGTGCATCAGCACCTCTCTTCGTCAACTGATCTACTTTTTCATTCCTATAAATGCCCTCCGCAGTTAGAGCCTGTTGCGAGATACCAGGGCAGACTCCCAAGCATGTTTGGTGGTATCACGACTGTCCCAGTCACAAAGAAAACATGAGAAAAACTTGTGTAGTCTGGCTGCATATTTAGCAGGAGCGTAACAACCTTAACGTGGACACATCTTTCATTTTACAGACAGGGTACTGTAGATATTGTAGAAGGTAATTTGCGTTTTTATGTATGCAGCATGCATTACCGAAATGGACCTTTTGTTATTGAAGCACACATTTTAGGTTCACCTTTGAGGCACCAATTTATAGCAAAAACAGACGCTCCATCACTGAAAAGCATTCTGCAAATTCCTTATGTTCGCTGACTGAACTATTGATACCAGCAGCAATGCATTCCGGCCTTTCAAATGAGAACCCAGAATTTCTGCTTTGGGCTTGTTAAGTTTAAGTTACGAGCAGGACCATCAAGTTCTTCCTGTGTAAGACGATGAACCTGTGAATTGAAATAATGACGTTTTCATATTGTCCGCCTGGTTCTGCAGGAGAATCTGCATCTTCTTTGTCAATATACCATAGAACAGAGGGCTGAGGTACTGGCAAGTCTGGGATGTGGGAAATAGGACCAAGGGCTGAAAAGTTGGAGGTATACAATCTTTTTTCTCTTTGTCAAAGTGTGAAGCTGGTGTAGCACAAAAGTAACAGTCGCCTATGTAGTTCCTAGATTGCTGCGTTCTCGTCAAATCATCGGTACTCCAAATCACATAATGTTTCCCATGGAGATACTCCCTTAGTTACACAGCACAGGTAACGAAGAGCTCATACTTTGACCTGATCACCCTCTTACAACCAAAGGTCATAAGCCTTGAAGAAAATGCGCATAAGCTCCCCTTTTATTATTTTTTAATTTGTTTACTTGTTTATTTATTTATTTTTGTGCAGCAAATACAAGTTTGCCATAAATGCAGTAGAAGTTTTCACTTTTGTTTACAAATGACCTTAGACTTGTATTGAAATCCATTACTGTCTCAAGAAAATAACAAAAGTCTAATCTAAACAGAATTTGCAATTAGATTTCAACATAAAAATTCAAAGTTAGGTTCAATAAAATGTAACTTAACTTCATAGTATCTCAAAAACTGAAAGCAAAGTGCGATTGTGTTGTCATTTCTAAACTCAGAATACCGAACTCGGGTAATAAATGTTGCAAATGTGTAAAATAAATTGTAAAAGTATATTGAGGAAACAATTCTATGCTAAATTTCCAGGAGTAGCAACTTAATTGAGAAGTGCGTTTTTCAGATTGGTGAAAAAAGTTCAAACTCATTGCGTTTTATTGACAAGAAGCCGAGTTTTCAAAAAAAAAAAAAAAAAAAAAAAAAAAAAACTAGGTTTTAACAGAGTAGACGTTGATGAAAGAGACTATCGATTTGAAACTTCTCCAAATTCCTTAACTCGATTAGCCCAACAAGTTGGTGTGTCTGTCGGCAGTGCATACAAAGCCTCTCAGCTGCTGCATCTGCAAATCCAGAAGATAATTTATAACATTTGGGATGATGAATTGTAGTGAATGTCCCGAAATCTTTTGAAAAGGATTTAGGCAAGTTTCACAACGGAAGGCAGGCCATTCGAGCATCTACTATAAACATCCTATGAAAGTTGAAAGTGTATGTAAACATTTAGCCTATATGTAAAACTAATATTGCAGGCACTGTTAACAAACTCCGCGCTTTTCTGATCTTTAGTTGAATTTTGTAATGCGGTCAGCAAGCAAGCGAATGCATTGAGTTCCACCAAATGTAGTTAACTGCCAATTTGATTTGTAGCTACTATCACTCTGTGATATTTCCCGACGGGGATAAAGGATCGACATCAGCTCAATCTGTTTCCTAGTCACCATTAGCTGAAAACTCTGCAAAATATTGTTTTGTTTGGATGGTGCATCGCTCAAAAGAAAAATAACAGTTTTATAGGAAAGTATTTATTAAAGCATATTAAAAAGATATGCGTTAAATTTCAACCTCTCTGTGAGAAATTTTCTATTTCATCTTAGAACAAGTCGGTCCTGGTGGTGTAATGGTTACCATACTTGCCTCCTATACCCAAGATCGCGGGTTCGAACCCGGCCAGGATCGATGGATTTTTCCGGGCGTAAAAATTCCTAAGTATGGCTTCCTTCGGAAGGGAAGTAAAGCCGTGGGTCCCGTGTCGTACATTTACGGCACGAAAAAGAACCTCAAGCCTGAAAGAGAGGCCTCTGAGCAAAATTTGTCGGCCGTTTCACGCCCTGAGTTGAATGGGACGCTGATGACCTGAGCTGTTAAAGAGCGTCCATAAATAAATCAATCAAAAAAAAAAAAAATCTTAGAACAAGTATAGAACTGCCATCATTCTTTATTCTGTTCTTTCTCCTTATAGAATGATTAATAAGGATAGAAAAGCAATACCAAAACAAAATTAAAAGGGCAAAGGTGTTGATAATTATTACTTAGACAATAATTTGCAAGAGCAGTCCAAGCTGAATGAAGTTCATGCTAATACTACTGAGTGAGCCATGCAAGTTTGGACTGTTTGGTGGCATTTGCTCTAACGGTTGACATAGGCGTGCGTTGTCCGCTTAACAAGCACAGTCACGACAGTTACATCCTAGAAGACAATGCGAAATGTTGTGGCTCAGGATTTGTTTTCTATTATATTCCAGTTTTTATCCCAGATTTCATACGTACTGACAGAGTCGGTTCGACAAATTCAAACGAGCAAAGATTTTCTAGTGTTAAAGTTGCAAGTTGTCAAATAGTACATTTCGTGAAACGGAAGTGTTCGGGCTAAGATACAAACAACCCAACCAAAGATTGTCAGCAAGGAAAATGCAGTTGATATTAATCAAGGCTGGTAAAATTTTCTTACAAAATTCAGCAAATAGAACCGTCTTATTGTTCTATGGATAAGCAGTAACGTTACATATAACTCATATATGTATAGTCGAAATCAGTTCTTTGTTTTAGATGCAGGATACAACTAGAAAGTGTACACTTATGTTGAACATGTTGTTCTGCCTCTTAGAGCCGCGGAGGACGACAGAACTAAATCAGACATTTACATTTAATGTTTCCTCTCTATGATTGATTCTTTGAGCAGCTTCTTCCTCAAAGCTTGGAAAATCTTTCATCCCTATGTGCCACAGGCTTTCAGGGTAGTAATTAGTAAACATTATCTTCCTTTTCGTAAAGACAGCTTTCGATTACGATAAATTAAACCTATAAAAGTGAAACTAGAAAACATTAAAGGCTGAGAATTATAACGGATACGTGATTTTTCTTGGAAAAAATCACAGAAATATGAAACATATACAGCATTAGATAATAAATATAAAAGCAACACGTGTAACTGAGTTGTTTCAGAAATGTATATGATAAGTTAAAAAAATGTTGAACAAGATTACATCTCTAGTTTTAACTATAGGAAAAATACCAGTGAAATGTTTTACAACAACAACAACAACAACAACAATAATAATAATAATAATAATAATAATAATAATAGTAAAAGATAAAAATGTCTATTTATTTTATTTCATTCATGATATAACCTAATGGTTGGAATTATTAAAAAGATAATTGAAAATTGAATCTGCCACAGGAAGTTAATGCATAACGACCTGGGCACCTATCCAGGGAAATCATGTTGTGCGGTCGGAACTCTTAGTATGCATTTTCTGTTTCTTTCGTTATTATTAGTAATAATCATTAATTCGTATTATACTCACTAGGGTCTGCTCGTCAATAAGGGCCAGATAGGCCTCCCCCCCCCAAAGAAAATGCCATAAATATTTACCACTTTCTCTTCTCCTGGTTAACTTTTAAAACAAAAAAAATGCATGAAAAAGCAACATATAACAGATTAGGTCTTAATTGTATCGTACGCAATTATCGCTTTTCCTCTGTATAGTAGCGATACAGTGCGGGTTCTTCGTTAGCGAGGGAGGCTCAAGGGCCAGCTCGGAAAATTTTAGATTGAAACTTATTCCTTTAAAAATTTGCAAGTACTTCTATTTGTCTTCCTCCAAGATGGGTTAGCCTTTCTCCTACTTCTTTCTCCGTTCTCTTGGGTCAGCAGGAAGACAGTTCATAGCCGGCGCTCGGTATTCTATCTTTTCTTAGGAATCAGATGTTGAGGGGTTACTGACATCACGCATAATTTACTAGGGTTTGTTATCGCACTTGTTTGAGACTGGGTGACTTCCTCACTGTTTATCAGAAGAAAGTTGACTTTCACAGTGTTAACTGTTAGTTACAAAAAAAAATATTTGTTTTGTGACAATGAATTTTCTTTCGGTGAAATCATTTGGATCTCACCAACCGAAAGCTGTAACAGTTTACTCAGCAAGTCGGCACAAAGTTAATAACTTTTTTGTTTGTGGTTTGAAAAAACATTTTGTCTGACAGAGTCCAATGTGAGAAATGTATCTATAGGAATGAGATTGAAAAAGAAATAGAAACGACATGCGTGTCACAATTTGTTGTAATATTACGATACATGAGTGGGGGTAAAGCGGTTGAAAGATTCATAAAATGCATCGCTCTTTCTAAATTTACTGCAGAAGGCTTAAGGCTGAATTAGAAGAGTTCCATATAAACCACAAGTTTATAGCACAAACGTATGATGGAGATGCAGTTTGTCGGGGAAGAATACTTGATAAAAAGAGACCTTCCCCCACTCCATTTGGGTGTTCATGCAGTTATGCTCCTGGCGTACCCTTCTATAAGGGCCACGAGCCGCCGCTGATGCAAACCATCATGGTAGATGCTTGAAGTGAGAAATGTCTGAATCCTTTTGAAAAGATTTTGAGATTTCTCCGTGATTCATACATCCAATAATGTAAACGTCTGCTGGATATTTTATGTCAATGCCTCCACGGGCGTTATTTCAGGTGCAGCATTAATGTTTTATGTATGAAGACGCAATAGCTGAATGATTTTGTACACCAACTTGCTTAATCGTGTTAAAGACTTTAGAGGAGAAGTTTCTAATCGATACCTTATTTCATCTTTATTATTATTTTTTTTCCCCCTTTAAACTTTGTTCACCAATCTGAAAACTATAAATCCCGATCTACTGTAAATTTAGCACGAAATTCTCCCCTAAGTATTTGTTCGATTTATTTTACGCATACCAATCATAAACAAATATTTATTGTTTTATCGTACACCTCACTCTCGGCATACTCCACATTATACATATGCACAGTACAAAGTCTAACGCGAACTTCCTACAGAAAAGTAACTGAAACAGTTCGCTTAATAAACACGACTGAACAAGCTCAATTGCCTCGTCAGCGTACTTTAACGCAATTTTTAGCGATAATCGCGCATCTACCAAAGGTCAACCGATTACCACTAAACTGCATTTTATTTAACTTTACTCTGCGTGTAAATAGAAATTTATCCTCCCGCGTCTCCTTGCAGTGATTAACTAAAAGCAGTTCGCCTCTTAGGTGTGGCTCATCAAGCACGTAGTGTGACCTAACAGGCGATGTAATCACAGGACCAAGCAAAAAACATGTAAGAAGCATACTAATAAGCATGTAAAACCTAGAATATGTTCTTGAAACAAACTGCACTGAGCTAGGTCGAGCGACAAGTGAATGCAGTAATCAAGTCGCATGTCTCATGTCTTAGGTTAACTTTAATAGTTAACCTAAGAAATAACCTGCCATCTCCACTTAACCTTAGTGCACGACAATATATTTTCATGAGCTCCGGATGCGTCAACATTATGACGCATCGTACTTCATGTGCTAATAAAAACGAGCATTTATTGATATTCTTTAAATGTATAAGTAGTAACACTTTAAACAACGAACCAATTTTACCTCAAAAAGCGATTTTATGCTCATCAGCCGATGAAGAATGGCAAAGAGCATACGGTACTATCGACATCTGCAGTAAGGTAAATAAGAACACAGTATAGTTATCCGATTGCGTAGGGAAATAAAGGCACGGAACACGTTGTTCGTAAACTTAGTCCCTCCTAAATCTTCTTGGAAA